>JANSLP010000096.1:0-99988 GCA_029298735.1 Ophiostoma sp. CBS 140.51 | reverse complement strand
CAAGAGGAAAAGGGAGAGACAGGGAGACAGGAGGCGACGGGATGTTCTGTCTTGGAAAGGCGGGTGCAGGATGCAGTGGCAGTGAGGTATATTTCATTCCCAATTGATTTTTTTTCAAGAAAAAAAAAAAAAGGAAAAGAGTGAAAAAAGGGAAAGGAAACCGTAACAAAATGTACTTTTCGATTCGTAAAGGTTTACCGGTTTTCGTTCACCTTACCCACAACATGCTTACCGGTTCACCTCATGCCGTCTCCGTTTCAGGAATCAACTGGGCAGTTGGTTGTGGCTGACGCAGCGCTATTTGCGCCACCAGATGGCGCCAACGGCCAACCGAACGCCACCACAACGGCCAACAATGGCCCGTCCCGTTCTTTTCATTTCACCCTTTATATTCAACCGTTCACAGCTATGTCGTCCAAAGTCAGGCAGTTCCATCCGGTTTTCAATGTTCAACATTAATTGCTCTTTTCTTCTCTTTCTTTTCCATACACGCATTTCCTTTACTCAATGCAAGAACTTCACGGCCCATTGATCACATGCGGACACGGTCATTTTCAACTGGTCAAAGATCCACTCAAATACCCACAAAGGCCAAACGAGCCACTGCAGGCTTCTCTCAACTACCGCGCCGTCGTATTTTCGGCGCAGTTTAATGTCAAAACCCCTGTGTGGGATTTCTGGCTTTTCCCAATATGGGTCAATATTTTGATTCTTTTTCAATAGTTCCAAACACGTCGTCTCCTCTTTCGACCTCATCATATCAAAACACCACACGAAAAAGCACAAAAAACCAGACAGACACGATTTCTACAGCCACATGGAGTTTAACGGTCCGGCCTGGAGCCGGAAAGTTTGACCAGAATTATGGAGTATGCCTCGTCATCATCTGCCGATGGCTTCTGTTTAGTGTACAGAATGAAGCTGTAAACGGCTGTCGGCGGCCTGTCTCGTAGTTTGTCTTGCGCGTAGGCGATATCCCCTTTCTCTCGTAGAAATAGACAAGCTGCTGCCCTCAATTTTGATTTTATTTCATTCTTTCTCACCTTTGCGTCATTGTCTCCAATCTTCGCCAACCGCATCCTCGTCATCCTGTCGTCTTGCCACCCTTATTCTACTACAATACTCGTTCAACATTTATTATGCGCGTCATTTCTGTTCTGGCTCTTGGCCTGCTTGGCCCTGGCAGCGTCCTTGCCTCTGTTTGCAAACTTTCGCCAGTGTCGTCAGCTACCCCCCCATCGTCTTCTATCTCTTCTCTCGTCTCGTCCTCAGCCTCTTCCTCGATTTCCATCTCGTCTTCTGTCCCTTCCTCATCTTCTGCTTCCTCATCGGCCTCCTCGACTTCCTCGTCTGCATCTGCCCAGCCGACCTGCGATGTCAACATCTTGTCCAACGGCAACTTTGTGTCGACTGACGACTGGGCCTTTGTCGATGTGACCGGCGCCGGCTTGTTCACGACCGAAACGGACGGCCCTGCGGGCTACTCGAACTACCTCAAGTACGCCACCACAGCGGCGGGCACATCGTACATGTACACGACTCTCACTACCGTGCCCGGCACGACCTACAGTCTCGACTATGCTTACGAATGCACAAGCGATATCGGCATCACGGGCATTCACGCACAGCTGTCGCAGGGCGCCATCTGGGTGCAGTCGGTGACGGTGACGAACGGGTGGACGAGTGGACTGTCGGGCACCTTTACGGCCACGGATACGACGACCACGTTGACCTTCACGTTCTCGTGCAACGAATACTTGACGGTGGGCTTCACCAACATTGGCGTGTCTGCCGTCTGCGAGACGGTGCCGTAAGGCTGTGGAGTGCAACAGTCATGTTGGTGACAGTGGCTTCAATGGCAACACTGCCTACCACACAAATAGAAGCTCAGCCGCCACACATCAGACAGACCCAGATAACAGCAGCCAAGAAGGTCCGGTGGACGAGCTGCGTCACGCCAACGGTGGTGCTGTGAATGTGACTGTTAGCAGTGGCAGGCCTAATGCGGCTGGCAACGGTAGTGGCAGCAATACACCTGGCGGTATTGTTGTAACGAGCATCCATGTCCTACAGCGGACAGAAGGAAATGGCTACGCAGGTTATGCAATGTAATACACATGCACGGAGTACCAGATTGATTTGGAGACAGGGTTGATCGTTCTAATGGAAAAAGTACGTTTCCATTTCTGAGTTCAAAAGTGTTTCCAGCGTCACATATCCTGGTTTATTTTCCTGTATACAATTAATGAATTAAAAACAGCAAAAACGTACATCTTCCAATCAGAGATTTTCAGTTTACCTACACCATTGTCCTTAAAGCTTCATGTGTGAACTAACTTGTGTTCCCATCAGTTGGGACTTGCGATCGTCTTTTGCGTCTCATGCAACCACTTTCATGCGGCTTAAATATGCCGAGAATAGCTCACAGAATAAATTAAACCCTCTTCCAGTTAATTAAGATCCTGCACATAATTTTCTTATTGTATTAATTGCTGTGTCCGGTGAACGCGGGAGGGGAGAAATGAAGGGCGGGGTTTAAAAGAACATATTCGAACTACGGCACACTGCCCATCCAGTTCGCCTTACATAGGTGACTTTCCAATTCCAGGTTGTCGCATCCTCCCCTCGGTCTTGGCTACCTGGGATTTTTCCTGCTGATATGCTGGATATGAGGGGTTGCGCGGGTGGAGTGCTATGTGCCGAGCAGATAGGCAGCCGCGCGGTTAAAGCATTTTGGTGCCATCGGCACAACAGAAAGTCCTGGATAAAGGGAAGCTAACTTTAAGGAGTCCGTATGGAATACATTGACATGTTGATCAAAGGGTGATGTCGCATTGTTTGGCGCCTGTTCCCCAAAAGGGCAACCGGCCGTTCGACTTCACGGGTCCACCACGGGTCCACCACGGGCCGCAGCGTTAGGCCTGCAGTATGGGTCTATGTAGTTTGACGAAGCGCCTGGTACGCCAACTCTGGGATGCTATTTGTCCACTTTGTGGCAAGTGACCGACTGGGACCTGCACAGCCTTGTCGTTTGTCTGTTGGTTTCATGTTTATCCGCTCCCGTCTCTGTTGATTGGAATTGCGCCGCAATATATGCTACGGAGACTGTGTCAAGTCGGTGCATGTCGATAGATGGTGGTAGGTGCAGGTGCATCGAGCTCGCTGTTCAGGATTGTTTCTATGGTCCGTATTGGGAAACCTGTGCAACCGTGTCTATATAAGAGCAGGCTTCGTCGATCATGGAGGTGACCTGGTTTATCAAAAGAGAGCAGAAGTATATTTGAACTTGCATCAAAATTTATAGATTCTGTTTCTCTACTACCGTTCCATACTTTCAATTTTTGTATTCGATTAATTTTCAAATATGGCCCCAAGCAACACAGCCCTACCCCTGAGGTTGAGGCAAAACGATGACGACGGACAGGCATCGGACACGTCATCCCGAGAGACAGAGAACGCAAAGGTTTTCTCTGTACCTTCGACCTCCGAGGACGATGAGTCTAATGCCGCCGACACCGGAGCGGAGTCTTCCACTGAGCACGACAAAGTCTCTCGGGGACCGGTGCCCTCAACGTCTGATATCCCAGAGACTGATGAAGATGGAGGCGCAACCGCAATTCCCGAGAACCCATTTGAAAACGAAGCCAGCCGTATGCTTTTTGATGCCATTGACAAGCTGCGCTCGTGTGGTGCCGGCGAGTACATCGACATTCCACAGCTCGTCATTGTGGGAGGACAGTCGACCGGCAAGTCGTCTCTCCTCCAGGGCCTGACAGAGATCCCGTTCCCCGTTGGCATGGACACATGCACACGGTTTGCCACTCGCATCGTGTCTCGACGTACGCCTCATGGGACCCCTCGACAGGTCAAAGTTACCATTGTGCCGCCAGACTTCAACACCGAAAAATTGGCCACTGCGTTTGGTCGTGTGAACCCCACGTCGTTTCGAGAATTTGTCCGGGTGCAGGACAGCCTGACAGCCGAGGAGTTTGTCGAGATTGTGAACGAGGCCGCGACCTGGCTTGGTCTTGACCCAGGCACGAGCACCCATCACAAGAACTTTGCACTTGAGATGCTCAAGGTCGAGATTTCTGGGCCAACACGCTCTCATTTTAGCATCTTGGACATCCCGGGCATCTTCAGCAATGACTTGGCCGTAAAGCCTGGTGAGATGGATGGTGTCCGTCAGATGGCCATTGAGTACATGCGCCAGCCCGAGAACATTGTCATGTAAGCTATTCTTTACGAGAAATTCAAATGAAGTGAGCACCGTCTAACAGAATAGATGCGTTGCGGATGCTGGCACAGATCTCATGATGCAGGAGATATTCAAGCTGGCCAACAAGCATGTCGACGCGGGCCGGCTGATTGGCGTCTTCACCAAGTGTGATCGTCTGAACGCGGCCGATGCAGCTCGAGTGGCTGACATGACATCACGGGGTCGTGAGAAGAACACGACAGGCACATGGACGTCTGTTGCCACCAACGACCCCAGTGAGGTACCCAAACACGGATGGTTCGTGGTCCGGAACCGCGTTGAGGGTGATGGCGGTGCGGATGACCCCGACTTTGACGTGGGAGCCATTGAGAAGGAGCTCTTCAACCACCCGGCATGGTCTTCTGTACGTGCTGACCGCCGAGGCACGGCCCAGCTACGCGCATACCTAGGCCGTTTGTTGAGTGACAAGATCCGCAGCGCGTTTCCACAGCTTCTGGCCAAGCTCAATAATATTTTGGCCTCATCCCAGAGCCATCTCGCCAAGCTCGGCGAGGCCCGTACAACCACACACCTACGCCGTGTGTATCTCGCTGATCTGGCGCGGCAGTACGAGATCCGTGCCCGCGATGCCCTCGAGCGGCCGTGGCAGCTTGACGATGCACGCGCTCGTGTGAGGAGTGTTGTGCGGGTGCAGAACGACGCCTTTGGCAACGAGATGCGCGCGTGCGGCCATGTGTACGAGTTTGAGGATCACGATGTTAGTGATGAAGAATACTGGCACAGAATTAGAGAGGTTTTGAGGCCAGATAGCAAGGACGACGAAGACAAAGACGGAGATCGAGAGTCGGAGTCTGAAACACCGCCACCATCGCCGCCTCGTGACAGGCGAGCCTCTGCTGCTGCAAAATTCAAGTCTGCAAGGATGGCTGCCTCCCAAGCTTCCTCAGCACATGTGTCAGAGGTGCAAGGTACGGACGCTCTCTTTGAGGTCATCAGCGAGGAGGTGCAAACATGCGGCTGTACCGAGTTGCCCGGCTTCGTCCACCCGGACGTGATCCGCCGTCTGTACCGGTTGCAAACACAAAAGTGGTACGATGCAGCCCACGACCACCTAATAACTGTAGCTTTTGTTGTCAAAGATGCAGCTCAGTGTCTCCTAGATACGGCCGTGCCCTCTGGTCCCGGTGGGGAAGCTTTGAACAGCGGCCTCTGGGAAGTCATCAGCCAGCTCTACGACAATGCTCTCAAGACATCGCTCGACCGGCTCAAGACCTACAGTGAAGGTGACCGAAGCAAGTTGCTGCAGACCACGGACCCCGGATTTACTCAGCGGCTGCGGCTGATGCAGTCCCTGCGACTGGTGACTACGATCAATAAAGCCGTCACAAAGGCACACTTATGGGAGGAGACCGTCGAAGAACTGGGCGCTGTCCTGTTTCAGGATGCACATCACTCGTCTGAGGCTAATACGGTTCTGGAAGTGCATGATGCCCTCAAAGTGTACTATCATTTTGCACTGCAGTCCTTTATCCGCCACGTCAACAACACCATTGTCGAGGACTTTGTCACGGATCCTGCGGGCCCATTGAGAGGCCTGTCAGCCAAGTTTGTCTATGCGCTATCGGATGACGAAGTCGATCGTCTTGGCGGCGAGAGTCGAGACGTTATTGACGAGCGTCGACGTCTTCACGACCAGATGCAGACGCTGCTGGCCGCGCAAGAGACGGCCCGCGGAGCCCTTGATAAGGCACGGGCGGTGGGCATGTAGGCGACAGACGATTCTGGTTTGGCCGTGTAACTTTGCCCTGCCTTATTTACTGAGAATTTGTACGATTGGCTTGCTTTTTGTGTGTTTAGTTTGTATCGGATTGGGTCTCCTATCGTACTTGGAGACCGTATTTGGTAATATCTTGCTCCTCGATCCAATCGTGTGCAACCTTATTTATGCTTATTTTAGGTTGAGATAACCTTTCGTTGGGCGGGGAACCAGAAATTTTGTGTGGATACATTACACTTGGTGTTAAGCATAATTCCTACCTGCAGCTACGCGTGAATTTGAGCACTTGAAGTTCAATTAACGGGATGTTGTCCTACTTCCAAAAGTAAAGGGCACACAGGTTTGAAGGTGGAAGAAACGTGTGTGTTAAGTAGACTTTATTTTGTTGGATCGATGGAAAGGAAGACAAACGATTTTAAGGGGAGCAATTTCTTTCAACTCATTTTTTTTTAAATTGTGAAAATACTTTGTCCATCTATATACCTAGGGGGGAAAGTTTGAAATAAAATGAACATAAAGGTTAAAAGGACCACAGGGGAAAAAAATCAGTCATGATTTAATCGAAGCCCTGGCTACACATAAATTCGTCTTGACAAAGAAAATACATGCATTGTCACACAACTACTTTGCTGACCAACTCAATTCCCCTACTAGGTTCTTAAGTAGGTTCTTATCTTTGGAAGGTCGATATGCCATTTTCCCTATAAATGAATTTATGCGAATCATAATTTAGGTTTCTCGGTTCTCTTATCAAATTAATATATTTTTCACAACCCGTCTATCTTATATTCTCCGACCGGAGAAACTACATGGCGCCGTGGATCTCTCATTTATTATTTCCCGGTGTACCAAAAGATGGAATACAAATAGATTGCACGTAATTAGTGTCTAAGTTTCCTCATCTATCCGTTATGTACACGATCCCAGTGTGAGATCCCCGTTACCTAGTTCCTTTATATTATCTAAACAAGTGCAAGTATGCAAAATGCAAATTTAAAGCAGCCGTGGAAAAGAACGCCAAACGCCATCCCATATAAAAGTAACCCGCATATTATGTCCATGACGCACAAAAATAGCCTATGAATAAGAGATTCAAGACGTCGTCACATCAATAGACAGTTTGGGCACGGAGAAGGTGACAAAGTCGGACGAATAGTAGGCCTCGGAGCCAAAAGCAAAGTAGCCCAGATAGTCCGTCTTGCTAGGGAAGTTGGCGTTGTTGAGCGTGAACAGCTTCGTGATGAGCGGCAGCAGATCGCCGTTAAACTTGTCCGTGGTTTCTGAGGCGAGCCACGTCAACACGTTTTGCTTGAGAGAGTTGGTGCCGTAGTAAAGACTGAATGTGGTGCCATTGAGAACCTCGGTCGTCACAGCGCCATCGGCAAGACCAATGGGCTGGGCGGCGGCGCCAAAGTCGGCAAACCACACCATGACTTCGTAGAGGGCCTTGGAACTGTTGCCAGAGCTGGTGGAGTCCGTGTCCAAGAACATATCCACGGCGACGTTGGCGTTGACCGTGTCGGTCGTCAGAGCGGTCTCGTCTGTTGTGGATGCGCTCTTGTTGCCGACGCCATAGGTCCACTCCACATCGAGGCCAATCTGGGCAAGCGACTCAACCGTAGCAGGGAAAACACCACCATCGACCAGAACGTTGGGGAAGGCGTGCACAGGCTGGCTCTCGGGGCCTTGAGGGTATTCCCAGGTAATGGACCAGGCAGGCGCGGTCGTCTTGGTCGGGTATGTGCTGTTATCGTATGTCGTGACCTGATGGCGGTTGTGTTAGCGGGCGTTTAGCATTCAGCGTTTGGCGTCAACGGGGATCGCCAGGGTCGCTGCCCGACCATGCGCCAGTGCGCGTGGCAGCGAGCATTCAAAGACGAAAAACAAAAATGCCAAAGCAGAAAAACCAAGAAAAGTAAAAAGACAAAGCGAATAATGAATGACGACAGATACTCACATTCATACAAAGACCACCACCTTCGGAAGCATCCCAGCCCCACTGGTTGGGGTTGACTGACACAGCGTTAGTAAAGAGACAAAGATGATGCGAGACAACAACGGCAACGGGCACAGAAACGAACGACACGAGGTCGATCGACCATGAGTGATCGTGGCGCTTAGTAAGCACCGATTGGGAGAACGGAACGTACGGGTGAATTCCTGGCCCTTTGTGTCTGGCGTGATACCGTAGGACTTTTGGCAGTACATTTGCGTCGTGAGCTTGTTGTCGGTTCCGCCGCCACCGTCCGGGTTGCCGCCGCTGACGGGCGACGACGGCTGTGGTGTGTAGATGGGCGCATCGCCAGCCGCAGAGCGCTGGGCGTCAATGCCAAAGAGGATGCCGAGAGTGACGCCGATCGGGATGACGAGCAGTGCGAAGTTGACGAGAAACGACACGCCGAGGACGGCCATGGTGAGGGGAAGGTGGAGGTTGGGGAGATAATGGAATAAGACGAAGAGGACTGGGATGAGGACGACGTAGATGGGAAAGAAGACGAGGCAAATTATCGGCCGGTATCTAGAGGAGGACGCAAACGAATGGAAGACGCACAAAGCGCAAAAGATGGTGAACCGCGGGCCGTCGTGCGAGATGAGAATCAGCGATTGAGACGAGAAGGGATTGACGGAGTGCGAGATGGAGACGAAGCAGGCGCAAGATTCGAGATTGCGGTCCAGAACGGCCAAGAGGAGAAGAGGAAGGCGGACAAGAAAATCGAGAAAAAAAAGCGAGTGGACGGCCAGGCGAGGACAAAACAGGGCAAAAGAGCACAGGAATGCGACGACGTCAGGCACTGCGAGTTTCCGGTACAAATATGGAGCGAATGGAGCAAATGGAGCAGCAAGAAGCAGGACAAGATGAAGATGCAACACGGCAGACGTGGGCAGAGATAGACAGATTGATCAGTGGTGGACGATCGGGAGCACGCCAGGGACGGAAGAGATGATACGGTGACGCCCTTGGGAGACAAAACAGGAAAGGAAGGGCAGTGTGCTGGGTCTCTTCTGGGTGGGGGCTACAAGTACAAAGTAGGCGATCGATGGGTTTGATGGCGCACTGTGAAGTGTACCTGTGGTGCGGCTTTCTGCTGGTTCTGCAGTGGGTTCTAGGTCCGGCCTAGCTCGATACCTGTTTTTTCAGGATCTCCCTTGGCTATCGCAGTTTCAAGTGGTAGCTGGCTGCGTACCTGCCTCTTCTGTGATTTCTTTGATATTCTTTGACGTTCGCAAATGCACATATTTTGATTGCTATTTTTGCTCGTCATTTTGCCATCGTTTCGGTCGCAGTGACACACCATGTCTTGCTGTGAAAGGGGGCGCTGGTAATAGGCCGTATGCGCATATTGCGAGGATTGCGTGTTTCTCGTTTCTTTCATTTGTCTACCTTTTGACTTCCTTTCTCCTCATCTTACGGCGCAGCCTGTATTACTCCGCACCGTCCTTGTGCTCCGTCCTCGTATTCCAGAGTCCATCTCGCGTGTTATGCGCCCTGCACTGCAATTGCAGACACATTCTGGCCGACAACCGAACGTGGTGTGCCGAAAGCGTCACTGCTGTGTTGTCAGGTTGTGGACGAAGTAAAAGCACAAAAGCTGGTTGCTGGGACCGACGTAAGATACGACGGCCCAGGCGGGTGCTGGGATGCTTAATCGATTTTCTCTTTTTTTCATATGGCGTATTTTTACAGCAGGGGGGAGAACTTTGGTACCCCTTTCCACTGGTTCCCTGTCGGTCTACTTTTTGCCCTGCGTTTGCCTGGCCTCGCCGCCTGGGCCCCCTGTACTTTGCCGTTATCGGTTGTTGGCTGGTTCTGGTTCTGGTTCTGTTTGCCTGGTTCCTCGCTCTGCCTGCCCTGTCTGGACATGCCATCCAAAATTTTCAAAATAAGGCCAGGCCAGCCGGGCGGGACTGCGACCCAACCAGTGGCGCCCGGCCCACCCGTGGCTATTATTAGGCACTGCGGCGGCCGGCGATTTACAGAGAATGGAACAAACGGCGTCGAAGACGACGAACATTTTTTTTTTTTTAAAGTGAACAGAAAAAAGGGCAGAATTCAAAAATGACGAGTGACAGGGGAAGAAAGGGCAAAAAGAGGAAGAACCTCGACAAACCTCAATGACAAGGAACTGACAATCAGCTGAATCAAAAAGCTATCCCTGGTTTTCCAGACGTGTGAAAAAACTCAAAAAGAAAAATTATCATGCGCGATGGAAGTTGAAAATAACAAAAAGAGAAAGGACCAGGAACAAAATTTCCTCGCAAAACACCGGACAGAACGCGCGCAGAGGCAAAATACTGAAAAGACCACAAAAATACAGAAATGCTCCAATGAACCAAAGAGACAGGGCGCCGGGCGCCGAGGAGCACCCACAGAGGCAAATCCTTCTGCAGTCAAATGTCACCACCCCTGTCTGCGTGCAAACCCTGCCAGGAGGAGCCATCCAGCCAGCCCACCCTGCAACCATGCTCCATGCAAACCCAGAAGAGAGACTGCTCGGCGAACTTTACAGAATCCACTTTGAGCCCACACCACACCGAACGCACCCACCACGCCACAACCACCTTCACCACTCCAGCGCACCCACACCAACTCATCCAGTGCGTTGGTGATAGGCGCCCCTTCAAGGCACAGTGGGCCTCGAATCGAGCGCTAGCCACTAGCCTCGCGGGACTTTCTGCAGGGGGATCGGATCCGTCTCGTATGCTTTTTTGGCTGGTCACTGGCAGCTCGTGTTGGTTTTGGTGGTCTGTGGTGTCTGTGTTGGTGTTGGTGTGTTCGTCAAGCCGTGTTCGCGTGCTGAGAAACAGGGGGTCGCTGGCGTTTGATTGATTGATTGATTGATTGATTGATTGTTTGTTTGTTTGCATTGCTTGGTCCGTTCCCACTGCCATCGGGTAATACTGTGCCAGTGCTCTTCTGCCATCTGCCAATGCTGCCATAATATGCCATTCCCCTTTCGGGCGTCCTCATTTTCCTTCTGTTCCTTCTCCGAACGCGAGTGCTCCGCCGTGGATGCCGTGGGTGCACTTACATTGTAAACGACCACACTAGAGGAGGCTTGGCCCAAAGGTGGGCTGCTGCATGCCGGTTTACGAGAAATTTTATGTGCGCGAGGAGTTTACGATGGACTTTTACGACGAAGGAGAAGACTGGAACAGAGGCGCCGGAGAGTTTGGTGATGGCTGCAATGGCTGGTTTTGGTTCTGACTCTGAAAGACTACGGAACCTCGTACTGTGTATTGTGCCTGATCAATCAAACAAAGGGCCATTGAACCAATTGCGACGCACTGTGACGCACTGTGGCAGCCGTTCTTTGTCCCATGGCCTCCTGGAACGTTGCCTCGCCCCCTGTCTCGCTGCATTATCAGTGCTTTCTTCTTTTATCACCAGTAAGATACGAGGACGGAGCACGACTTGTCTGTTGCAGCTCTGACCGGAATGGGGGCTCTACAGTTGAGAGACAGGAGAAGAGCAGCGTCTCCAAATTCTACGTGACGCGTTCCTGTAAGGGGCCAAGAGGCGTCTTGGAGCCACGAGCCGGGCGTTGTGTCCTTTCGGTGGCCTCGCTCCTTCATCACCGTCGAGCTGGAATGATGGGCCAATGGACGCCTCGAAACAGGGAACAGCAAGGGAAGAGCGCGAAAGATCGAGAGATAGAACAGTACAAGTACAAACTGTAAAGAAGGAGGGCTGGGAGACACATAAAAGAGGAACAAAAACTGGAGCACTACGTAAATCAAGATAAAAAAGGGATAAAAAAGGACTGGCTGGATCAGGAGGATCGAAGGGCAAGGAAAAGACAGCTGGTAGGGCAAGAAGAAAAGCGATGCAGAAAAAAGAGGGAGAAAAGAAAAGGAGAAAAGAAAAAAGGGGCAGAGCTATTGCTACACGAACCGCTTGCTGCACGCCCGAGCTACCCGTCGCTTGCATTTTCTGCAATTTTTTCCTCCGTTTCCTGCGTTTTTCTGCATTTCTGCCACCATCCTGCACGGTGCAACGCTTGCTGTGCCGGACTGTCCGCAGGTGTCCGGTGGATGGCTGACCTAGGAGGTGCGAGGCCGAGAAGAAATGGAGCTTTGTATCGATGCCTTAGATAAGGCCCTGCGCTAGCGCTAGACCTGAGTACTTGGCCGGTGCACGTTAAACCTTGTATTTTGCTCGTACTTTTGCCTCGCGGTGGGGTGTACTTTGTTTTTTTTGCGCGCCTTGTTTGTGTGCAGTGGGTTTTCTGGATGTGGTGGTGGTTGTCTGTTCCTGTAAGGTGGAGGCTCTCAAGTCTCGTATCGCGCCTCTCGTCTTCGCAGTGACGCTGTTGCGTATTCAGAGCTGACCCCCATCCTTTGTATTGTCTGGTCGAGGTGGCCCTATCCACGCCTGCACGCCTCCGCGGTGCTTTGTTTTCCTGTGCCATCCTTGTTCTCCTGATGGCTTGTCTCTTGTCTTCCCTGTCTTCCTTGTTCTTATGCTCCGTTTTGTTGTTGTTCCTGCTTTTGTTCTTTTTGGTCTCCAGTTGTCCCCAGCTGTCTCCAGTTCTTCTGTCCGGGCTCCTCCTTTTTCTTTTCTCTTCCCTCCCTCTTCCCCTTTCCCCCTTTCCTTTTCTGTCTTGTCACCCCCCTCCACCTCCTCTTGCTGAGTCCGTTCGTTCTATCGTTCGTTTTCTTTCCCGCCAAACCCGCCAACACTCGCTTGCTTTCGTCTTTTTGTCTTTTGTTTTCGTACTTTTGTCTGCATCTTCATGACACACGCTCGTTTCTTTGGGGTTTCTTTGTGAGTTTCTGTGTGTATGTGTTGAGCATCGGATATCAAATCGAATCTTGAACACAACGCCTGCAGCTCTGCCAGGGATCTCTCGTTTTCCTTGGCATCAAGCCTCGCCATCGACTGGAACTCAACTGAACTCTGAACACTCGCTCGACCTCGACATCCACATTCCGTGGACTTACACTCGCTCACGACATACAACGACATACGGAACCGCTCGCCCATACAGCCCATACTTTTACATTAATACCCCCTTCACCACCACCAACACTTCCTCCGCTCGCTCCCTGAGACAGGATGCAGTCTCACGATTACTACGACGACGGCTCCGGCGCTGACCAGCCGTACGACAACCCGGTCGAGATGCACGACATGAACAACCGCAGCCCGCCATACCAGCGGATGCCGCCTCCGCGGCCACAGCGTCCCGAGGCCCAACATACGCCGTTCTCCAACAACATGCAGCCGCCGGCGGCTGAGCAATACGGCTACGTGTCCCAGGATGACGGCTATGCCACACCCTCCCCCAACCAGGACCGCCACGACCGCCGCTGGATGGCCGGCCCCTCGCCTACGGACTACTCGCGGCCGCTGGTCTCTCCTCGCCAGACACCAGTCTACCAATCGGCGCACACCTCCTCGACGGCCGTTAACACTGAGGGGGGCGACAATGCATCCGGATCACCGCCCTGGGCACTCAACCTGAACAACGGCAGTAGCGGCTTCCTGACCGAGTCGCACAACATGTACAACAGCGGCTTCCAGTCCAACATGTCCTCGCCGCGTAACAGCGGCCGTGCAAGCACCATTGACCTGGCCTACCTCAAGCGCCACAAGCCCATGGCGTCCATGACAGACTCGCGCCCGCCCAGCCGCGACCAGAGCCATGTCACACTCACCAATCTGCTGAACCAGACGCCTGAGCCCGTCCTGAGCGACGACTGGGTCGTCCCCGGCACGGTCGCCCAGATTCACAACCGCGACGACGCTGACACCTGGAAAGGCTGGCGTCGCTATGTCTACAAGCTTACGCCCTACCTGACGATGTTAAATATGGGCCTGTACTTGCTGTACCTGACCTACCGCATTATTTGCATTGTCGCCGCCCAAAACAAGTACCGGACGACGTTTGCTGCCGCCTGGCTGTTTGTGGCCGTCGAGGTTGCTACTGCTATTCCGTCGCTTATGCACAACTGCTGGACTGTCATGTCTATCCACAAGCGCCGTCGTCCCAAGCTGCGGTGGATGGGCGACGATGCCCCGACTGTCGATGTGTTTATTACCTGCTGCAAGGAAGACAACGATGTTATCATGGACACTGTGCGCGGTGCCTGCGACCTCGACTACCCCCGTAAGCGCTTCCGGGTCATTGTTCTTGATGACGGCGCTGTCGAGAGTCTGGCCAAGGAGGTTGAGGCCCTGTCTGCTTCCTACCCGAACCTGATGTACATTGCTCGTCCCAAGTACCCCGGCGTGCCCCACCATTTCAAGGCCGGCAACCTTAACTATGGTCTGGATGCGTCGCTGAACTTTCCCGGTGGTGCTGGCGAGTACATGGCTGCCCTGGATGCCGATATGGTAAGTTTTAATATTTTGATATTTTTTGCCGCTTTTGACGTTCAATTTGAATTTGAATGGTGCGAGATTTCAGTCGCGGGACTGTGAGATCCCAGAAGCCTGGGACATCTGCCAGTATCCCCAGATCACAAGATCTAGCGATTCCCTAGCTTTCCCCAGACAGAGATCCTGCATCCTGGCGATTGGCGGATCGTTGTCATCTTGATGAGACGAACTGACTCCACTTGGATTCCACATGCCGGGAGGCGGGACTCTGGAGTGCGGGATGCGGCAGGGCTGTGAGAACGTGAGAATGCCAAAACCTGGAACAAACCCCTGTTCTACGTGTCATATCCCATATCCCACGCCGCTACACCCTAAAGCCCGATAGCCGTTGGTAGACTGCGCAATTACAAGAAAATGCAGACATCGCAGATTCAATTGGAAAGAATATGCGTCCACGCAAGTTTTTGCACAGTAAGCTGACCAAACTCCCAGATTCCCGAGCGCCAGTGGCTGCGCGCCATCATTCCCCACCTCGTCGTTGACCCCAAGATGGCCCTGGCTTGCCCTCCTCAGCTCTTCTATAACACGCCTCCTGGTGACCCCCTTGCTCAGAGTCTAGACTTCTTCGTGCATGTCATTGAGCCCATCAAGGATACCATGGGTGTCGCGTGGTGCACTGGCTCCGGTTATGTAGCCCGTCGTGAGGCCTTGACCGAGATCGGTAACTTCCCGCTGGGCTCCCTGGCCGAAGATGTCGCTACCTCTACCAAGATGCTGGGTAAGGGCTGGAAGACTGCGTTTATCCACGAGCCCCTGCAGTACGGTACTGTCCCCGACGATTTCGCCAGCCACTTGAAGCAGCGTACCCGCTGGGCCATCGGTACCGTCGATACCTCGTTCAAGCTCAACTTTTGTCTGTGGGGTGACTCGGTCCGCCAGATGTCCTTTGCCCAGCGCTTCTCGGGTTTCCTTTACGCTTCGCTGTCGCTCTACACCATTCTGCTCAATATCTCTCTGTTCGCCATCCCCATCATCCTGCTACTTGGTAAGCAGCTCGTCGCCTACGCAGATGAGGGCCAGCTCCGCTGGCTTGTACGTGCCTGCTTTGCGGCCATGATCTCCAACCGTCTGTGCGAGCTTGTCATGTTTATTCCCTCAGGATACCACACGGGCCAGCGTGGCTCGCGTTACCAGCTGTGGATGTCGCCGTACATTGCCCTGTGCCTGGTCCGCGCGTTCGCTCTGCCCAAGTGGCTCGGTGGTCAGGCCCAGGCTTTCACGCCTACGGGTTCCATCTCGTCCAAGCTCAACGAGCGCGACGCCAAGATCCGCAAGAACATGTTCAAGCGTCTCTGGGCTATCATCGTCAACTACATGGGCTGGTTCCACGTCGGCTTTGTCTACGTTACGCTTGTCGGTGTCGCCATGTCCACCTACCGCTGCTTCTTCTGGTACACGTCCGTCAAGACTGTGCTGCAGGGCCTGGTGACGCACGCCTTCTGGCCGCCACTCACCTTTTTGTTTATTTGCAGCTCCATGTGGACCCCCATTGCCTACGCCATCGACCCGCCCAGCATGCCTGACCGCGAGGATCTTCTCAACCGCGACCCCAAGACTGGTGTGGCCCACCCCACCGACAAGGCCAAGAAGATTGCGATGAACGGCCAGACTGCTTGGTACGAGCTGGAGTACACCACTACCACTCTATACACCGCCCTCATCTTTGTCATGTCCTTCCTGCCTTTCCTGTTCTAAGGTGGCGAGCGGCATGATGGCTGTATGGAGTTGGTTGTGCAGTTTTTTTTCTCTCTTTCATTTCCTCGTTACGCGTTTCTCATTTTTCGGTGGACCATCTGATCTTTTGCGTATCTGATTCTGTTTGTTTTCTTTTTTTTTTATCTTGCTTTTTACTCAACAACACTTGTTGGCTTGCACACCTTCAGGTATACGACACAAATTGGGGACAGGTTTTATGGCTACCGGATACAACAGGGCGTTCTGCATCTAGAAGGGCCATTTGGCCCGTAATGTAATTCAGTACATAGACCATCCCGGGCGACCACCCGGGCATACACATACGGCAATGGGCATATATTGATATTGATATTCAAATATTGGACTATTATTCATTTTTCGATCGTTGCGTCGTAGTGAAGTGAACTTTGTCATTGACGAGAAAGGAAAGAAGGCACGACTCGGCCCGCGGCGTTACCCGCTGGTCTGGCCGCGCAAGACGACAACGTCAATTTTGACCACAACTGTGCAACTCGGCATGCACAATGCAGATGTACACTTGGCCGATTGCATACGTAAGTCATAGAAGATATTTTCCCCTTCTATCCCTTGGGCTCGTCGAAGCACGGCATGTCTTTCGGAGACCGATGTACGCCACATGGCGCTTTTGCCCGCTGTAATACAGGTGGCTTTGGTGAGACTTCTAGCGCTGACCACTAAAAAACAGTACTGAGCCGCCAATTACAGCGCTTTGATATTAGGCGATAAGTAAATTCCGCTTTCCGTTGCAGCCTTTTCTTCCTCGCATCTGATTGGCCCACCATACAACAACGACCCTACTCGCTGGAAGTTGCCAGTCGTGCAGGCTCTCGAGACGTTCTTTTGCAATCTCACGCATTACAACCATACAAAGACGCAAAACATCATCAAATATCACCTCGTCTCGAAAAATCATCCAGAATTGATGAAAACTATCTGAAGATGGCCTGATTTGTAATGGATATCGCAGGACGGACGACTTAAGCTCCGCCGCGCGGGATGCACCACCGTATCGGAGTCTCATCGGCCAACAGCACGTCATGTACTACGATGGCGAACAATCCGGCAGACCTGACGAGCTGAAGGCGTGGGCAAGTCAGAAGCAGAATTCAACACAACCCCGCACAGCACGCGAGAAGGCGTACGAAAAGGACGGCCAGACCTTCATTGTAGATAAATGAACCATAATGTCCGCGTGGGAAAATACTGTAAGTTTCGAGTCTGTTGTCACTTTGGCCGTAATTTTTCCTTCTTGAATCACAGCCCACAGAGCCTACATTGGCTTACTTTGTTGTCTTGGCACCCGCGCTGCCGGCGAACCTGCATTTTGTTTAAGACCCAATCAGCGACAATATGCCGCCGACCATCAAATCCGTCGCCATCATCGGTGCCGGCGCTTCAGGCGCCGCATCTGCTTCTGCACTTGCTGCAGAAGGCTACTTTGACGTTATCAAGGTTTTTGAGCGGCGTGAAGAGCCTGGCGGAACATGGATTTACGATGCCATTCCACCAGACCTCAAGCTCGTCCCGGGTGGTCTGCCACACGATATTGATCCACCACTGGCCATTCCTGAGGTGCTCCCTGCCACAACTGCACCAAATACACAGGAACGGTTTACCAAGACGCCCATATATGATGGTCTGACGTGAGATACCACCAACTCTAGAACATTGAGAAATGTTTTTTCCCCTCTTGTTTCTAATGAAACCTGCATGTTCCAGTACAAATGTTCCCGAAATTGCCATGTCCTTATCCGACCGCCGCTTCCCGTACGGCCCCTTTGTCCCACATTGGATCCCCAAGAACTACATCCGAGAATACTTTTCCCTCCATGGCGACGACTCCCTTCTATTCCTCAATACAACAGTTGAAGACATCTCTCCCATCCACGAAAAATCGCGCGGTGCTCAGAACCGCTGGCGACTGACGCTGCGGAAGCACGACCGTACGCGCGGCGTGGATGAGTGGTGGCAGGAGGAATTTGACGCCGTCATCATCGGCAATGGCCACTACTCCGTCCCATTTGTATGTCGCCCAGCTTCTGGTCTTTAGAGGACGCAAGTCTAACATAACTAGGTTCCCACCGTGACCGGCCTGCCCGAATTTCTTGTCAACTACCCCGGCCGTGTCATCCATTCAAAGAGCTATCGGTCGCCAAAACTCTATGCCGGCAAGCGTGTTCTCGTTATCGGCAACTCGGCGTCTGGACACGATGTGGCCGACCAGCTGGTAAAATATGAAGGCGTGCATCACCCCGTTTATCAGTCACGCCACTCACGGTCCCTGTGGGAGGGCGACGAGCCACCAGAGGGTCTCGTCTGGAAACCGGTCATTGATGAGTACAAGGCGGATGGCACCATTGTCTTTGTTGACGGAACAGAACTGGGCCCAAACGACATTGATGCCATCATCTACTGCACCGGCTACAAGCCGTCCTACCCATTTTGGAACGTCCAGCAGAACGGTCGCAGGCTGTATAACTACGAAGAGGGCCGCTTTGAGGGTACCTTCCAGCATACATTTGTGCACGACTTCCCCACGCTCGGTCTCGTTGGTCTGCCTCGTACACTGACGTTCCGGTCATTCGAATATCAGGCAATTGCCTTGGCACGTCTATGGTCTGGCCGTGCTGTTCTCCCACCCTTGGCGGAACAGCGACTGTGGGAAGAACAGCGCATTGCTGAACGGCGTTATAGTGGAAAAAAGTTTCACGATATCGAGTGGGACACGGGTGAGACAGATGCATACCTGAACTTCCACTACCGCCTAGCCGGCCTTCCACAACTTGACGGCACTGGACTCACTCCGCCGATTCTCAACGCTACAACGCGTTGGGCCATTGAAAATATCAAAAAGTATCCCATTCTTCGGCCATCTCCACCGCCCCATCAAGACGCAAACAGGAGGGCTGCTGAGGATGACTGGGTAGTGGTGGAGACTGTGAAGGACTCGCTTTGGTACATTTAGCACCTGTGTGAGAGGAGTGTGTGGCCGTGTATGATTTCTGGAAAGAATTATGATAAACTAGATACTAGATACATGAAACAAATCGGCGCGTCTTGGACAGCCCTAACCCCCACGTCTACGCAACAGATGATATGGTCTTTGCCTCTGCAACAGCAATGCGTGTGGAACCATTCATCGCTGGTGCACCAGAGCTCGAAACAGGCTGCGGTGCCTGAGACTCGAGAGCCGGTTCGCTATTAACCAACGTCTTGTACGGGATAGGCTCGCTAACAAGTCGTGCATCCCGGAGGCCAAGTTGCCAGCGATTATAACCCTCAACCGGAATAACAGGTGAGATCCACATGCCATTGTTGCGGAACTGGTTCGTCACAGCGACGCATGCCTCGACTGGGACGTTGGGAAAGAGCTCGGCCAACTCGTCTTGGTATGTGGTAGGGTCGGTGTTGTTGACAAAGTCAATTCCCTTGGCCAATGCGAGGCAAAACCGTCTTTGCTTATCCATTACCTCTGGCGTAGTAGTGGCGGTCTCTCGATAGTAGACACTCCAGGGAACGTCCCCTTGTGTAACCATCTCCATGGCCACGGAGATGTTGGGGTTTTGCTCCACCATGGCCCGTGCTGATAGGTTATCTGTGACAAAGAAATCGCCCATGCCGCCCTGGAACAAATTGCCAAGCATGACGCCGTCGAGGTCCTGAATGTAGTCCACGGCCCGCGCATCAATGTTGTTCTCGCGCAAAAGCATCTTGAAGAACAGCCCAACGCTTGCACCACCGCCGGACTTCATCAAGACCGTTTTACCAGCGACGTCGGTCAGCTTAAACTCATCAGCTGAGCCGTGTTTGAGAAGAGCCAATGGGCAACGGTTGGCGATTTGGGCAAAGACTGTGTAATTCTCCACTCGCTCCCTGTACATTGACGGCACCCAGATACCGCCGAGTGCCATGTCGGCCTCGCCAGCTGCAAGTGCATCAAGGACTCCGTCCCAGGGAGTGGGGATTTTGGTGACAAGCTCCAGTCCCTGCTCCTGGAAAAATCCATGACGCCGGGCGATGTATTGAGGAAGGTAGTTGAGGTTGTGGCCCGTTGCCGTGAGGTTGAACGTCTCCATGATGGTGGTTGCTGTTGTCTGTCTCTTTTTTGTATTTTGCTGGAACTTGATGTTGCCGAAAAAACTGTAGTTGAATGAAAGTCGTGCTTTCTTTTAAATGTATTATTTGAGTGAGGAGTAGGTTGAAAAGGCTCGTGACATACAGTTCCGGTGTCGTGTAAGTGTCCACCTGTCGGCGATATGCGACGATCCACTAAATCGCCAATACTCCACTGTATTACACTGAAGGTACGACGGTTCATCGCACATCTCCGTCGGACATTTGCGAAATCGACAGGTTATGATATGAACGCATACGTCTGGGAGGATACTCTGGGTAGCATCCCAAATAGGTCGATGTGATTAGATAGGAACGATAAAATTATTCGTTTCTCCTTTCCATGTCTTTCCTTTGAAAAATTTAATATAACCCGTGGTAAAGGTTACCTAATGCAAAAGTTTCGATTGATTAATTTATTTGCCTTTTTTTTTCTAGAATGAATATGTAAAATAAAATTGAAAAACTAATGTCAAACATGTGAAAAATTGTTTTTAAATTAGAAACTGCACTTGCTTGAGAAAACCCAACATTGACCTCCTCAAATTGTAAAATTCAAACGAAATAATAAATACACCACAAAGACTGTTCTCCTTTCCATCGACTCCCAACCTGGCAAACACCAAACGCACTGAAAAAGATGGCGGACCACACTGTGCCAGTGGTTCTTTACACCAATCGCAATTGCCCGTGTAGGTGGTTTCCTACCAAAAATCCCCCATTTCTGCCATCCGACAGCTGACACACTAAAGGGGCACACCGCGCCCACATTGCTCTAGCAGAGGTCGGCATCCCCTATGAGGAGCATTATATCGATTACAATGTGCCCCGTACCGCCGAATACCTCCAAATCAATCCACGCGGTCAAGTTCCTACTCTTGTCTATGGCAATCAAGTCATCAGAGAGTCAGCCATTGTAGCGCAGTTTCTCGCCGATATGGTTTCTGGTACACACCTCACACCGCTCACAGGCAATGCCCAAGGATCACTGATGCGTGCTCGGATCGCATTTTTTGTTGAGACGTACTTTTCCAAAGCCAACGCCTACTATTACCCAGCAATTGCTGCCCAAACAAACGAAGAAGCAGATGCACTGGGCTTGCAATTTTTGAATGCTATTTGCTCAGAGATTGAGCCGCTTCTTCAAGACGCGGCGCCCTTCTTTGGTGGCAGCGACAAATTAACCATGGCTGAGGTGAGTCTGGTCAGATGTCGTTCTTGGCTCTAAATTCAACAACAAAGCGCTAATATGACAGGTCCTCACTGCATCGTTCATTATTCGCATCTTCACTCTGCCGACAGTCGAGAACCCACCACTGCCAATGACAACGATTGCAGGCCTTGATTCTAAAGCACCACACTTCTACGCATGGGCACAAGCTGTCATGAATCACTCGTCTGTGAATACCATATACGATCTGGAGGGGTGCGCTGTAGAGATGAGAGAAAGGCGAGAGAAGGCGCGTAGAAGGCTGTTGGTGTCCACAACGTAGCAGCACTGGTGACGGGCAAACCGGAAGAAAGTCAAGAACCACAAATAAGAATATAAATGGAGAATGCAATATTTATTTAACAACTGTATATACAATATTCCGCTTGTGTGGCGGCAACAATACATGCAGATTTTTTGTCGTGTTGATCCCATACGTTTTGTTCTTGATAATACAGCACCGCCAGTGGATTGCGGAATGACAGGTGGTGCTCGCCGTAGATGAATTTGCCGCACTACTTCTTGATTGGACATCCCATACCATTCAAAAAAAGAAGAAGGAAAAAGGACGGAAAGCACAAGTCAATTTGCGGACTTGTTTAGAGAGAGCATATATTGATATTTGTCATGCGACATCTTGGTACCCGCTATCAACACCCAGCATCATTCCCTGAAACTCTGGCCACTGAGCGGCAGAACTCAACAGCTCACTGAATGCAAAGCCGTCGGTTATGGCCAACATGGATGTCTCAGTACCATCTTCCACCGCTGTAAAAACTCGTCGAGATGGCTGAACCTGCTGTAAAAGATCGTTCAGCTGCGTCTCAAACTCCTGGCGGTTTTGCTGAGCTTTTTCTACGTCGTATGTGATCAGCCAGTTGATGGTCGCAGACGACAGAGTATCAAACACATCACGACAGCCAGCGGCACCATGCAGAGTTTCAGACATGGCAGACAGAGTCGACGCACACGACTGAAGAGTCTGGATACAGCTTCCCACAGAATGGCAGTCTCGAATGTCCTTGGAGTGCCAGAGACAGTAAATGACGCCCAGGCCGGCCATGAACAGTTGGTGAACCGATCGCCAAAGAACATCGACGCGGCCATCCCGCTGCAATAGCTTGATACTGTTAATCATTTTGCAGCTTGCATCAAAGGATATGGCCAAGCTTTCCGTAGACACATTCGGAACCGTGGAGTTGGGCCGGTGCAGGAGCAGTATGGCGTTGTTGTACACAATGTCCCAGTACGCCTGGCAGGCAAAGATGGACAGTGGGTGGGCCTTGCTCAAGTCTGGTATGGTTGTGTACCACTCTTGCAGGCGAGGTCCAATGTCTTGCATCCAGGCGGCATAATTGGCTCGTGGATAGGCGATTCTGACCGACCACGACTGTGAATGTTGCACGTGCGTGATCTCAGACTCGAGATGTGACATCTTGAATATATGGTTCAGGGCACGCTGGCCGTGGATGTCGAATTTGTCGGTTGATGATACGTCGTTTATCGTCTGGGAAGTGGCCATTGTCGCCCATGGATTTGGTAGTTCCACCCGTACACTTTCGTCAATGATGCCAAATGGCCGCCCGAGTGTGATGCTGAGAAACCGATCAAACTGGTATGTGGTATACCACAGACGACGTCGGTCTCGTAGAACGGCGGGGTCCATCGTCAGCCGTTGTTCGTCAGTCTCCCAGTGAAGGCCAATATCGATACACATGCGTAATGCAATACCGGTGAGATGCCAAAGGCTTCCCTGAGACGGGCAGAGTGCCACGAACTGAGCAAGAAGAAGGACAGACCGCAATGTTTCAATGTCACTTTTTGCGTATACGATTGCACTTTCAACGCTTGCAATGGCCGAGCGGAAACAGCCCTCGCTCTGGATGGGACGTCCATTACCAGATGGACCAGGGACGCCACAGAGGGCAATGGCAAAGATCATGTATGTCGTGAATACATCCTTGTTGTTCTGGTTGACACCCACCGCAACTGTAGTAGTGTTTGAGGCGTGGTAGGCACCATTGATTGCATTTGTGGCATGCGATCTCTCGAGAATGGGAAGGTGTGGCGTGAGATACTGGAAGTATGTCTCGACGAGATGATCTGCAGCATGCCGTGGTGGCAGAGATGCTTCCTCAACCATCATGCTGGAGAATGGGTCATACGGGCGGCTGTTTGGCTGTGATGGCGAGGGCAGTGCATCGACGCGGATGGCAGTCATGACGAGCTTGGCAAGTGTGATGCCACCACCTTGTCCAAGAAATCGAGGTTGTCTTCCCGATGGCTCTACCACGACATCCTTGACGCTTTGCACTAGATTTAAAAGGTGGTTTGGCTGTTCTTGGGGTGACGGGTTGTGCGGGTCAGTTGTGTTGAAGGAGATCAGTCTGTTCGACGGTGGAGAGTCGGTTTCCACCGATGTCACGGATGCTGTTCTTACACGCTCACGCAACTCTGTGTTTTCTCGCGTGATCTTTTCGACTTCTGCTTCCAAGTTGGCGAGATAGTTTCGGGGCAGCTAAAAAAGTCAATCTACTGTGCGCGATTGTCAATTGATAAACAAATACTTACCTCTGTGTCTTTGCCCATGTGATAAGTCAGGCATGCAGCGCCCGCCGTGGCACAGTTAGTGCAGTGTGGATATTTCAAATCGCACTGCGGGTGAAGCCGGTAATCAGTAAGTATTCACAATGGCAGTGGAAGATGATCACGGCGTGGTGCGCCTACCTTTTGCTTTCTACGACGACATCTGTTGTGACTGTGAGTATGATACTTTGCCGGGGGCAAGAAAGCAGCAAAATTTGTCTCCAAGAGATTCCTTACCTTTGACACGCGTTTACCCCACGAGCAATACGATCGGATATGCGCGTGCGCGGATGAAGCCGAGATGGAGTACTTTCAGCCATGAGCAATCGGTTCATGGGGAGATGGGGAGGGAGAGGTCGAGAGACTGAAAAGAAAAAAAGAAGGTAGATACGATATTGAGTGGATTGGAAGAAATAAGATCGCTGCAGAGGTGATTCCCACAACTTTGTACAATCTACACAAGTCAACGATTACCTGCATTGTCATATCTGGGCATCAGCTCCGTCCGATCGGCTTAATGCATGTCATTTCTATCACGTTTCTTATCTTTCCAGTTAGAAGCGCTTGTACAATGTAGTGTTGATAAGGCTAAAATGTGGTTTATCGGGGGCTAACAGGTGCCCACTGACAAGCTTCTTGTCACAGTTCTCCACGGAAATAACACCAAGAACAGGAAAAGTTGTCAAATACGATGCCAATTGCGTCAGCATCAGTGTAGTATGGCACACCCAACTCGAACGCCAAGGGAAGCTTGACCCCAGATCCCAACGACGTTGCAAAAGCGTTTTCGTGTGATATTACTACCGCACTAAACAATAGCCTTATCAGTTTGACAGGAGGGCTCAAAGACGATAAGCAGTAGAGCCATATCCACGCTATCGTGACGAGCATCAACTATCAAGATCGGCTTAAAGCGTCTATCGTCCACATGGCGTTGCAATCAGCGTGCCACTGACTTTCACAGCATCGATGTATCTTTGAACATTCACATCTATATCCTGGGATGAACTTCGTCCTGGCCGTTATCAGGTAGTGAAGTAGAACAGCAACGCGCCCAAGTCAACCTACGACACGACATGAGCTGCAAAGATTGATGCATCTCAGTTGTATTTAAGATCATCTTGGCATCCACCGTGATGATGACTTTGACAACACGAAAGCACAACAACTAGAACAACAACCAAAGCCACCGGAGAAAATTGAGCAATCACATTCCAAACTTCATTAACCTCCATATTTTTTATCGCATTTTTCACTGCAGACATGGCTACCGACATCCCAAAAGGGGCTGACGTCAAGACAATGACTGTGAATACCTCGGCAGCGAGTGAAGACTGTGGCGAGGGTGACAGCTCTGTTATTTACATAGATCCCAAGAAGGAAGCCACTGCATTGGCCAAGTTTGACAAAACGGTCCTCCCTGTGTCAATGGTCTTTTTAATTCTGTCCAGTCTCGACCGTAACAATGTGAGTTTCTTCCCAATAGCTAAAACTTGTGTGCAAAGCTGACGGCAACAGTTGGGTAATGCGCGTGTATTTGGTTTCGACGCTGATGTCGGGCTCACTGGCGGGGACTTTGGAAATATCACCACGCTTTCCAGCGTGTGTACTATTGTCTTTGAGCTTCCGTGGGTTCTGGCTGTGCGACGCTTTGGAGCCAACAAAGCCATTGGCACGGCGTTTGTTTTGTGGAGTCTTTGTACCCTTGGCACGGCCTTCATCCACACATACGGACAAGCCATTGCCGTGCGCATGCTTCTCAATGCATCAGAGGCCGGCCTTGCGCAGAGTTTTGCGTATCTTTTCTCGACCATCTACCCACGTGAGACAGCTGGCAAGCGCATCATGACAACGAATCTTGCACAGTGCATCTCTGGATCCTTTGGCGGACTGTTTGCATATGCCGTACAGACCATGGGCGAGAGGCGTGGCCTTGCTGCTTGGCGTTGGCTCTTTATCATTGAATTTTGTATCACGGTCGTCATTGGTGGCATTGGTTGGCTGTTCATTCCGACTTCGGCGGAGTCTGCGTGGTTTCTGACAAAGGAAGAGAAGGAAACCATGCGGCTGAAGAAGCAACGCGATATGATGCACAGAGGTGACGCCAAGTTTGAGCGCAAGTGGATTAAAATCGCCCTCTTGGATCCTTTCGTCTGGATGCTGGGCGTTGCTTTCTTCACGTCCTCGATTGCCATCAACGGCTTCGGCGTTTTTCTACCGACCATTCTGTCGGGTCTTGGGTATGTTTGCACTGCACCTTTCAGTATGAAATGTTCTTGTTACTGACCAAATAACTGCACGCCAGATTCGCTTCGCTTACGGTTAACTATCTCACGATTCCGGTATACATTCTTGGCGCCATATCACTTGTTATTCAGTGTTATTTCTCCGACAAGTTCCGCCAGCGTGGTATTTTCATCATTGCCTCCTGTATTCCCGTCTCTGTCGGCTACCTCATTTGTGTTGGCTCATCCAACCAATATGCAGGCTATGCCGGCATGTTTATCCTTGTACTAGGTAGGCTAGAATTACCTCCCAATGAAATACTGTATTTAAAACTGACTTATCCAGGATTGTACTCCATCTCGACACTGGCTGTTACCTGGATTTCGACCAACTTGTCTCCTGACTCGAAGCGGGCCATTGGCATGCCCATCGCCTACTCCATTGCTAATATCTCTGCCGTCGTCTCTGGGCAGCTGTACCCGGACCAGCAAGGCCCACGGTATATACCGGGTAACTCCATCTCCGCTGGCCTCTCTGTCGTTGCTGGACTTCTCTACGCCTCGTGCTACTTTCTTCTCAGACGCCGTAATGCGAAGAAGGCAAAGTTGATTAGTGAAGGTGCTACGACTAACGGCCTCGAAGGAGACCAGAGTTTGGAGTCGATGTACATTGTCTAATCACAGCAAATGTGAATGTATGTGGCCTCCCTTGCTTTTAGGCCACATTTAAAAACATGCCATAATCGGTACAGCTATTTGTTGAGAGAAAGGACCAGGTTACTATACAAAAGTCGTAGATAGAGAAGAGAATGTGATAATATTAAATGATCAATTATCTTGGTAGTGAATTGCACGTCCCGGATTATATTTTGTGGCGCCTAACTTCAGTAGGAGAACTTCTCCGAAACAAGCTGCTCACTAAGTGTCCATAGCTTTTGAGCGTCCACCGCGTCCCTGGCCCAGCTTTGGATGTCCTCGGCACCAACTACCTGGGAATCCGCGAGGTATGATCCATTGTTCTCGGGGGCGTCCAGGCTCGAGTGGAAAGCTGCAAACACATGCGTGGCAACACCCTCAGCAGCTGATTTCATGTCGAACTGTTGCTCCCAGTACTTGCGGTTGCCCATCTTGCGATCCAGTACACCCAGTTCGGCAAAATCCTCCATGGCCACGTGGCGAGATAAGTTTGTCGTGATGATGACGCCTGGGTGGAGACTAACTGACACAACACCGCGGTCGCCAAGTTTTTGTGCCAGTGAGCGGGAAAATAACATGTTGGCAGACTTTGACTGACCATAAGCAGCCCAGCGTTCATACGTAGAGCCATCCTAGAGTTGTTAGTTCGCGTATCCATAGCGCACATAATTTTACTGCCCGCCCGGGGGAAACTCACACCAAAGTTGATATCTTCGATACGGACAGGGCTATATCGGAATCCATTACTACTCACATTGACCACACGCAGAGATTGCGTCTTACCACCGCCCACGACGGATGAAAGAAGCAGGTTGGTCAACAGGAAGTGGCCAATGTGGTTTGTGCCGAAGTGCGACTCAATGCCGTCGATGGTCGTGCTGTAGGGAGCAGCCATAATACCAGCGTTATTGACAATAACGTCGATTTTCTCGGTGATGCCCAGAATCTCTTTTGCAGCATTGCGTACTTTGGAGATGGAAGACAAGTCCAATTCAACAACACGCGTCATCACCTCGGGAGCAACATCTGCGATGTCCTTGGCGGTCTGCTCAGCCTTGGTAATACAGTGGGAGGCGAGAATGATCAAAGCCGGGCCAAACGGAGCAATTGTTGTTGCAAAAGTCGCTCCCAAGCCATTGGGGGTGGTACCAGTGACCAAGACCGTCTTGTTCGCAATCTGGTCCTTGCAGGCGCGGGCCACTTCGTCTCCAGTGGTCTTTGCCGTGTATGTGGACATGATGAAAGAGAAAGTAGGGGTAAGGCGTGGATTTTGACTTTGAAGATTGTGTTTGTAGGAAGATATGGAGATAAAATAATGGGTTGTGTAGGGTTATGATCTTGAACCCAATGAAGACAGGCGGGCGTTTGGCCATATTTATATCCATCGTGATAGGCTTCCAATAGACCACATTATCGGGATATATGGATGCAGTGCCAGAACTACCAAGCATCTATCAGGCTACTCCAAATATGGACGATTTTAACAGTAGTCAATTTCCTATTTTGTCGACGACCGGGAGATGCTGTCTGAACCGAAATTTGAAACCACGGAGTCCAACGTCATGTCGTTCATCGGACGGACTTTGGGCAGGAGTTAACGGATTCTGGCCCTGGCATGGATATTTAGACCGCGCTTGACCTGTTTAGGCCGATTTCTTTCGTTCTCATTTTCCATTTGCGGTTTAGCGCTTTCCTGTCGAACCCTTATTTCAACAACTGCTTTCCAACTTTTCAATCTCCCTTTCCTTTTTACTCCCTCTCTCACCAACCCAACTCCAAAAAAAAAAAAGACAGGTGCCGAGAAGAAAATGCATTCCAATCCCATGGAAGTGGTCTTCCCTATGGTATATTCCACACCAGAACACTCGAAGGGTTCGGGGCGCGAGGCAATCTTTTCCTACTGTGCAGGGCCGGCGAAGGTTCCAGGGCCTTGGAAGCGTGGTCGCCCGAGAGGTTCGCATCCCCACAGCAGGCGACACTGAGAACATGGCGGAGTTTCACTGACACTTTACGGCAGTGGAAAAGGCCAAGAAAGAGCCGACGCAAGCTCAATCTGCACCATTCGAATTCGTTCACTTGTCGCCAAGTATGAGAAAACTCGATACACGGTCAAAAAATCGCATTCGCAGCCACGCTCGCCGAGGAAGGCCTACAACAAAGCTCACGATAGCTAGTGAGCAAAACCACCACCCGTCGCAGAGCGTGTCTATTGATGTTTTTGTAGAACATTACAACCTTCGCCAGATTGACGGCTTTGATCCATTCGACACACTTCCCATCCATTTTGAGCCATACATGCACGATCTGCTCGTTTCTCGTAGGTGAACTATTCTGTCTTCCAGTACCCTCGGGACGAAACTAACCAACACAAGTTAGCACAACTGTCTGGAAAACCCTGTACACGCTCGAATGGGCTGTTGGTTTCAATCCGTTTGTCGAGTACGGCTTGCCAATGGGTTTTGCCGACCCGGCTCTGATGCACACATTCATTAGTTGCGCTGACACCTTTTTGTCCTACTTTTCCCGTCACAACTATGCCGCACGTTCGTTGTGGCACCTTCACCGCGCCATCTCTATCGTCAACAAACGTATCGAGGCGACAACCACTCGTTCTACCGGTGCCAATAGAGGACAGATTGACAACAGCACGATCATCATGGTCGCAGGTATTGCCATGTTCGAGGTAAAGTTTCAACAAAACCGAGAATAAAGGTAATGCATAAACTAATTCGTGATAGCGGGGCCATGATCACCCGGAAAACTGGAGGCTACATATGGCCGGTCTAACGCAGCTTGTCCGATACTACGGCGGTATTGAACGCCTCCACGATCAGCCATATGTAATGCAGAAAATCTTTCGGTACGTACTTGACTCGGCCGCACCCATATGCCTTACAGACCTATCAATAACTAATAAAGAACCAACAGGGCGGATCTATACGGCTCTCTTGAAAATGATGAGCCGGCTTATTTTGACGGCCACACAATCTGCAGCCAGCTGACCAGTCCACTCCCCTCAAAAGACAGCGCACGTCAGTTTTACAGCAACGGCTTTGATCGGCTATCTCTTTTATGCTCGAGCAATCCCATTCTTCTTCAGTGCATTTCCGAGCTGGATCAAGCCCTGGTCCTCAGCGGACAGTACTGCGTCACCTCATCAGCTCACCATCCACGTCAGTTGATAAATTACGGCATACAACAGGGCAGTCAAAGACACCACCCGACCTCCGTCGCTGCTACTCAAATACGATACCTCTTGACAGGTGCACAATACCTGCTGCTATCCAGTAAACTGCGGCGCTCTATCGCGGCCACAGAAAACCCACTCGATCAGCAGAAACATGAGATTTGCCGTATTGGGATTCTTCTCTTCTCACTTACCGCCCTGAAGGAAAGACCAGCATACATTGAGTACGGCCTGCCGCTCGTGCAGAATTTGTGCAATACACTGATGTTGGTGGATGGCATATACCAAATGAAGGCGGCCGTCACCCGAGCTCCAAACCCAGATCAACTGGAACTTGTCCTGTGGTCAATCATTGCGGCTGTCAGTGTCATTGGGCTTGGTGGTGAAAATACACAGACATCAGCAACTGGAATGTGGAGCTCGAGATTGCAACACATTTTCTCAAACGCAATTAGAAAATATAGTCCAAAAGATGTCAGCGTCACAGACTTACAGACTCGAATCAGACAGTATCCATGGGGTGCAGGCGTGTTTGATGACTCACTTCGTGAGCTGTTGAAAGATTTCTTTATTTAAGGGTGTTTCTTTCACTGGACTTCTTTGCACGATATTTATTTCGTTTGCAATTACACTTTTCATCCAATGACATCAATTTCTTAGGATTTTTCTATGTTTAAGTAAATCTTTGCCATGAAAGACATGAAAAATCAATAAAAAAAGGTTTAATCAAAATATAAACGTGCTCATTCTTAAGGAAAATCAAAACCAATATCAAGTAACTAAGATTTTCGGAGAGGAACCATAATTACAGAATTAAAACTCATCCGAGTAAAACACGTTCAATTGCAGGGTGGGCATTCGGAGAGCTCCGATGGAGTGAAAGAGTTCTTCTGAGACAAGTGTATTAAGGTGACACTGCCAGCCAATCATATGCAGACTTCATAATCAGATGGCGTCACGGCTCGATTCCCCGCAACATTCCCTTCCCCCTCTCCCGGCCTCGGCCAAATCATCACTGGATCCGGAGATTTCTGATATTGATAAGAAACTGTCAACCAATTCTACCAAACATGGGAAACGAAAAGACACGAAACAAAATTTAAATCTGACACACCCTACGGATTCACAACAATGGTCTTCACGGTGCGCTGTTCGGGGAGCCCGTACGAAGTAGGTCTACTGATAGCGCTGAGATGATAGCGTGGAAATAGAGGAGCTGACAGTTAACGGCACAAAGATTGGCCAAGACCATGGAAGGCAAGCCGACGCACATATCAAAAGCTCGATGGAGTTCTACTCCGGCCTGTTTCAACGCACAGCCGGGCTGGCCTGGGATGAAGTGCAAAAGATTGCATTGAAATTTGTACCGAGCATCCAGTCTAAATGGCCAACGCTGTTGGAGGAAATGCAGGGTGAGTTATGGAAGTTTTGTCTCGGTTGCTGGGGAGGAAACTAACCGACTTTTGCTTCAGGAATCGCCGATGCTGCTGGACTTCAACTTACTGACATTGTCGCATTGAATGTCCGGACTGAAATCACATTTGGCATGTTCACTGACGCATGTACTGCTGTTGGATGGCAGACACCAGACACGGTTTACTTGGCTCAAAACTGGGATGTACGTATTGCCGAGGAGTCGTTAACACATGGAAACATTCTGACACTATACTTCATAGTGGATGGAAGAGCAAAGGGACAACATCCTGCTGTACCACATCGAGCAAGATGGGTATCCTGCTATCCAGTACCTTGCTGAAGCAGGACTCATTGGAAAGATTGGACTTAATTCTGCAGGTAAGTGACAAATCATCTGGTATTACTATCACGTTGAAAGCTGACAGACCAGGTGTCGGCGTTTGCGTGAATGCTATTCGGGCAAAGGGAATGGATCCGACAAAGTTGCCGATGCACCTGGCCCTGAGACTGCTTCTCAACTCCACAACCATGCAAGCGGCAGTGGGTGTGATGGAGAAGTACGGTATGGCATCCTCATGTCATTTCCTTGTGGGCGACCCATCTGGAACGCTGGGGCTGGAGTGGACACACTTGGGGCTCCAGACACTTCAACCGAAGGACAACCGCATCCACCATGCAAATCATCTGCTTCTGGAGCACCCAGGTGTGGTTGATACGAACTGGATACCGGACAGCGAATACAGAACACGTCGCATCGAAGAACTGACTGATAAAATTGATGACGTATCGGCGAAATCCATCCAGGCTGTATTTCTGGACGAGGGGAACTATCCCGGCTCAATCTGCAAGACAGCGTCAGGATCAAGCACTGTTGCGACGCTCTTCAATATCGTGATGGACTTGAAGAAGGCCAGGGCAGATGTCATCATGGGAAAACCAAATGCCCCGGATGAGACACTGACACTCAAGTTTTAACTGGGACTAGCGGTGCACTCTCTGAAGACTGTTGTTATGGGATACATAGGTCGCCGAGACGAATGGGAGAATCTTTTGATAATCAAGTAATGAGAATAACTACAACTGAATGGATATGTCAGCCCTTCAGCTCGTCTAGTCCACCTACTTCTCCAAGAAAGGTTTCGACCCGCAACAACATCAAATTTGTCAAGCCCTTGGCTCCAGCAGCGCCGTTCACCGACACCCGGCTGGCCCATCTCCAACGCCGGATCCAGGCAAGTAGTTCGCGGTACTCTTGGGAAAGTCCGGGCCGCGCAATGAGACTGCCTAGACCTGGAGCATTGCTGCCCCCCTGCACTGATGTCCTCCTTATGGTGACCACATGCAGTAGGTAAACAATAAACGAGCCGGCCATGGAAAAATTAGCCCGACTCCAGCCGTGCCAAAAAGCATTCCAGTGTGTAGGTGTCATGGCCTCGACAAATTCCACAAACTCACGCACGCAAAGCAATGCACCACGTATCACAGCCTGGTTCCGTGCATTCTCGTCTGTATCAGAAGAATCAACAGACAGCCTCGCGTTGACCCCGCTGCGACTGCTGTCTGGGTTACTGTGAACGTCTCCCTGCCCTTGGTGGGCATAGTCAAGCGGACGCAGCAGTGCACGAAACAGCATCATGTGCGTCACAATGTATGACAGATGCAGCGAAGCGTTGCCATCAAGGTGCTGTGGCGGACGTTCGACGCTGTTTGACTCAATATTGCCGCCAAAGTTGCCATTGACGTTGGAAGCAACCACTCCGGTATCATCTTGTCGTGTACTTGTCAAGATGCTGCCTATGGTAAATCGCCATGGGCGACTGAAGCGAAGACCGCTAGGTAGTGCGTCACGCCACGCTTGAAGACGCGAATGCAATGGCCTGCTAACAGCCATGGCATGCGCCAAATGTGTCGATGTTTGTCGTGTCGCACGGAGTGTGTAAAATGAGTGCTGGATGTCAGCAAGGATGGTCGTGAGATAGACCAAGTGTAACAAGTAGCTGGACCTGTCTGTGCCCATGTCAACAATGGTATGCGAAGACAGAGTATCTCCAGGCATGGCGTCAGTCTGCCTTAGGGACTCAACATCGCTGTTCTCATCGTCACCTGCACGCCCCAAATGTGGCGGCATGCCGCGTGTCAGGGAAACCCAGGCATCAGTCGTCCATAGTGTCCACCATAGACGGCGCCGTAGACGCCGTTCCCAGGCCGGCACAGGTGTCCAGCCGGTGGGATCGCGGTGCAAACCCATCGTCTGGGCCACAGACACGGCAGTAGCCATGAGTGACCAAGCAAACGCGGTGTCATGGAGGTAGAGATTTGTGGGCAGGCGCTGTTGTAGAAGCAGACAAGCTTGCAGCGTGCTGAGAGTTGGTGCGTGTAGCTCTTGCGTGATGCCTTGCCAACACATGCGATAGAGCTGGTCGCTTGAAGGTGGCCGAAGAAGCAATGCGTACAAGGATCGGTCGTGCACGACAAATGGTAGAGCGGCCGCACACATGGCCGACATAAGCACTAGCGACATTCGACCTGTCCCTGAAGAGTGCCATGTCGGTGCAGTCATCTCATCAGGAGCGGAAGGCAGCTGATGTGGTGAGACGATGGGAAAATATGGGTCGACGAAGCGTGCGTATAGCTGTAGCAGGCTCCAGGTCGTCTTAGGATCAATTATTTGCCAAAACGCTGCCCACGTATTCTCAGGAGTACCGGCCTCTGTTCGAGGTTCAGCTTTGTCGACTAGTGTGTGGTCGGTGATGCCAAATAGAACTGCCTCGCTGTGATTCACGCCGTGATCCAGGTTCTGGCTGTCTGGTGGTGGAGCGACACGCCTGTATTGCAAGCCCTTGACAGTTGCCGGGGCCACACCGCCGGCACCATATGATTCACGCTGAAGAAGAAGAGAATCAGAGACGCCGGTTGGCCCGATATAGAAGCTGAAAGCATCTTGCAATACTTCCAGTGACCCATCAGTTGTGAACGACCCACGCTCTAGTGCAGTTGCTGGCTGCGACAAATAAGATGGGGATTTGTGTAATTGTAGTGATATAATATTACTGCGCCCTGTTGTACTAGAGCCGGGGCTCGGCTCTGATGCAGGTTGAAGGTGGCCAGGACTCTGGTTTCCGGGACTTTGGGGAACAGCAGTTGAGATATTGGGGAACGGTGGTGACAGTGAGTTGTACGATTCCCACGGAAAATCGAAGTTGAACGTGGTGGTAGACTCATTTACTGAAAATGTGTGATCTTGTGCTGGTAGATGATCGGAGCCGACGTCGACTTGAACAGGGCCATTGATGCTATCCCATGGAGGCGGATTCTGACCTCTGGTATCCACAATCTGCATATGCAGATGATGGTCACGGGACCCACTGGCTTCACGGACATCAAGAAAGGTCGGTGTTTGCCCGGTCGGCAAGGTGCAAAAGGGCATATCCTTCATTGGTGTAGTATCACCCTGCTCTGTTTGCTGACATGATGGACGCGATGGGCGCTTTTTCTTGTCTGGGGCCTGGTTGAATGTACATGCCAGCGTCTTACCCCGGCAGCGTTGACACGGTGGACCAGTGGGCATATGGCACACGACCTTTCTGCGCCGACAGGCATCGCATGGACGAGCCTTGCGCGACTTGTAGAAGCGGCCATGTGGCGGTGCGTCGGCGTGGTCCACAAGGGAGGAGCTGAGACCGTCGATCTCAAACGCATCCATAAGAGCGATGGTTGTCAGAGCGGAGAGCGGGGCCAACGCTGGCAGTAGTTAAAATTTGCAAAGAATGGTGGAAATTGACAAAGAAAAGGAAAAGTCTGGCAGACAGAATCATTGCTGGTAACAGGAGAGAACTGTGGAAAGTCGACAACGCGGGGGAAACAATCTGGCAGTGACTGAGAGTGTGGTCGTAGTGCATCACTGCGATAAGTGAGCGGAGCGATACGAATGGAGCCATTAGCCAATCAGATAACACCGCTCGGCGCAGTCCACTTTAGTGCAGCGGAGTACAGCAAGCGCCGAAATAGACATCGCCGGCAGTATTGGACTTTGTGGGTGCCAATTCATCATTGTTTTGTGTGGTTTTTGTATAAGTTTCTAATACAAATCGAAATATGTCTATCTACTTGGAATCGGCCATATTTTTCTCCCGATCAAGTAGTTCGCCGAGATATTGATGTGAGAACATTGGCTTGGCCTCTTCGTCGGTCATCGGGAGAAGTGGCCGCCTTGGAAGAGAACTGTAGCCGAACTGTCGGTTGAGAAGTTTCTTCATGCCCGGAATCTGTGAAAAAAGTAGTCAATATCACTGTTTGTCACGGAAAAAAGGACACAGAATAATATACCCCAACTTTCAACTGTATGCCATCGGCCAAGGACACTAGGTTCTGCAGCTCCTGGGCTTCCTTGTAGCTCTTTGGATCATCGAGGTTTTGGCACATTTCCCACAGTCGCACACAAGCACGTGGAGCCACATTTGGAAGTCCGCTGATGGCACCTGCCGCACCAGACGATACTGATGGGAGGAGAAAGTCGATGAAGCCGTCGATGATCTCGAATGGGTATGGCCCGCAACTTCGCGGATATGCTGCACGAAATTCTTCGCTGTGCACCTGTGCCGTAATGCGAGTCAATTTTCCGACATTTGCGCATGTCAGTTTGGCACCGCACACGTTGGGTGCGGCTCGTACGATATCGACAATGGTGTCACTGTCCATGTCGATGCCACCCGAGACAGCCGGGAAGTTGTAAATAATTCTAGCACTGTCAGTGCCAGCTCCTCCTTTGCTTCTACTGCATGAATCAATACTCACACTGGGACAGGAGAAGCAGCGGAAAGGTCGATGTAGAACCTCTTGATAGCTGCCATGTTGTTTGCCATAAGGCTGCCTGCATAATATCCCGGGGGAATGGCGAGCACAAATGCGGCACCGGCAGCAGCAGCATCCTCCGCAAGTAGAATCGACTCTCGGCTGCTCGCAGCGCCTGCACCTGCTACGACCGGTACAGCTTGCAATCCGGCCCCGTCGAGCACGGCGCGGGCCGTCTGCACCAATTTTGAGCGCTCTTCGCGGGTCTGTCAGTGAGAAATGTTGACTCTAAATACAAGCCGGTAGAATTGCCAACGTACCAAGTGGACAGCCTCACCAGCGGTTCCAGACACAACTGGAACGGTGCCTGCTTTGGCGGTGACTGTGATTGTGTTAGAGTGGGGTGCATTTGGTGTCTTTGCCATAAATATCTCAGAAAATGGGGATGTCTACTTACAGAGCACATGCTTTCCAAAAGATTCATAGTCTGCAACTTGTCAGCATTGATTTTGACCACGACCACGTCTTCCTTCCAACTTACCGACATCCTCAGCCTGGTTGAAAAAGCATGGGAGTGGTGTGTAGATGCCTCGTGGCAGTCGCTGGGTTTTCATGGTTGATGAAGTTAGATGGGTAGCTTTATGTGCCTGTGTGTAGGTGTAGGGTAGTATGAAGAAATTAATGTATATTGATTAAAATGGTTTCTTGTCGACAGTCGCGGTGATAAGCATACATTTCTGATGTCGGGATTTCCTTTTCGGGCCTGACCGCACCGTCGCGAGCAAGGCCCGAAAACGTGGGTCCAGGGTCCAGTGCGGCCAACGATAACGGTTGGCCGTTGTTCGGTGTTGCCAATCAACCTTTATCTGTTGAACAACTTGTCGGGGCAATGGAGACAAGAAACGACGGCTTATTGCTGAATACCATTTATCTGTGTCATATGGAAGGTGTTCCTACTACCCCGATATGTGGTTTATGATATATTTTCTATACCAGTTTCGAGCATAACATCCGAAAATATATGCAAGCGGCACAATATGCAGCACACATATGATCAGCTATGTCGTAGAAACTCGAGGTCAAGATGGCTTCAGTACACAGTGATGCAATTTATCTTCCAATAATCCGCTTCTCGTTTATTGTGGATTAGCGTACAAGTAAAATTAGTACACACAATAGCCCCCTGTCCACTTCACTACTGACAACTCAATCTCCTCCGTACCACAATACCATTCCATCTGTCTTTATGTCGTGTACTTGAAGCCCTCATTCTTAAGATCAGTAATGTCCAGCCAATCACGGTCAGCAACCGTGTCACTTTCCACGGCGGCGGCACGGCGACGGTTGTGAGCAAGGCACAGTGCACCATAGCCGAGGATGGCCACAATAGCAACAGCGTAGCAAATAATCATTGCAACGGTACCACCTGTGTAAGCAGGTGCCTGGTTGGCGCGGAATGTCTGCGGACCAATGATGTTGCCGGTAGCCCAAGCGACATAAAACCAGGCGTAGAGCACAATTTTCTTGGTGTGGCCGGCAATGTTGGCCTGGTAGACAGACACGAGGGTGACATACGGCGCCCAGTACGTGTACAAAATGCTGCACTTGTTAGTTGTGACAAAGACACTTAGTAGCAATTGATTCAGGAGCCAAACTTACTAGAGACCGACGAGTTGACCGGCGAGGTTGGTGCGGGGCAGGCAGTAGCAAAGTAAAGCACCAAGCAGAGGCAACAGGATAGAGCCAGCCACCATAAGAGTACGGTAGCGGCGCGTAGTAGCTGCCAGGTAAGACAGAGCGAGGCCAGAAAATGTGCTCATCGCACCAGGAGGCATCGCCAGCAGCGATGTCTGCAGCGGCTTGAAGCCGAGACCGGAGATAATAAGCGTGTTGAATGTGGTGAGGCCTCCGTTGGGCACCTGGAGCGCAACAATAGCAATCCAGATAAGCCAGGTCTTAGGGTCGGTGAAAGCCTCAACAATCTGGTCGTACTTGATCTTCTTGGTCTCAACGCCGGTGTTATCCAAGGCCTTGCGCTGGATGATGATGTACTTCTCACGCGCGGAGAAACGCTTGGCCTCGTAAGGATTGTTGGGCAGGTACATATAGACAACAACAGACCACACTGTGGTAAAGGCACCACAGATCAAGAAGATAACTTTCCACGTGGCGAAGATGCCCTTGTGGTAGCCGACAGTCCAGGCCAGGAAACCGTTGATGATGGGTGCGATAACGTTCAGGATGATGCTGTTGCGCTTCGGCTGCTCCTCGGGCCGGTACCACATGGACACGATCAGGGTCACAGCCGGAATAAGCAGTGCCTCGAAGCCGCCCAGCAGGAATCGGCACACAAACAGACCAGCAAATGAAGTGCAGGCGGCCATGCACATCTCGAGGATACCCCAGCACAGAACATTCAGTGCGAAGAAGGTGACGACCGGCATGCGTTGGAGACAGTAAGCAGCCGGGGCCATGAAGACGAGGCCACCAAAGAATGGTGCAGACCCAACCCACGAGTACTGCGAGCCAGAGAGACCAAGATCGCCTTTGATGTTGTAGATGGCAGCTGCCGAGATGGCTGTCTTGTCGAGGCCAGATAGAGTGGCACAGACGAAGAGCTAGGCCGTTAGACATAATCATTGAATGTGTGAAAAAGCTGGGCCGACAATGAGAATACTCACAATTGGAATCAAACACCAATCCACCTTCCGCATCAGCTTCTTCTCCTCCTCCTTGGTCCAGCCCTCAGGCCCCACGGTGTCAGCATAATCGGCAAGAATCTGGGCTGCAATGTCCACCTCGTTGGCTTTGCCAGTTTTGATGGCCTTGATAGCCACAGGCGTATCGCTGACCGGTGAAACGGCCTCGATGGGTATCTTGGGTTCGTCGGAACCAGACATGTCGATTTTGAAGTGGTGTTCAGCAAATGAGTAACAGTCGCAGGCAGAAAAAGTATGAGGCTGAATTTTGTGCGCTTATCACTTGAGGTACTCGTTCCGGGGTGAGTGGTTGACGCAAGGATAAATATAGAGACTATCTTGACAGCTCGAGCTGCGTACAATATGTGCGTGGGGATAACATGGTTTCCTCTTGGCATATCATGACGGCTCTTGGAAGTTGGCATCTGTCACGCTGGCTGCTCGATAAGCAATAATTGAAGTGTTCTCGTTGGACACCCCCGCACGCTCCTATTGATCTTCATCTTATCCCTCCTCTTTCACAATCTGTATTCTGGTCACCTAAGGCAAAGCAATCGACAAAACTAAGAATCGGTGCTAGCCATCGCCGAAAGATAAACGTCTTATGATAAAGGCGGCGTTAAAAGCGGGATCCGCTATGATATAGCTGGACGGCGCCCAGGCTTGGCTGGTAAACACCTGGGGTCTCTAAAGAGCGGCCAAGTCTAAGAGATTTTAGTTCTGGCCGCAGTGGAGTGAGAGTGGAGACACGGCCAACTCGCACGATGGGTGGCGACGGCCATCGGATCGCCATATCGGATATCAAAGCGGCCAAAAATAAATCGTCAAGATTTTGCGGGGATATCGAAGCATGTTATGAACTGTGGAACATGCATAGAAAAGACAGTTTTGTAAGACGAGTTCGGCCAATGTGGTCTTGGGGTCACTCGCATATCCACAATTTTTTTTGTGGCCAGACCCCTGACCAGCGCAGACGTCAAACCATCACCTACGGGAAAACACAAGAACATAAAACAGATAAAAGCCGCCCAAGTTACCAGACTTTGATAGCCGTATCTTGTGTATCGATAACAGCCTCTACCACAATCACGACCATTTTCATCACTGCCACTAACAAACTGTGAACAATTGTACAATATGATCGCCAAGACAGAATCAATGGAATCTGAGGCACTCCCTCCGCCTCTGTACCCCGACTACCTTCGTATGTTTTTAAGTCTTCTTGGTCTATCACATGAGGTATCACACTAAAAATGTAGCTCACTATGACCCTCTCGAGTCCGTGGAGATGGTCGGTCCCTTTGAGCACGACGAGCCCGGCCTGCGTGCAGATAAGTCATGTCCGAACCTTCTCATGGGCGCAACACAAGTCTCCGAGCTGAGCCCGCACTGTGGTACAGAGATCTTGGGCGTCCAGATTTCCAAACTGTCCAAGGCAGGCCTGGACGAAATGGCTTACCTTTGTGCCGAGCGCGGATGCCTTGTGTTTCGGGACCAGGACTTTGTTCATATTGGCTTCGAGGCCCAGAAGGAGATTGCGTCACATTTCGGTCCTCTGCACAAACACGGCTGGATGCCGCACCCCGAGAACGGCCCGGCTGAGTTTGTCATTGTCTATGACTCCAAAGAGTAAGTTGTTGACCTTGTCTATCGCCGTACTTTTTTGTACTAATTCATGCTCATGCAACGTTAGTGATCTCCGTATCCGCAAATCATGGTCGCGGAAAAGCCCAATTCAGTTCCACGTCGACCAGTCGCCAGAGCTGCAACCTCCTGGTCTGACATTCTTCTGCATGCTGGAGTCGCCACCTGGCTCTGGTGGCGACACCATCATCTCCAGCATGTCTCGTGCCTTTGATCGTCTGTCGCCGTCTTTCCGTCGTCGGCTGGAGGGCCTGACTGCCGTCCACACCACTGCAAACCCGATTGCACGTGAGATCCGCGACAACGGTAACCTGGCTGTCCTTCGTCGCCCTATCACCAAGGCAGTCCACCCCGTCGTCACTATCCATCCTGTCACTGGTCGCAAGTCGCTGTTTGTCAACTCGTCCTACACCCAGAGAATCACAGGTTGGGATGATGAAGAGTCAGACATGATGCTGCGCTTCCTCTTTGACCATGTGACGCGGGGACAGGACTTTGCATGCCGCGTTCGGTATGAGCCGGGTACCATTGTTGTCTGGGACCAGCGCTGCACCCAGCACTCGCAAACTCTTGACTACGAAGCTGGTGGTCGTCGCCATGCTTTCCGCCTGACCCCACTGTCCAACGTGCCTATTCCCAGCAAAATCGAGGAAGATGATGGCGCGTGCGCGAGGGACAACGAGCGTGTCATTCTCAATCTGTGTTGATCTACGTGACGTGCGGTACATACTGATGGTGTAGCTTATATCATTGAAACTGAATTTTTTTTTTTTATCATCGCTATTTCTAAACAGTATTTTACCTATTTTTTATTTATTTTATAAACATGGACTTATGGAGGATGGAGAAGAACAATTTTACTGAGATATCAGATTATTATCGAAGTATCTACAGAATGCAGGTTGGCCCTTCTGTGCACTCAGTGGCGGAAAGCATGAATACGAAACAACGATAACACTTTGAATGTTGACCTAGTTCTCGTAATATTTGATAGTTGAAAAACACTTCTTATCCCAACCTATGCAAAGGTATTGGCGCTGCATGCCGGAACCAGGAAGCCTGTCGTATCAGTTGTCGATGTACCGTCAGGCGACGTGACGACAAAGTAGCTTTGGGCAGCTCCGCCTCCGTTGGCGAACAACCATGCAATGGGAATAGCATCTCCCTCGTTGAGAGAGAGAGATGTGCTTCCACCATAGTAGCCATCGCCTGTACGGCTCGCCTTGAAAGCTGCATTACTGTCACTCCAAGTACTGTAAGACACGTCGCCTGTCCATAAATAGCCATAATTGTCGATATAGTCACCCGACGTTGACAGATAATATGTGCCTGACTGACGAGCCACAAAGAAACCTTGGAACAAGAGAGCAGCCTGTGAGGCGTCGAATTCGGCACCGTCGTCTAGGTAAAGATCTGTTCCGCCATATGGCCAGTTGGAGAATGTGAGCGATGCCAGGTATCCTGATGACAACACGGCTGGGCGAGATGGGTTTAAGGGGCTGAAGTCGTCCAACGTGAAGCCAGCGTCCTCCAGGTTCGCGTCGTAGGGCGAAAAGTAACGGCGATAGGCTGCAGCACCATTTGTGGCAATAGTCGTCGCTGTGGCATATTCTGTCTCAATCACGACCGACACCGAGACTGCGACAGACGTGTACGTGCTGGTCGACACGGACACAAATGACGACGTCACCGTGGCTCTGGGCGTGTACGTGACAATTGACGTTGCAACCTCGATGCTAGGTTCCAAGGAGATAGTCACGACGTTTGTCTTTGTGGGTGTAGGCAGCGAGAGGCATGAACAGATCGCTGTGATAGCCTCCGGGGTCCAGTCATCAGGAAGGCCAGCAGGGGCGTCGGGACCAGACACACTGCTAGGTTGGGAGCGTTTATCAGGGAAAGAAGGCTGCGATAGAGCACTTTGGGCCGGGCTGACAACCTTTGCTGTGAAAGCACTGTCAAGGCAGGAGTAGGTCACAGTGGAAGTCGTCAAGGTTGTCGTACTCGTCGAGAAGCTGACCTCGGTCGAGGTGACGGTGGCCTCGGAAGACTGGAGGTCCTCTGAGACAAAGGTTGAGGTGACAGTCGACGCTGTGAAGGTAGAGGATACAACATCAATAGATGCCGACGGAGTCACGGACACGGTCGACTCACTATTCCAGTTAGCTGTAAAAGGTCTCACTGGCAGGGGGGGGAAAGAGAAAAAAATAAGTCGGTGTCAAGACATACACAGTGGCTGTCGATATGGACAGGACATTCAAACAAAAGGCTGTAGCGGTGTTGTCGATTTTGAGGGAAGAGAGGACGTCCGAGTGAGTTATGCAAAAGGCATCCTTGCCAGGCCGACAAGGACCGGCGTGGACCGGCAGCGCTGTGAGCGGCAAAAGGCCGAGAATGACCTTGACGAGACCGTTGTAACGCAACATGGTTGCCTGAGCAGTCGTGGACGAAATTTTGCTAATGGCTGAACTCAGACAGTTTTTTTTTTTTTTTTAAACAGTGGGAACATTGTCTTTTTATGTGGGTGACAAAATGGCAGTCTCCTACTCACTCCTCTTTTCAGCTTATTTCCTTTCCCATCCAAATCTATTTATTCTACCCAGAAACGGTGTGGCTGACGGCAGTTGCCAAAATCAAACAGACTGCACCAGCACACGCGATTCACTCCGCTAGTCCGTGTTTGAATTGTTTTCAATCGTGGGGTTCTCGATTTGGCCACCATTGGCGAGTTTCTTGGCATACGCCTGGACCTTCTTGCTAAATTTGTGTGATTTTTGCGGGGAGAAATTGTTCTCGCCAGCCTTGGCAGCAAGCCACAGTGCTGGACACAGCTTGTCGTGTTAGCTGTTTAAAGCAAAGAGTGCAAATTAGTGAAATTGATTTTCGATTTATTGCTTCACTAACGCAGGCCCCTGTTGACTCGACAGGGCAATGTCCACACATTTCTAGGGGCATTAGTGGCTATTGGTCCCGGCTGTGCTTGAAGCTAGAACGAATTAGGTATCATTTTGTGTCTGTGCCTGTTCTTGAACAAACCAAACGACGAATAAATTACACAAACTTTGCTTGTCCGTATTGCACATCCGCGCACAAAACCACGCACAATATTTTATTTCCATTGTTTATGAGCAGCAAAGTCTGTGTCCTGGAGGCGGCCACACAAACTTTCCTATTTTTTTTCGGGCATTTCCACGGAATTTTTTTGCCTACCCTACCAAAGTGCCATGATGCCATGAAAGACAGTGCTGAATCAAATTGAGCGCGGGTATCTGCACCAGAGGCCATACCGGATCGGAATGCCCACGCCAAAGAACCAGCCAGTTTGAAGGGGTCCTCGAGAGCAAATCCTGTACCAGCACCAAAAGCTCCAGAAAGTGGATGTGAAGCATCTCCAACAAGTGCCACGCTACCCCTAGCCACGACGGTCTCAAGCCGGGGCCCAGCAAAGAAATCGTACTGATAACCGCTAGTTGCAAGCTGTAGCAGCTGTTGTACGGGTGGGCAAAACTCAACGTACTTGGCAACAAACTCTGACATAGACGCTTCTCGGCTCCAACTTGCCCCCAAACCTTGGTCGAGTGCTCGGTACGGAGTTGCACCTGTATAGGATATATCATGATCTAGGAATGCGAAATCTCTCACTAGTTACGAGCACAGAATTGTTAGTGTACATAGTCTAAATATGAAAAGTAATTGTTGGAAAATATCTCATACGGATCGTAAGCCATCCGCGCCAACAAACAAGTCGACCTCATCGATATGTCCATTTTCAAACGTGATACAGATACGCTTTGATGGCTACTCTTCTATGCTGATGAGTTTGTGACCGACATGGATGCTTCTCTGGTCGACCTCTTTGAGCAATGCTTGCTGCAAGACGGCCCGGTGTGCGCGGCATGGCTGGTGGTGTGGTGCAGTAGTTGTTGATCCTTTTGTTTCGGCGGCTGGAACAAGGTCGCCAGTGTGGCCATCTCGGTGCTGTGTTATGCGTCCGTTCGTCGGCCGGAAGATGTCAGATTATCGCAAGTGCTTTGCCACGCCGAGGTGTTCCAACATGCGCCAAGTGTTTCTTTGTATGGTCAGGCCGCTACCGTACTCTCTGTTAACTGCTTTCTTCTCGTATAGGTGCCAGTCGACAAAGTGAAGTCGGGTGAGCTCAATGGTGACGCCTAGACCGGCCGGACCGCTGCCAATGATGGCGGTCATCAGTTTTGGGGACATTTCTGATCCGTGTATTCTTGTGTAGTGACTGACTGGGGCAGTGTGTACCCAGTATGAGATTGTCGTAGCTATTCGGGCGAGGATTGTTCTCGCATTGTTTTGTCATCTAACGTTTATTGTTGTCTGGAATTTTGTAGACTATAATTTTTTTTTGCCTGCCGTTGTAAAGAAATAAGATAATAAAAATAATAAAACAATTATATGAAACAACTGTGCAAAAAGAGCACGAACATACAACTGATAAACCAATGCAGTGGCAATATCCAATGTGCCTTGCATGCATTGTCTTCAAAGATTGCATACCAGATGAGACATCGAAGCTAGTGATTGCAACGAGTGAAGGAGTTCCCAGCGAAGTGGAGAAACCGCCAGGGACCTGACCGATAACGCTCACATACCAAACTGGCATCGCCAGCCGGATATAACGCTTAGTCTGCCGAGAACGGGAAACGGCAGAAGCCTTGGGGCCCTAAACTTGGCGTTAACGGTGCTATTTTCTTCACCGCAGGCGAATATTAGCGGGCAGATATTCTTCAGTAAGGATCGCCACATCCACATTGGACATCTAGATGGGTAAGGTGAAATGACGAAACATATGACAGCCATGAGTAATGAGGCTCGGTTTCACTGGCTACATATCCGGACACGCAACCAGCAATTGTAGGATATCTGGTTTCGGGAAATACGACAAGTGATGGAAAAGTGCTTGGAATTATCTCTGATGTATAATTAATATTAACTAAAGGGGAAGGTTATTCAGGTTTCACATGATGGCATTTTGGACCTCAAAGCTCAGCATTGTGCTCGGTAAGCCAGTTATTGGCCGGATTGCGCTCCACAAATTCCCGAATCCACTCCTTCTCGTCTGCAGCTGCCTCCGCTACATACCGCGCATTTTGTTCATCCAAAGCCATCTGCTGTTCAACACGGAGGAGGAACGGGAGACGTGTTTGCTCAAAAATCTTCAAGGCTTTTACGGCATCGTACTGCGGGCTGGTCTCTACCCCGTCATTAATACCATGCCAGACCATCGACGACGTCCAAGACTCTGCTGATGATGGGATCCCAGTCAACATACAATTGTCGAAGCCCGGACACGCCTGCTGGCCCAATGGTATGCTCCTATCGTAGCCCGGTACTGGCAACATACTCTGGTGTCTCAGAACGGGTGATCACGACGCCATAGATCCTGAGGCCAAGCTCGGACAAGAAGACAACCTCACCATCACGGCGCCAGGCAGAAGAATTATCGTGCAGACCTTGGATCCCTGCGACACGCGAGGCAGTAAATATTATCCTGTATGCCACAGAACACTTGAACTGCACTTGATGGTTTGGCCAGTATTTCCGGCGGACAGAATAATAGGATTATGTCGTTGGAAACATGTGAGAGGAGTAGCTTCGACAGCGGTTCTCTGTGCGTACGAGCTTGTATGTAGTCATCTTCGAGACCGTCTGACGAGTACTTTGAACAGCTGCGCTGCCAACTTGGCCGGCACCCACAACACTATTTGAACATTGTTAGAAACAAGAAATCTAGAACACAATACTGACTTTCGAAAACAGGGGAGGGAGAACTTACCTAATACGCAGAGGTATGGCCGGTGCTCTGCTCAAGGTAGTCTGCACAGCTACCATACCAAACGCACCGATATCCACGTGAACATATAAGATATGTGTCAAACAAAGGTAATGTCGTTTAACGATGTCCGAACACGTGGTTCTTTGGTTGAAAATTGTACAGATGGGGTTGTTAGGCACTAGTTGCGTTTGTCTCATAGCTACTATGACGATACTATGTTTCCATTTCCGGGAAGCCATGACTCTACAAACGGCCGGCAATACCAACGACGGATCGGCAGCAATACCACATGGCATCCTCTGGTACTCATGGGAATGGCACCGAAGACTGAACTTTTTTCCTCCTGCTTTCGTTTATTTTTTTGTTTCGAATAAATGAGTATGGAACCGTGTTGCCGTATTATGGGTCGCCATCCTGATTCGAACCCCTGTGACTGTTCCTTAGTCGTGTAAAACACGACTGGCTCATATGGCGTCGAATACCACTACAATTGCTCATTGCTTTTAGCCAGTCTGTCCTCGGAGATTCTCCTTTAGGAGCAGACACAGGTGGTATGGGCATACGGGGCTGTATGAAGGTCTTGTATCCGTACCTAGTGATAAGGGTCAATATATGTCCTCTCTTTTCTGATTCTTATTAAAGAAAGACGAGTCTTCTTTTACAGAAAAGCGGCTTGATTTCTCAAGTTTCTGTCTGGAGGGCAATATTTTCTATATCTACACAGTTCACGAGATCGACACATAAACAAAAAGTATAATGTCCGGCCACCAAAACGAGCTGCACCTGCAGCAAAAACGGTCTTGGTACCGTTCACCTCTCTTCTTTGTTGTCATGGTTGCCTGCACAGCCTTCACGTGTCCGGGAATCTTTGGTGCACTTAATGGCATGGGTACTGGTGGCGGCGCAAGCACCGGCACATCTAACGCGGTCAATACCATTGTCTTTGGTATGCTTGCGATTGTGTCGCCATTTGTTGGCATTTTCTGCAACTACGTCAGGCTCAGGTGGACTCTTTTTGTAAGCAAAATCTACCAGCAGGTTCAGTTGACATGCATCTAACACTTGTTGCAGATTGGCACCTTTGGCTATGCTCCATATGCTGCCGGATTTTACGTCGTTGACCATTACGGAGAGTCATGGCTTCTCCATTTTGGTGCCGTCACATATGACCTCTCGGCTTGTTTCCTCTGGGTGGCCAGCGGCTCGATTATCATGGGCTATCCAGAGGAGAAAAGAAAAGGCCGCGCTGGTATGTACAAATTTTGAATATTGTTTCTAGCGTCATCCACCAAAGAAAAGCTGACACCAGCAGCTTCTTTGAAATTCTCATTCCAGAATCTTGGTGCATCCATCGGCGGAATCATCAGCCTGACCCTCAATGTAGAAAAGGCTTACCGTGGCTCGATTAGTGAGGCCACCTACGTTGCACTGATGACCATAATGTGCTTCGGGTTCCCCTTCGCCCTGAACGTCTCTCCTGCCTACCGGGTCCGACGCCGTGACGGGCGCCCCGTTGTCTTGAAGAAGGCACCGACATTGGCGAAGATGTCCAGTATCCTGTGGACTCTGATCAAGAACTCTACCGTCATTGGTTTGATGCCGTTCATGATCTATGCCCAATGGTTCCTTTCATAACAGTGGCAGTTCAACTTCGCCTACTTTACTGTCCGGACTCGTGCTCTCAACTCCATGCTCTTCTACCCTGGAGATCTGATTACCACACTGTCTCTTGGCCAAGTTCTCGATTGGGGTCGATTCAACCGCAAGACTCACGCACGCATTGGCTTCTCTGTGGTGTCTATTACCTGGGGAACATCTTGGATTATTAGCCAGGCTGTTCAGCACCACTACATGACAAACCCATCGACCCTTGACTGGGCGGAGAAGAACTATGGCCTGCCATGCTTCCTGTTCCTTCTCTGGGGTATCTGTGATCCACTGTAAGTCACTATTCAACTCTCCCGGCTCTGTTGGCTCAACTTTCGGTTCGTTGTTTATGCCATGGACTTCAACTATGACGGTGCCTGTGCCATCAACTTGGCTCTGTTCTCCCTGTCTCTCCCTGGCCTATTCTGGGTGGCATTCAGCAAGATTACAGAAACCTCCCACGGCGCGGACTTGACTGCCATTCGCGAGTATACCACAGGTGATAGAAGCTCGTCTTTCAAAGACACGACTAGCAATATGACGCCAGAGAACGTGGTCATTCTGGGTGAAAAGGGAACTATCTGAAGTGTGCGTGTCACACAAGATGAAAACTGATTTGATGGGAGAAATTACTTGGCTCACAACAATGGCGAATGTGAAGAATTAGGACACGGTACTATACAGGGAAAATAAAAGTACAAAAATAACAAATGAACAAGTACAAAAAATACATTCACAAGCCGAGCATATGATTCATTGCCGGTCAGCCACTTCTTAGTTCAAAACATTTCATATGGAGTCTATATCTATGTAATGCATTAGTTTCTAAGCTGAGAGATCCACAATCTCGTCAGCGACCGTCAAATCACCCAAAGCACGCTCGTCGCGGCTGTGTTTCCACGAACCGGTCAGAACTTCGGTGCCAGTGATATTGCCATCGGTATCCACCTCAATCGTGCCGCTCACGTCGCCATCAGCGTTGACAACAACAGCCTTTGTACCTGGCTGCACCCCATAAGTGACCACCTCGGTGTCGCTGGCATAGTCGTAGACGGCACTACGGCCAGTGGCGGAAGAGGCGCCACCAAGAATCAGAACGGTGTTCTCACGCACGTAGAGAGGCATGGACCCAAAACCGTGGCGCTCACGGAACCAGCTAGGACCCGTACGGACCTTGTTGGTAAAGAAGGAGGTCCAGCGTCCACGCGGCAGATAGAACTCAACCTCGCCATCCTCCTCAAAGACAGGTGCAGCAAGCAGGCTGTCGCCAATGAAAAACTGCCGATCCAGTGTCCAGGCGGTTGGGTCATCTGGGAACTCGATGCAAGTGGCACGGACACTCACAGGAACGCTGTCATTGACAGATTCCTTGGCCTGGGCCAACAGGTAGGGGAGAAGACGATTTTTCAGAGCAGTCCAGCGTGCAAGTGTGGTTGTTGCGCTGGAAGGAGAGCGGTCGTCGTTGTCAATAGTCCAGGGCACACGGTATGAGTTGCTGCCGTGTAGACGGCTGTGACTGCAGAGAAGACCAAAGGCCACCCAACGCTTGTAAATCCAAGGAGGAGGAGAACCTTCAAAGCCACCGATATCAACCGACCAGAAACTGAAACCAGACAGACCAAGAGAGAGACCGCCACGAACAGACTCGGCCATGGCAACGGCCGTACTCTCACAGTCACCACCCCAGTGAAGTGGGAAGCGCTGGCCACCAGCAGTGGCTGAGCGAGCAAACAGAATGCCTTGACCCTCGCCGTACCGCGCTGTAAGCGCTTCATAGACGACGCGGTTGTACAAGAAAGTGTAGTAGTTGTGCATGCGGGAAGGGTCAACAGACTGGTCATGCCACTGCACATCGCGTGTGGGGATCCGCTCGCCAAAGTCCGTCTTGATCGCATCAACGCCAAGATCAAAGAGCTTGTTGAGACTCTCGGCATACCACTTGCAGGCTTCCGGGTTGGTGAAGTCGACGAGGCCCATGCCAGCCTGCCACAGATCCCATTGCCATATGTCACCATTGGGCCGGCGCAGGAGGTACCCCTTCTCGGCGGCGTACGCAAAGGCAGCACCGTTCTGAGCAATGTAGGGGTTCATCCAGACACAGACCTTGCGGCAAAGACCAGCTTTTTTGAGACGAGCAATCTGACCAGCAGGGTCGGGGAAGCGCTCAGAGTCAAAAACAAAGTCCGTCCAAGTAAAGGCACGCATCCAGAAGCAATCAAAATGGAAGACGTCAACTTGGATGCCACGGTCGCGCATGCCCGTGAGGAATCCCTGCACAGTAGACTCATCGTAGTTGGTGGTGAAGCTGGTGCTGAGCCACAGGCCATAACTCCAGGAAGGCAGCGTGCTGGGCTGGCCCGTCAGCTGTCCGTACCGGCGAAGAACGTCACGAGGTGTTGGCCCATAGATCAGATACCACTTGAGACGCTGGCCATGCACAAGGGCCTCAACACGGGAACATCGTGCACTGCCAACTTCGAGCTCGACACGGTCAGGAGTGTCCAAGAAGACGCCGTAGCCACGAGAGCTCATAAAGAATGGAATGTTTTTGTATGCCTGCTCACTGCTGGTGCCACCGTCGGCATTCCAAAGCTCCACCTGTTGGCCAACCTTATTGAAGGCGCCAAACCGCTCGCCCAGTCCGTGGATGGACTCGCCAACGCCTAGGTCGGTCTGTGTGAAGATGTAGTGTTCTTTGTCGTTCATGGTCTCCACTTGCTGCGGGTTGGACAGGGCCGGGCTAATGGCAAAGCCGACGCTGCGGTGGTTCATGGAAGTCAAGGTGCGGCGGCTGTCCGAATCTGCCGACGGGTGGAAGCGCACACCAAAAATCCGGGAGCCATCCTCGTCGTTTGTCGTGACGGTGGCGGCCAATGAACCAGATGCCACCGTCGTGCTGGTTGCGTTGTTGGTGATGACCGCCTCGGCCTCTTCCCGGCCATGGGGGAAAAGCTCAAAGTTGGGTCCGCGGCGTTGAGCACCGTCCCAGTGCACAGCTTCGACTGACAAAATGCCATCCGCTTCAGCCTCGATGGTCAGCGTCACCGTCGGCTGGTTAAGCGTGTCACCACGAGATCTGATCTTTCCAGTTGGGCAGAGCAGCCGCACACCGCGGGTTGTGGTAGTGGTTTCATAGACTTCCTCTGCATACTTGACGTACAGGCCCTCGGCCGTGTGCCACATGCCATCACGAATCTTCATATTGCCGGGTTGGGGAGATTTTGGGGCGCAGTTGGGGTGTTGCAGTGCAATGGTCAGTGCACAGTTGTTGGAAGGACTGGACCGGATGTTGACAAGAGGACTGCTCTTGTATTGAGCATTGTTTCCGACAAAAAAAAGCCAAAAGAAATTCGGGAAAAGGCCATCAAAGAGGGGAATCGCAGATGACGGATCCAGCAGTGGATCATGAACACAGACGAGATTGGTTCATCAACACGAACTTTTCTGCAGGCAGGATGCTCCGGTGGGAGACATGCTGCAGGATCACAAGATCAACAGGAACTGAATGGACTCCGGTGGGAGAATGGGGAAGCACTGCGTGAGGGGAAATGTCGTGCGGAGTAAATGGAGGTAACACCAGGACAGTAGCGTCGGCACGGAGGGCCGACATGTCGCAGCAATGCTCTGTTGTGTGGCGTGACATCGCCAACTGGCAGATCAGCGATGAGTACCACTCATTGCTAGTTAGGAAATGAAGGCCGTTGCCCTCGGGCAATCAATGGGTGCCGGAAAACCTCGAGCGAGGAGTTGTGCATTTTCGGGAGCTGGTCTTTGATATTTTTCTGTTTTGTTATCGCACTCGTCGTCAAAACTTTCCATCTGAATGTCTTTATCAAAACAGCAAAAGAGTGTGCATGTGGTTGAGGCAGGATTTCTGTGGATCTTTTAGTCAAGATTACAACTACTCATTCACCAGCCACGATATTCTATCTTTTGTCGGTTGTTGTGACAGTACATGTCGCGTCGACAAAAATACGACAACACGCGATGCACGACTGTCGTTGGAAGTCAGAATAGTGGGTCAAAAATTCCACCAATAGCGGGCAATTACGAGACGGGCTCCACCAACCACGCTGTTTGGTGCCCAAGCTTCACAGGTCCCATAAAACTTTCCGTGCATTTGGTCCGGCCGTTGACGAGGCTCAGAGCCTCCATTTTCCGCCCCACTGAGGAGAAAACAGGGGGACAGGATGAACAGATCCACAGGCTAAAGAGCCGGTTAAATTCAACTGCCATTGTCGGCCATTTTTTCTCAAAGAACGACCAAACAACACGAAAAATGGAGAAGGAGACCACCTATGTCCGCCTCCCCTTACCCAACGGACAAACAAAAGAACCGAGACGTCGTACCGGTAGTGGCGGTCGGGCCGCTGTTCCTGCCGACCACAGTCCGTGTTTTGTTTGTGCCGAGCAGGATACCATTATGACTGTTGCACTCTCGCCTTCGTGCAAATTCTCCCCCGTGGGGTGAAGCATCAGGAGATGCCAAGGGTTCTTGTGGGGTATGATTGTTGATGTGGGAGAGGTGATGGTGGTGTGAAGGTGAAAGGATGGTCCACAATCGTCGTGCACGGCGACCATCCGCAACGGCTGTATTAATTATGTGCACCGAGTACGGCCGTTGGTTTCATATATATTAGTCGTCAAGGTACCAGACAACTTGGTTAGTACCAAACAATCAGCATCCCTCCCATTCTTCCATTAACCATTCCCTTCCTTGCTGTTCATTCCATCCCGTCTGCGCGTCATGGCTGATGTCGAGATCGGCACAAAGGCCGCACTGCATCTGCAAGACAAGCTGGGCGTCACGTCCGTGCTCGAAGCAAAGAAAGCCTCTGATGTTGAGCATAGCGAGACTGCCTGGGAGGCATTGAAGAAAAACCGCAAGGCTGTCTTGTGGTCCATCATGGTGTCCATGTCCGTTGTCATGGAAGGTTATGATACCATCCTCATCGGCAACTTTATTGGCTACCCCAGCTTTGCAAAGAAGTACGGCCAGTACTATGGGGAGGAGAAAGGCTATTTGATTTCTACGCCGTGGCAGACAGGCATCGGCATGGCCAGTACCGTTGGTACCATTTTCGGTATGTTTTTTATTTGCCATGATCACCTTGTCGCTCCCGACCCTAACTAACAAAACAGGTGGTATCATGAACGGCCAATTCATTACTCGATTCGGTTACCGCAAAGTCATGTGTATCTCTCTCATTTTCATGGCCGCTTTCATCTTCATCACCTTCTTTGCAAACTCCCTCTCTGTCTTGCTCGTCGGTCAGATCCTTTGTGGTTTCTCGTGGGGTGTCTTTGCCACTGTTGGCCCGTCATACGCCTCCGAGGTGTGCCCGACGAACCTGCGCGCCTACTTGACGACATATGTCAACCTGTGCTGGGCCATCGGTCAGTTCATTGCTGCTGGTGTGTTAGACAGCTTGATCAACCGGCCGGACCAGTGGTCATACCGCATTCCCTTTGCGATTCAATGGCTTTGGCCCGCACCATTGCTTGTTGGTTGCTACCTGATGCCCGAGAGCCCCTGGTACCTTGTTGGTCGTGACCGTATCGAGGATGCCAAACGGAGTCTCTGCCGCCTCACGTCGGACCGCACAGAGGACGAGCTCAATGGCCAGCTAGCCATGATGGTACACACCATCAAGCTCGAGTCTGAGATTACTTCCGGTACCAGCTACATTGAGTGCTTCAAGGGCACCGACCTGCGCCGCACGGAGATTGCCTGCTTTGCTTTTGCTGGTCAGATTCTCTCTGGCAGCACGTTTGCTTATGTGAGTTATTCTACAACATGTCCACCCTGGCACATATTTTCTGTATCCTTTTCTGGCCTACGACTGACCTTATTCTTCACAGGTTCCCACGTACTTCTTTGAGAATGCCGGCTTCAGCTCCAACGATGCATACAAGCTGAACCTCGGCACAACCGGCATTGCATTTGTTGGCACAATCCTGTCTTGGTGGCTCATTGCCTACTTTGGCCGCCGTACCATCTATGTCGGCGGACAGATCATCACTTTCGTGCTCCTTTTGCTTCTTGGTATTGTCAGTGTGTCGTCCCACACCTCGGGCGCTCTCTGGGCGCAAGCTGCTCTCTGTATCGTGTGGGTGCTGGTGTACGCCATGACTCTTGGTCCCATCGCTTATTCGTTTATTGCTGAGATCTCTTCTGCTCGTCTCCGGCCTTTGACCGTCTGTCTTGCCCGCACGTTCTACCAAATTGTCAACATTTTCTCTCAGGTTGTCGAGCCACAGTTCATGAACCCGACGGCACTCAATGCCAAGGGCAAGACAGCATTCTTCTGGGCCGGCACCGGTGCTCTCATGCTTGTTTGGGCGTACTTCCGCCTTCCTGAGCCAAGTGGTCGCACATACGAAGAACTCGACATTCTGTTCCATCGTGGGGTTTCGGCACGCAAGTTTGCCACCGAGAAGGTCGACGCCTACCAGGACGTAAATGAGATGGTAAAGACAGAGCCCGTCGAGCACCACGAGGTAACTACACAGACAAAGACTGAGTGAACGATATGAATACGCCTATAGAAATAAAATAAGTAGTCAAAGTTAAATAATATTACTGGGCCCTCAGTGATCGTTTTATAAAATTTACGCCTTTTTAACAAAAGAAAATATATCTTTATTTCTTGTCTCGTAGGGGGAAAGAGGCTATATACTTGAGCACGTATGACAATATATAATAAAAGCACCCACGTTGTGTATCGACTTATAGCCGCTACGACAATTTTGTTTATCACTCAGACAACTCAGTTTACTCAAATTCGCGATATCCCTTAACTCGCCGTGTCGTTGTCGGCAGTGTTCCATCGGTCGGGATCTCGCCGGCGTTGTTGCGCGCACCCGGACGTGCGCCGAGCGCGAGCAGTGCCGCCCCCGCATACGGCAGGCCGAATACCATGGCCCAGTGCAGGGCCGTGTTGCCGTCCGCATCCGCCTCGTTGACGAGTGCTAAGCGCCGTGCAACGTTATTTGTAATCTCCTTTGTCACAACCTTTGACCTGGCCCCATCTTTGCTTTTGCTTTATCTTTTTCATCTTCCATTCTAGGCTTGGGCCCCGGCCGTAACAAGTCGCGCAAAATAGTCGTCATACCGGCAGTACCGATGCTGGCGTCTATGTCGCGGACACGATCCCGATAAAGCGGGCCGTTGAAGGCGCCGCCGTAGTTGGTTTCAACTAACCTGCCGGTATGAGAGCATAGTCGGAGCAGCGAGGCAAAAACGGAAAAGAAGACGCTGCGTCCGGTGTGGGGCACGGGGATGCTCGGGTTGGCGCCGCGGTTGAGCAGCACGCGCAACATAGGTAGGCGGTCGAAGCGTGCCCCCAGGTGGAGCGGCGTGTAGTGGTAGCGTTTGCCGGTTAGGGGGGAGACGTAGGGGTGGGGGGCCGGGGTCTTGTCCTCGGTACCGTAAATGCACGTGGGGGAGTCTACGGCGTATTGTTTAAATAGGTATGCGCGCAGGCCGATTTGGTCGTGCGGACTTGCGTAAGGAGGCTGTTTTTGGCCTTGGTGAGATGGTTGTGGCGGCGCCGTACGGTTTATGTTGTTTAGCACGGTGTTCGTGCCGCGAGGGGTCTAGCGGAGTGGCCGGTATTAACGTTTACGGTCTGCTGCCAATCGGCCTTCCACCGGTTAATAACGGTGGCCCAGTCTGTTTCTTCGGGGGCCGGCCGTAAAGGTGGTGCGGGCGCCGGTTACGAGAGTTTATCGGGTGCGTGCGTAGGATTATATCCCGGATAGCTTGGGCTTTAGCTTGGTAGTCTGGCCTGGATAAAAAGACGGCGCCGCGGTAGGTAAGGCATAAGTTTACTGAAGTCAAGCAAAACAGTGACTCATAGAATGACTTTACAGCCTATTCTTCTTCGTGAAACATTTCTGCTAATTCGCTGACGCACGGCGTTGGCCGCGTGGCCTTTTTACCCGCGAGGTGGCTATTTTGAAACGGGGTTTAAAGTATAAAAGTATTGATACTGCGCGGCCGGGCAATGGGTTTTTTTTTTCTTTTTCTATTCCTCTTTCCACAGCAGAACTTTCGTCAACATGCTATACAATGCCTCAACCATGCTGTCTCTTAGACCTTCCTACGGAGATTCTGGACCAGATCTTCGGCGAGCTCTGCATCCACTGCCAATATGGTAACCGACACTTTCTCGGAGGGGACGCTCTCGTCAGCCTCGACTGCGACATGTTTGAAGTTGGCCGTGAAGGTCGCGCAGCACTCGCCAACGTGAGCCAGACCTGCAAGACGCTCGCGGCCATCGCACAGCCCATCTTGTTCCACTTTTACCATACCGGCAACCAACCACGCATACAGGACACCGGCGTGTGGGACGACATTGGATACGAGCCGGGCCGTGCCGAGGACGACATGCTTCTTCCGCTCATCCGTACACTGCTTGACCGCCCCGACCTCGCACAAAATTTCCGGGCCCTGGCGCTGTATCGCTCTCGACCCGTGCGTGCGGCTGTCGATAATGACCCACGGACGATGGCACGGATTCGCGCAATGATTTTGCAGGAACTTGTCATCGAGAGATGCAATCACGAATACGACAACGAGCTTGGGCCAGAGGGCATGGAGCGTTGGCTGTTCGACGTGGTGCTCGGGCTGACACCCAACATTGAGCAAGTCCTCGTCGGGAGGAACGGACACGACCTTGCTTGTGGCAATTCCAAGACTTTGCCTGATCTCACTCGGGTGAGGTACGCGGCATTTGTTTCCATCCCAAATAAGCCAGACCCACGCGAGGAAGGAGAAATCCACCTCCTCGCGTTGTGGCCATTGCTTAAACGGATGCCCAACTTACAAATCCTAGTGGCATCGGGGACAGACGATTGGAACAACCAAGAGTTTCGGCCAACGGAGCTGCCACCGTTCGTTGATCCTCCATTATCCCATCTGCGGTCCATGGACATTCGCGGCGGGGACCCGGGAATTCTTGCAAGCGTGCTTGCCTGCTGCCCAGTTTTAGAAGATCTTTCCTACTATGTCAGTACGTCAACCTTAGACGATATGTTTGAGGAAGACGACATAGTGGAAGAACATCCAGAACACACACTTCTCCGCGAAAAAGATGCTGTAGTCCTTTACCCAACACTACGTCGGCTTTGCTACTCGTACATGAAGAGTAGGTACTACAAGCAAGAGTGGGTGAATGGTGTCAGCATCGAGGATGCCAATCGACTGTGGTCACCTCCCAAGCGGGCGTGGAATGATGGCCCCTACATGTCATTCCAGGGGTTCCAACAACTGGCCATTCTTGAAATTGACCACGTCCTATTCAACGGAGGCGTCCAAGGTGGCGTATGCTACAATCCAACCGCCCTACGTACCAAACATGTACGGGCCTGCACCAGAAGTACGCCTTGGGTGTATGCTGGGGTACCGCCAAGAACGGCAAGACTTATTATCGATGCTCTACCGGCCAGCCTTCAAATTCTACACCTAGGCTCTGTCATGAACTGGATCGACCTGTACCACGACATGGAGGCTTTGGTCCGTGATGTCGCTGTCAAGGCACCCTTGTTGCGCATCATCCGTGCGGACTGCTTGGTACAGCCCCCTGAGGAGGAGGTTGATGATTTGAAAATAATGTTACATATGGTCGGCATCAAGTTTTCACTGGAGTTGATGCGCAGGGGAAATGGCTGTTATGGTATGTTGGGCGACCGTCCGGGGTATCCGTACGGAAAACGTGAGCCTGCATTTCTCTTCGGCCTTGATTCGCTATCTGGACTCGACTGATAAGAGTGTCAAATTTATAAATATATGTAAAAAATCCTTATCAAGGATTAACAAGTTACATTAATATAACCGTAAAGTAAAATGCTATTTTAAGGCAGGTCCTCGCCCCAAATCAAACTAGCACTGAAATTTGTATATGGCCCCTCCACAACGTCATTTAAAATACGGGCTGAATAGAAAATCAAGGGAATTCACAGGCTACAGAAGGCCTGCCCTTCAGTTCCCTCGAAATAGCAGCTCGCAGCGATTTTTGAACATCGATAATATCAGCATGAACCTTGTCTGCTGAGTCATATATACTTATGCGGTAGTTGTTTGCAAAGACGTCCATTAAGTCACGTGCCTTTTTCATCTTCTCCATACCCAACGTGAAACCCTTCTTAGTTGCATTTTTGTCGATTTTGTCGTATCCCGTCGTCCACCCAAGCTTCATTTCTCCGGGTTTAGTTCGAGCCATACCGGTGGCAGTCTTGTCTATAAATTTCAGTTTGTCTTTTAAGCGGTCGATTTGAAAAGCGGCCGCTTCCCGTTCGCGGGCGTAGCGTGCATACTTGAGATTTTCCTGGAAGCGGCCGAGGTGTTCCATGACTACATCCGGGTTCATGTTATGTAGTTCGTCGAGACGTCTGCCGATTTTTGAGTACGCATTAGACCAGCTTTTGTCCCCTCCTTTGATACCGAAATAATCATCGAAGGAAATAAGGGCGCGATTGTGGCCCCCGTCGATCAAAGGTGGCCACTTATGATAGTTGCGAACCTCCTCGTTGGTAGGCGCCCAGAGATCGTTGATCGTATTTTTGGGTGTATCGCGATTGGGGCTGGACTCGAGGGCATGCCGCATGAAGCCAATTATATTGCAGCCCTTTTTCGACGTGTCGAGTTTCCCATCTTTGAAGTCGGAAGCCAGCCGAAAGCACATTTTCAAAAGTGTCCAGATTTCTTCACCCATCCCCCCAGCGGTCAATACATCCACCTCGGCGCGGTAGGCGTTGTAAAAACTGAGAAACTCAAAGCCTCTTGCCTCTAGCCCGGCTGTTGCGAGCTGCGCGAAGAAGAACAAAGCAATGGCAACAAGGCCGTGAAACCTGACGAAGGCCATGACCGTACAGAGTGAAGAGAGAGATGGAAACAAAAAAAATATGAAAAGGACTCTTTTATTGTAATGGTATTTGAAAATATAATGAATTTCGAAAAGAACTGCTAGTCACCCTTTAAAATAGTAGAAGACAAAGTACAACCGGCAAGCAAGATAAAGAACTACCAAACGGTGATCGGTTTCGTTTGCTCTCCGAAAAAAGACAACTGGACACGTACGTGAACCTATATTCTAAAAGCATTAAAACTAAAAGATAACTAAGAAGCTTAAGGTTACATATGCTCATTTCTCAAGGCGCTCCTTACCTTGACCAACAGACCCGGACTAAATTGTCTCTGTGCCACGAAAGCGGCATCCCATTTTACCCAGGGACACAGCAACAAGGCCCGCACCTGCGACCCACTGTCATCGGAGAAGCGAATTACTATAATTGGTGACATACACTTGATCCCGACTACATCCCGGTGAGTTTGTTTTCGACCTACTCAGTAGTCCAGTGCCCTTCATTTGGCCCTGGCCGCATTGATTGTCAATTTGTTTGCTAATTATTTGTGCGGGTATGTAAAAAAGAACGATATGGGCTGTTAAGGTTATTGCCTTACCGGTGTAAGACCGTTTCACTGCCGGGGGTAGACAACGTAGCATTGTCGGTTTTCATATTCAAATCCAACACAACCGCGGGTTTTAGATGCGAGTCTTGAGAGCTCTTATCACCGGTTCGTATATATAGATTAAGAGATCCAAAGTCTACATACAGCAGCGGCAAAATTGTGCGGATAGCTAAGCGTCGGCACGGAAGAAGAGACAAAGGCATGATGAAAACCAAAATTACAGACTAGAAAAATCTGCGAGCCGATATAAAGTACGCGGAGTGCGCGCTTTTCGTGGAGTTATCAGAGATGTCGAGACAGAATTTTCTGAATATACCCGCTTGGGCGATTGAAAGGTGGATGTACCTACAGTACACGGGCAAACATAGGACCATCGGCAGATGAAAACATACCAAGATACCGTCCGAGGTGATGCTGGCCAGGCGATGCCGACTATGGACTCTTGGGGCCTGTCACTATCACCCCATACCGAAAGGTTGCCCTGGTGGGAAAGGCGGAAATTGAGCCTCCAGGGCTGGTGAAGCAGATCAAATCTTAAAAGTAGATAGCACGTCATTGTGTTCATTAAAATATTCACTGTTATCAAAGACTTCATACTTTTTTTGTATGTACTCTTGAATAACCGTTGTCTTCAAACATTCCGTATGTGATATCTTCAAGCTGTCGCCAATAGCCAGGAGTGGCTGAGAAAGGGTGACATTAATAATAACACTAATAATACTGTCGTTTTTTGTATATTTGAGTTGCAAGTCTACAGGAGTATATTATCCGTCTAAAAACGCCTCATGGCACGCCGCACCTTTTTCGTCAACTCCTCCGAATGCCGTTCTGCACCAACGGCTTCATGCTCGAGAAAGCGTATCTCGCAATCTTCCATCTTGCCTCTTCTTTCTTCATGATGAAAAGCTCTTGGTTGTGATGGGGCTCTGATTCTTGCGTGGCCAACATGGTCTTGGTTCCCTCAGCCGTTGTCCGGGCAAAGGCCCACGTCGGCGACATGATGACCACCTCGTCAATATCAAAGGTGATTCCGAGCTGAATGGAGGAAAAGATGCGCGTGTAAGACTGCCGTAGAGCTTCCACTCCGACACTGGCGCTGAAATGAGGAGCCATGATGACGCCGTCCGCGGTGTAGAGTGCAACGGCATCTTCTATGTTTCTGTTTCCGAGAGCTGTGCCGTAAGCATAAAGTACAGCGGTGATTTCTTCCACATCGGATGCAGGCACTAGAGGTTGGACTAGTTAGTCGGGGTGCCTGAATTGCATCTCCGAGGTTTACCTTGCAGCAAAACGACCTACTGTTTCTGTGATCGCTTATGTTGGCTTGGATAAATATTACTTTTGCACGGGGTACTAGACACGGCTTTGGCGTAAGAAGCAGCTTTATAACATTTACACTCTACTTTCGTATATCCTATATGGCCAAATTGAAAGTGGGGGATTTCTGATTGATATCTGATAAGAGCAGAAATGGGGTTGAAGTCATAAAAGTAGAACTAAATTTAGCAGAAGATAAGAGGGATTAGGACTAAATCCTATGAGGTATAATCGTCTTATTTGCGGAAATAATGTGTCCTTCAGACGCGTGAAAGATAAAAGAAGAAATCCAGCTTGATGAAAACGTATTACCGATAGGAGCTCTTATTGAAAGTGGTGAAACAGAGGGCGCGAGAATGCTGGACCGGTAAAAATCCCACTTATGCGCTTCTTACAGAAAGGGAAAGATAATATTTAGATGCTCTGTTTGTATATCCTTCAAAGCCCACTGCGCTATAATATTATATAGTTTTTTTTTGTGTTTTTATTTATTTTCATTTATTTTATGATTAATTTTAAAGACAATAATGCTCATTACTCGCCCTTAATATTTACAACAAATCTTCTATTTCTAACAGACGAAAATAAACACTTACCGGTAAACCAACCACAATAACGATCTATGCTGCCTGTGAAACCTTCAACCTCGTCGACAACGATGGCTCCTTGTACTTTACCGCCATCACCAACTACGAAGAATCCGAGCAGTATCTAATGGAGTCCATTGCGACGGCGTACGACTGCTGCGCCATGTGCATCGCCAATCCTGTCTGCCAAGCCAGCACGTGGTCTGATTACAAAGGCTCGTGCTTAACGTATTACGGCACGACGTGTTCGGTCCAGTCGAGCCAGCGCGCTGGCCTCGTCTGTACGGGCAACACAGCCAGCGGCTATTTTACCGTTAGCAATGGCATGTGCGGCTATTGGCCGAAAGGTTTAGGGGGTAGAGATAGTCCGGTAAGATTTTATCCAAAAGTCTGTGCTAAAGCTATCTTCCTACGTCTCTCTGGTGGGAGGAGGGGTGGGAGCGACGATCTGGGTTGTACGTGCCACCACCGCGCTCTGGATCCAAAATCAAAAGAGTCGGCATGTTACTATGACGAGATTGCAATAACTTCTAAATTCTAGATCCTATGCCAAAGCCGTCTTCCTGCGTCTTGCAAAGGTGTCTCGCAAGTAATACGCCGAGTTTTTGGGTGTTCGCTTCAAAGTCGTGTAGTCGACATGCACAACCCCGAACCGAGGCCCGTAGCCAGCAGACCACTCTGCAGCATCGACAAAGGTTAGCTTCTCATAATGCACCAAATCAAAATAAAGACAGACGGGAAACGGGAGGCTTTGGGGAGAACAGACCAAAATTATCCATGAAGCTCCATGCGTAGTAACCATCGACTCTGACGCCGTCCTCGTATATCGCCCTCGAAATCGCATCAAGGTACAGCCCAAAGTACTTTTGACGGAACCGATCGTCAACGGCAACGCCCACGTCCCCTTCTCCGGGACAGGGGCATCCATTCTCCGTAACAATGATCGGGCGCCTGTACCGCTTCCACACCCACCCCAGTAACTTTCTGAACCCCTGCGGCGCCACCCGCAACCACGCCAGCCCGGATCTCGGGCCAATCTCCTGGCCCTCGCTATTCACGCTGGTCTCCTCCACGTTGCCCGTCCAGTCATCGTCCTCGGGCGGGGTTGGTAACGCGCGCGCGTACTTGGTTGAGTAATGGTTCATTCCGTAAAATTTGTTCAGCTGGGCTGTTCGGCGGAGGAGGTCGCGGTCTTCTTCGGTAAACACTGGCAGCCGGTCCTTGAGATAGGCCCTCATCTGGGCCGGGTAGTCCTCACCGAGGAACAGCGGATCGCCAAACCAGCCGATGTAGAAAAGCATCCTGTTCTCAGCGGCGGTACGGTCGGCGGCGCAAGCTGCATCAAAAGGCTCGTAGAAGTGGCCGTTTAGGACGACGGAGACGGATCCTTGTTGCGCAGGGTGAAACTCGGCCCCGTATAGGCTCGCGACGTCGGCATGCGAGAGGATGATGGTGTGGCCAACACGCCAGGGCTCGGTGCCCGTGGCATGGTTTGTCGCGCGGCAGTGCCCTGGGGCGAGCGTGCCGTTGAGGTGCGCGAAGATGGAGACAATGTACGGCTCATTGTAGGTGATCCACGTCTTGACGCGGTCACCAAAGTGGGTGAAACAAACGCGGGCGTAGCGGAGAAAGTCCGCTCGGTACTCCGCGGTGTTGAGGAAAGCCTTGTAGCGGTCGTAAATTGCCTGGGGGGCATCCCAGTGGTACAGGGTAACGACGGGCGTGATGTTACAGGCGAGCAGGTGGTCGATCAGGCTGCTGTAAAAGGCGATTCCTTTCTCGTTGACCGGATCATTACGCCCGCCGAGGGGGATGATGCGCGGCCAAGAGATTGAGAAGCGGTAGACCTCCACGCCCAAGGAGGCCATGAGCGCCACATCCTCCGGCATGCGGTTGTAATGGTCGCATGCGGTGTCTGCGTTCTCGCCGTTCGTGCGAGAGGGCTCAAGGTGCGTGAACGTGTCCCAGATTGACTTGCCCTTGCCGTCCTGGGCAACAGCACCCTCGATCTGGTAGGCCGCCGTGGCCACGCCCCAGGAGAAACCGGGGGGCAATTCGCGTTCTTCAACAGGCTCGTCGTGACCCGTGCCATTGCTGAGGGTGGTCACGACATCGTTCGCCGAGAACATAGACGCTTCATGAGCCATTGCGATCTTGTAAAAAGACTGGAATTTTCTGACGAGCCCATGGAAGCACAGAAGGAGGAGGGAAGGAAATATAAAATATTCCAACAGATTGAATTACATCCACCAACGCCCGGTCGCTGTACACGATTCCTGTACACGCCAAGCCAGGGTGCTCCTGGAGAACCCCACCACTCGGGACAATCCAACCCGGCACAGCTTGATTGACATGGAGGAGACACGAGGTAATATTTTGCAAGGGAAACAAGAAGGCCGTTTTCGGACTTGACAGAGAAGCCACCAGAAAGAGATCAGCCAGCCTCAGATTATGTCATCATGAGGCCGACTGAGATTGGGGCCCAGTCGGCCTCAGACTACATCAGACTGAAGCAGAAGAAGAAGAAAGAAGTTGGCTAGGTATATAAGACTGCGCTCGCACGCAGGGAGTAGGCTCTGGGAAAGCTCAGTCGTGACCACTTGTGTGAAATATAAACCTTCAAGAACTTGTATTCAGATACCGATACCATTGGTGGGAAGCCACGCGCTGGCCTAGCAGTTGGCCGTGGCGATGCACAGGGCGCATCAGTCGTACGACGTCGTAAAGGGACGTTTTTCAGACACCGAGGCCGTGTATTGGTCGGGAGCTTCAAGGCTCAATCCGTTATACGTGTTAACGAGGTTGGGGGTGGCACAGGGAACAAATCGTTTCTGCAGTTTTAGTGGGTTGTTGGTCAGTGGACTTTCATCGTTTGTTTTCTGTTTTACGTACCGGACGCCATGTGCAATTCTTTCAATCGGTGCATTGATGCGCGAGCTACTACTCCGCTCGTCCCATCGTGGTTCGCATATGTGCGCTCTCGTTCTATCTCTGCGATTTTCGTTTCAATGGTCGTTGATTGTCTAGTTATCCGACATTGTTTTCCGACATCGCCCCGCACACTAATCGGCATTGGCGCGAACCCTGTTGCGCCTTCCACGTCGGGAAACTCGTCGGGAAACCGTAGCGCGGAACCTCTCCTGCTAGCTCCACATGCGGCTAAGTCCGCAACAAGGCAACGTCCCTGCTTCTGTGGGATGTCATGACTGTTGGCAACGGGCATGAAGGGAAAATGCGCTCGGCTGCGTGTCTGCGATCGTCCGTCCTTGTCTTCTCTACAAATACAGTGAAATGGGTCGCTCGTAAGTGATGGAAGATTGCGCGTAAACGGCAAGGCGCTTCCCCCCTTCCTCTTTTGTCCCCCGTTGTCCAGCTACGATAAAACAGCACTTTACTGTTTTCTCAAGTGCCCAGCCCCTGATCTCAGCCAGTTTACCTTTACGGCCGAGAGACACACATCCACCAATGGCGTTTGTTGTCGCGGTTCGCTTCGACCACCACCGTCCCCCGAACAACATCGGGGTCCAAGACGATGCGCCACGCCTCTCGTGGCGAATCCAGGATCGACTTGGCGGCTACAAGCAAAGCGGGTGCGAAATCGAGCTGCATGAGGTGGTCTCAGGTTCTGAACAACGCCTCTTGTCGACGGTAAAGCTCACAACATCCTCGTCCACGCTCGTCCCCTGGCCATTCGATCAGCCGCTCCGCTCCCGCCAGAGAATTTCTGTGCGTGTGAGGACATGGGAGGCTGCACAGGAGGCCACGCCCACGCCTTGGAGCGAGCCGTCCGTTTTCGAGACCGGCTTGCTGGATCGAAACGATTGGGTGTGCGACCGGCTCACCGCACCCTGGTCCAGTGAATCAACTGGACCACAGCCGGAGCAGCTCTACCGAAAGGAGTTTTCGCTCGTCGACGATTCTGCTGTCGACCACGCCCGCTTGTACATCACAGCCCAAGGGGTGTACGAAGCGGAAATCAACGGCCAGCGAGTCGGAGACCATTTTCTCGCGCCTGGATGGACGGCTTACGACCGGAGGCTGCAATACCAGACGTACGACGTCACCGGCAACCTTTTGACCGGCGCGAACTGCCTTGGCGTGCGCATCGCAGAAGGCTGGTTTTGCGGGCGCATTGGCTTTGAAGGCGGCCACCGCAATATCTGGGGCCCTCATGCGGCTCTGCTGGCGCAGCTCGAGATAACGTATGCGGACGGCCGTGTGCAAATGGTCCGAACCGACAGGTCCTGGGTCGTCGCAGAGGGGCCCATCAGGCTCGCAGAAATATACGATGGCGAGAAGTACGACGCTAGACTGGAGGTCGACGGTTGGTCGTTGCCCGCCGCCGCCGATGGAGACTCCCATCGCCGTGGCGTGTCTGGCTGGAAGTCTGTCCTCGCGATGCCGCCGTTGCCTGCCTTGGTGGAGCTGACATCCGGCTTCGGCGAACCCGTCCGGCCCGTGGACGTCATCAAGCCCGTCGAAACAATACTGACACCCGCAGGGAAGACGATTGTTGACTTTGGCCAGAATCTCGTAGGCTATGTCCGACTCCGAAACATCCGAGGACCACGGGGCCACAAGATCACGCTCTCCCACGCCGAGGTGCTGGAAGACGGCGAACTGTGCACGCGACCACTGCGCATCTGTAAGGCCGTGGACGAATACACACTCCGAGGCAGCCGCAGTTCCGAAGGCGAGCGGTACCAGCCGCGCTTCACCTTTCACGGGTTTCGCTACGCCCAAATCGACGGATGGCTCGCCGACGATATCGACCTCCTCTCCTCAGCCGAGGCCGTCGTCTGCCACACGGACATGAACAGCGCCGGGTCCTTTTCGTGCTCGGAGCCGCTTCTCAACAAGCTGCATGATAACGTGCGCTGGGGGATAAGGGGCAATTTCTTGTCGGTGCCGACGGATTGCCCGCAGCGAGACGAAAGGCTCGGGTGGACGGGCGACCTGGCTCTGTTTGTACCGACAGCTGTGCTCATCTACGACTGCGTCGGCATGCTGCGAAACTGGCTCGTCGACGTGGAGCACGACCAACGTGTCTTGGGAGGGGTTCCGCTCATGGTGAGCCCGAACGCAACGCTGCCCGATCCCGTGTGGTGTCGGAGGATCCCATGTGCCATTTGGCACGATGTCACGATTCTCGCACCCTGGGCCCTGTACCAGGAGACCGGCGATGCACGCATTCTAACGCAGCAGTACGGCAGTATGCGCATGTGGATGGACACGCTGCCGCGGAACAAGACTGGTGCAACACACCTGTGGGATACAAATGTGTTCCAGCTCGGTGTATGCGATTTCTCTGTCCTTTTCTCTGCCCCTCTTTTTCTTTTCTTTTTTTTTTCGTTATATTTTTTTTTTTAAAAAAAAAACCGCTGACCAAAAACCTCCCGTGTTTAGGATTGGCTCGACCCGGCTGCCCCTCCTGACCAGCCCTGGAAAGCCGCCACGGATGCCAAAATGGTCGCCAACATGTTTCTCGTCCAGAGCCTGGACCTGATGGTGCGCATCGCCACCCTCCTTCAGAAATCCGCCAAGGAAGTCGCGGAGTTCGCGGCCGACGCGGCCGCCGCACGGGCGCAGTTCCACCAGGAATACGTCACCCCCAACGGCCGGCTTGTCTCTGACAGCCAAGCCGCCTATGCCCTAGCCATTGGCCTCGACATTCTCCTCGACCCCCAGCAGCGTGTGCGTGCCGGCGCCCGCCTCGCGGAGCTCGTCCGCAAGAACAACTTCCGCATTGGTACCGGTTTCGCCGGAACGCCATTTGTCTGTGAGGCGCTGTTCGAGACGGGCCACGCGCAAGTGGCGTTTGCGATGCTGCTGGAGCGCGGATGTCCGTCATGGCTGTACCCGGTGACGGCGGGGGCGACGACGATGTGGGAACGGTGGGACAGCCTGCTGCCGGACGGGAGGGTTAATCCGGGCGAGATGACTAGCTTCAACCACTACGCCTTTGGGACGGTGGCCAAGTTCTTGCATGAGCGGGTCGCAGGGCTGCGGCGGGTTGCGCCGGGGTGGACGGCGTGTGTCGTTGCGCCGGCCGTGGGGGCCGCGTTCACGTCGGCGGCGGCGGAGCACGTCACGCCGCGGGGAACCATTTCGTGTGCTTGGCAAACGCATGCTCTGGGCGAGGAAAGCGGGGTGGAGGCGATGGAGGTGAGCCTATCGGTGCCGAGGGACACTACCGTTGAGGTTGTTCTTCCGACGGTCACTGGCACGAAGACGCAAACTGTCGGGCCCGGGGATTGGTTATTTCAGACAACGTTTACAAGAAACTATGAGTGGCCTGTGCTGCCGCTGAAGCCGAAGTCGTAGTTATTTTTTAAAGGACGTAGTTTTTGAAATTTGAATTCTTTTTTTAAAAAAATACCGGGGGTGAGAGTTTTAAAGGTGTTATGTATAATTTTGGCCTGTTCTCCGTGATCAAGCCCATTGGTAACGTGGAAAAGCCTCAAATAAATGGGTTTTCAAGGAATTTTATACCAGATGCGGAGTTCTGGCTAGGAATATTATGGAAGCCCATCAATAAAGTGATATTTACATCTGCATATTGAAGAGCTTGTTCTAACCTGTCTTCCGCCCCTACTTCCACCGCCTCCTCCACCTGTATCCTCGTCTTATGTCCCACTCAGCGGACTTCGCCACTCAACACCATTAATTGTCGTGACAAGCGAGCCATTCGAAGTCAGGATGTTGGTCCCCACGTTGATGGTTGCTTGGTACCCACTAGAGCCGGTCTTCTTTGTGCCATTGACGGCCCCAGAGTGAGTAATATCAGAGTACCAGGTGAACGAGTAGACATATAGATCCGCGACCGACGCCGTAACACCCTCGCAGCCGTTTAGGTAGCTCTGGCCATCGTCCGAGTAGTTCTCGTACACAACCGACACGGTCCCGATCGTCGTGGTGCCCCAAGTGAGGTTGACCGTGGCATGTCCTGATGCCTGGCCGTGCAAGGTGTAGACGCCTGAGGCAAGGCGGGCGCTCGCGGGGCCGGCGCTACCCGGAACGTACGGAGTGCCCCAAGGGATGACGTCGGCGTGCTCCTGTACGGGAGCGGGCAGGCTGGGCGTGCGGCGTATAAACGTGGCCACGTACATGCGGTAGTCGCGGCCGTTGGGCTCTTGGGACGGGTAGCAGGGCAGCGGATTGGCGCCACCACAGTCGGGCGCGGTGGCCAGCGTCTGCCAGAACACCACGCGGGTGCTGTCCAGCGACCAGCGCGGGTCGGCCATGCCGTTCCACTCGGGGTCACTGACGCGCCCGCTGCCCCGGACACCGTGATTGCTGTCGTTGACGTACTCGTAGCCGAACACACTGTCCTCGATAATCCGCTGGCCGTTGTACGCGCCGCGGTCGCCATAAAAGTCGAGCAGGTACGGCTCGAAAAAGCGCCGCACTCCGTTGTTGCGCGTGGACGAGGGCAGGACAGACGCCACGATGTCGACGAGGGGCGGGATGCCGCGCATGCCGGCCAAGAACATTTGCCGGCCGCTGCCGCGCGTGTCCATGATGGCCATCCACTTGTTGTCGGGCGAGAACGCCACCGGATCACAGTATTCGGGGTTGTCTGTCAGCCGGCGCACGGCACCCGTGGTTAGATGCACGGCAAACACGTCAATGTTGCAGCTCTCCCACGACGGGCCAATGTAGGTGACTTCGGTGCCGTCGCCGTTGAAGCCGCGCGACTCGCCCACGGCAATGGCCGAGTAGTTGATGGTGAGCGTGTTGCCGTCGTCGGTGCCAAAGAAGCTGGGTGCTCCGGTGTTGTACAAGCCTGTGACGTTGACCACGTCGTACCGTGGGGCTAGCGGGACCCCCGTGGTGGGCGACGGGTTGAAGCGGATGCGCGCAAAGTAGGCCAGCTCGCCCAGGGCGCCATCCTCGAAAGTAAACGCGTTGAACTCGATGTGCACGTTATCGGGATGCAGCCGCTGCTCGCGAAAGGCACCGGTCGACCCGGACCCGTCTGCCGTGACGCTCCAGTAGAGAGGGTAGATGAAAGTGTTGTTGGGTGTGCACGCCTCGCTCGCGACCTGGTGGGGGCCACAGTCGAGTACGTTTTTCCCGATCAGCAAGCGAGAGCCGTCCCGGAACGCCTGTGGATAGTCGTATTGGGAGTTGTCAATGCCGACGGCGTTCTCGGCCGGCACGCCACACGTGACACACTTCCAAGGATCGCCATTGGGGAACGTGGTGCCGTCCGTCTTGACAAGAATGACGTGCATGCCGGAGTAGATGCTGGCCGGGTCCGGAGCGGCAGGGGCACCGGCAAAGATGACCTGGGCTAGGACATGCTTGCCATCCGGAAGGAAGTCCCCGGACTGGAAGGTGTTGAAGACACCATTGGCAAGACACCCAGTCCCGCGGGGGTTGATCTTCGTTGTGCATGCACCAGTGTTATTGTTGGAAACAATAGGGGGCAGGGGCAGCTCAGTGATGGAGACAGGCTCCGGAGACGGAGGAGATGGGATGGCGGCAGACGCAAGCACGGTAGAGGCCGAGAGCCCAATGAAGCAGGCGGCCGTGGCTGTGGCATGGAGACGCATGTTGGCGATATTGTGCTTAAAGAAGCAGATTGGTGGGTGCTTTCACCAGAAGAGAAATTGAAAAGATGTGACCGATGGGCGGCCAATTTATGTGTTTTGTTTCCCATGCTTGTTTGTTTGTTTGTTCGTCTGTTACTTACTTTCTTCCCTTCTGACGGACCTCTCTCTGCGACCCTGCAGACGATTGACCGTGTACGTTTCTGTAGATGTTGTTCACTTCCCCGCAAATTGAATCAGCGGGGAAGCCATTGACTGCCCTTGCAGATCACTCGCAGACAATCGCTCGTAGTCCGTCGACTTGCCATCTCTGGCCCATGCATGGCCGACCACACTCGGACTGTCATTGCCACGAGGACGACGAGCCTTTTGCGTACTATCGTCGCATGATGTCTGTTATATTTCTTCCTCCGCAGTGTGGTGCAGCCGTGGTGTCTTTGGTCATGGACGTAGGAAATCGCGTCGGAAAACGTGTCGGAAAACCTGACCAGGGTTTGATATGGGTCTAGAAGCAGTTCGGGAGCTGCCCAACTCCGGGGATAACGTTGTGGGGCGGATGGGGATCCATAGGGTCGGGTCAATAAATTTCTTTTTTTTTTGTGCGGGGAAAGGCGCTGTCGGAATACACCGTCGGAAAACTCACTCGTCTACCTCGTGATGAACCTATCTCCAGATCTTAGCTGGCGAACTGCTCTTTGTTCGTTGTCTTTGGTGGTGATGGTCCTCGGTTCAACGTCTAGCGAGATGTAAAAACACGAAAACGAGATCCAAGGTGGCTACACGTCGCGGCCAAGACCGAAGTTTGTTCGTTCTCAGCTTTGCTCAGCATGCATTCTTTTGTTCTTCAGATATAAAATCAAGTCGAGCATCCATCTTTGCCATTTGCCAATCCACCCAGGAACCAAGAAATATCAGCAGTCACCCTCCCCTTTGCATGACGATCGTGACCATTAATCATGGCGACAGAAAAGCAAAACGACCCCACCGAAGCCATAGAGCACGTCCCTGATAGCGGCAACTTGAAAGATGCCGTCCTGGACGCTGCGTTAATGGGCCAGGCGAGGACGGGATACGAGACCCTGACACCGTGGGAGACGGTCAAGACGTTCAAGATCAGCAGCCTTGCGTGCTTCGCCGCTGCCTTCAGTGCTGCCACCGATGGATATCAGGTTGGGTGAGTCGATTTCCTCGGAAGAGAAAAACGAGACGTACTGGGAAAAAAAAACAGCAGCGCATAGAGCTAACTACGACCGCCAGGATGAACTCGGGCATCGTCGCCAACGCGGCGTTTATCAAGCAATTCGCCAACACCGTCAGCACCACGGGGCAGCCGGCCCTCGCGTCGCCGGTCCTCCCTAGTTGGAGCTCCACCCAATCCGTCGGCCAGATTATCGGCATGGTGGCACTGTCCTTTGTGTCGAGCCGCTTCGGCCGCAAGGTGGCCATGTACACGTACTGGACGATTCTCGCCTGCAGCATCGTGGCCGAGTCGGTGGGCCGCTCGTGGCAGGCGTGGCTCGTCGCCAAGCTGCTTGCGGGCATCGGCGTCGGGTCCATGCAGTCGATCCTCCCGGCATACATTTCCGAGGTGGCGCCGGTGCGCATCCGTGGCGCGCTGCTCATGATGTACAGCTTTTGGTGGACGCTGGGCACCTTTTTCGCCTACATCGCCATGCAGACCCTCAACAAACACCACCCTAACGTTTACCTCGTCTCCATCTACACCCAGTGGGCCCAGGTCGGCGTGATGCTCATCATCTACCTTGTCCTGCCCGAGTCGCCGGCCTGGTGCGTCACGCGTGGTCACATGGACCGAGCCCGCGCCGCGCTGCAGACCCTCAACCGCGGCGTGCGGGACTTTGACCTCGACCAGCAGTTACAGGTGCTCGTTCTGACCGTGGAACACGAGCAGGCGCTGGCCGTCGAGCAGCGGCGCGAGCACTGGTACGCCATCTTCCGCGGCGTCGACGGCTTCCGCACGGTGGTGACGCTGTGGACGAACCTGTCACAGCAGTTCATCGGTCTCACCCTCTTTGGCACCTTTGGCACCTATTTCTTCCAGCAGGCCGGAGTGGCGGATCCGTTCAAAATCAAGTGTATTACCGAAGCTGTCCAGATCGCGACCATAATCGTCGTCGTGCTGATTGCCGACTACACGGGCCGGCGCCTGATGGCCTGCTCGGCCACAACGCTCATGTGGGTGTCTTGCGTCGCTATTGGCATCCTCGGCGTCGTCCCCCAGGTTAAGGCCACCGACTACCTGCTCGTGCTCTTTGCGTGCTTGTGGAGTAAGTGCCCCCTCAACCCCTCCCCTTCTCACTCGCTTGCGGCAGTAATTCCCCCCCTCTATGAGACCGGCAGAAAACTGACAAAGACTCCAACCGTTATAGATGTCGGCGTGACGGCCAACGGAGCCGCTGGGTGGGGCTACATCGGCGAGATCTCGTCGCAGCGCCTGCGTCCATACACAGCGGGCTTTGGCGCGGCCTCCACTTGCGTCATCGGCGTCGTCATGGGCCAGCTGACGCCGTACATGGTCAACGCAAGCAAGTGGGACTGGGGCCTCAAGACCGGATGGTTCTACGCCGGTGTGGGTCTTCCCTTTGCCGTCGGCATGTGGCTGCTGATTCCTGAGACGGCGGGCCGCTCCGCCGCAGAACTGGACGAGCTGTTCCAGCGCAAGATCAAGCCGTGGCGGTTCGCCCAGACAGAGACGGCCATCCAGAGAGTGGTCCAAAACGAGAAGGTGCAATCGTAGGGATGTACTGTAGGTGTGCTGAGTATGCTGTGGGCGTTTTGTGGATATACTGTGGGTGGGCGATCGCTTGGTTGTTGTTGAATGCCGCGTCGAATTTCATGTAGATCGATTCCAAAATCTACATCAGGCATACTAGATAGAGTCAGAATCGATGCTATAACCGACCAAAATAGTTCCCTGGATGTGTAATAAATTCCCTGGTCTTGGCTGCAATGGCTTTATCTTGTCCTCGAAAAGGAAAGGAAAAAATGTATGCTTCGTAGCACAAATCATCATCCCATTAATCCGCCTAAAATCACAGATGAGTTTCGACGTGAGCCATGAGAAATGAGAAATGCCGAAAGCATTTTCGCCGCATTTTTCAAACAATTGGGGATTCTCCGCCTGCTTGGTGGCATCGCATGTGTCGCTGGACATTGGTACCTCGCATCCATAGCATGCATACAGAGACTAGCTATTAGAAAGTAAATACAAATTCAGGCAGTTTCCTGCCAAATCACACAAAATAATCGCTTCCATAAACCATAAATACATCCCACACAGATAGCTCTCTCACTGCCGAAGAACTATGCTGACACGCCCACTGAGAACAAACCTACAAAGACTAGACCAGCGTCAAATCTCCTCAGCCAAATAATCTCCCAACGTCTTCCGTCTCATACGCTTCATCTCCTTCACCCCTTTCATCAACCGCATCCGTCTCCTCTCTCTCCTGTATGGCCTGCCCATAATCCAGAACAAACCGCAGCATCCACCGATCCAGCCGGAACGACTGCTCTTTGCACCGTAAGCAGGCATTCTGGAACGCGCGCAGCCGGCCCAGCGACGCATCCACACACGGCCAGTACCGCCGCAGCGTGGTGATAATCTCAAAGTTGCGCTCCAGCCGGTCCCGCGCGGCGGCGATGGCCGCCTCGTCGGCGCTGAAAAGCAGCGTGTAGATCTGGACCGTGGACGCGACGACTAGCATGTGGCCTACCAGCGAGTACGACACGTCCGTGTCGCGGTGCGTGCGCGCGTGGTAGACGAGGGCGCAGAGCGCCGCGGCGTGGGTCGTGCATTTCTGGGCGTACAGGTTGGCCGAGGGAATGGGCGGCGCAGTGACCGTGGCGGGAGAGGCAGTATCCGCATTCGGATCTGCATCTGCATCCGCATCTTGGTTCCAGTGCATGAACTGGTAAAAGAGCAGCTGGGCCGCGTAGTTGTAATTGAGGTGCAGGTTGACAAAGATGCGGCCGAAGCCCTGGTCGGCCCAGTACGTCAAGTTGTCCGACGTGTTGTGCATGTCCGCGGGCAGTGCGTCGGACCAGTCGTCGAGCGCGGTGCTGAGACGGCGGATGGTCGGTTCGAGGGCCACGGCCTGAATGCGGCCCGCCGCGACATCGGCGTTCATGCAGGTGATCCGGTAGAGCAGTTGGTTGAGCCAGATCATCTGGGCAATCAGCGAGTGCTCCGGACCGCACGGTGGTCGGAGAGTAGTGGTGGTGATGGCGGGTTGTCTAAGAGACGTCACGCCCTCTTCCTTATCGTCGTCGTCCGATGGCAAGCAGATGAAAGCCCGTTCGTCCATGGGCATCGGGACCGTCGTGTAGTCTGCCAGTGGATCGACCGCCCGAGGTATACCGAGAGCAGAGGACGACCAGGTATCTGTTGCTATGATGGACCACCACGCTAGATTGGCACAATGATTCAGGATCAGCAACTTGGAGTTGTCAAAAACCAGACATTATCGCCTTACCTCGGAGGTTGAGTTCCCGCTGGAGAGGCGTCGCCGCCGGGGCATGTGGAAGGTCCAAAATCAGGGCCATCCGACTGGCGATACTAAAAAAGACGGACTCAGTGGCTGGTTCTCCTTCGACGCTAGAGATCTGACCGAGCAAAATGCATGCCTGGATCGTAGTCAACGAAATGTCGTGGAGATCCAGCAACCGCTCCGCCTCCCGTGCGTACGGACGACCGCGTTCGCGGGGCTCGACATTCGCAAGACTGGAATGCGACGAGAAGCGAGCGCAGAGCGCGGCCGCCCCGAAGAAGAGGATCTTGGGAACGGTGCCGCTCTGCACGGCCGCCGCAAACGAAGGGCGATGAAAGAGGTTGTGACAGGCAACATGGATATAGCGGAAGTAGAGATCCACCAGCTCGTCCGATAGGTCTCGGTCAATGCTGCTGCTTGCGTCCTGTCCGTCTAAGAGAGGCTCGTAGCGCTGTCTATGTGCGCGCGTGACATGACCAGGGGGAGGCGTCCTGTCCAGCACGGTCTCGCATTTGATGCCTCTTGCGGTGCAAAAGCTGCAGCTGATGCCCTTCCGCGGGCGGTAGCACTTCTTTCGCCGATCGCTTGCGATTCACTCCACGGTTAGAATAGACACTACATGTGGACCAGAAGAAAGATAGAGAGCGACGATGAGCTACTTGCCGACAGGCTATGCATGATGTGCGTGGCCGCATGGTTCGCTGCTTGTGGGAGAAATGCGTGTATTCTACGAATGAGAAGGAAACTAGTATCAGGGGCAGGACTAAAAGACTGTGGCTTCTACCGTACTCGCTATGCAGCGCTAAAGCGTCTGTCTTACAGGCTAATCCAGTAAATGAATACGGTATCTTTTGATGGCTACACAAGCGCCGGCTGAAGTTTAGGGTCACATAGCATCAGGTGGTAGATCATGTGAACTGCGCGTAACGTAGTTTCTTTCCTTCTTCGTTATTCTTTTATTCAATTCAGGAGCTAGCTTTTTACCAAAGTATATGTACTCATCCAAGGGGCCTGGCAGCGATCTCTCCTGGCAAACCGTTACAGTTTCATTTTGGTTGGCCTCTGCCCTTGTTAATCAAAGTATGTGACCTCTGCGTGGGAAAGCCGCCAAAAATGGCAGGCTTGCTCCACCAAATTTGGCCACACAGCACGACTGCCTAAAATGGAACCGTATTATCACCGCCTACCAATTTTGGTTGTAAATTAAACTGTGCTCTCACCGTCTACCGTTTAGACTGACTGTTTGTCTACAACGGTGTCCCTCCGTAATCGTTTTAAGACGGTGGTTTTTTATTCCTGTCTAGAAAACAGTTTTGAAGAACGTAAATCCCTCCGTCCTAGCAACACTTCTCCACGAGTGTTTCTCCGTATTTACGATACCCCGTTGTTATGAATTTTGTCATAGCACAGGGATCCAACGGTGATTCAGCGCACTCTCCCTGGCCCCAACGATGTTTCTCTCCGGCTCACACCGCCCTTTAATCCCAGGCCATTGGCCAGGATCATGAAATTGCTGGCATGTTACGAATATAGCCCCCACGGCCTCACCAACAGGCCAGGACAACGAACCAACCCCTCAACGGGACGGAAGAACAAAGACGCGAGGGATGACGCCAGGACAAGCACGGGTGTGGCTGAAAGAATATGGCGTAGGAACCGACCAATCAGAATGAAGAAGTTATCTCATACGGGAAATGAAATAAGGAATGAGATACGAATAAAGAAGTTATCTTATACGGAAAATAAAATAAAGAATAAGATACGAATGAAGTACAATAAATGTATAAGACTAAGGCTTCCTCCCAGCTAGACAGATAGAAGACTTAGTCGCTACCGATTATCTAAAATACAAACCTACATGAACTTGTATTCCTGTGCCATCATTGCATATAAAGAGACCCCGTTTATACGTGTTGATTATTGTTCGACCGTTACACCTTATCACTGTTTTACCAGAGCAAGAACCCCTCCCCTAGACTTGATCACCTAGCAGAGCCTCTGACCCCCTGGGAAAGTGCCTTTGTAACAACTCCGTACCCTGAACTGGGACATTCAACTCCGCTGGACCCCTGTATACGTCGGCGTACCAGGTAACGAGTGGGCGGATCAGGCGGTGAAAGAGGTTGCCGGCTCTCGCGGAAACTCTAGACAATCCACTCAACAAATCCTTATGGCCACTACGAAGTTCTCGATCCGCCAGACTACGCAGCGGGAGTGGTGGAAAGCCTGGGAGAAAGCGAAATATAGAAGGGAACTATATCGACTTAGCGTCCGACCGGGCAAGGCGACACTTAAAGCACGTATCGGAACGTACCGCGCCATTAGCTCCGTTATCACGGAGATACGCACCGGCAAGATCGGCCTCCGGATATACCTCCAATCCATCAACAACGCCGACACCGACCAGTGCCAGTGCGGCCAAGGACGACAATCGGTACGACACATTCTCCTCGAATGCCGCAACAGGGCCGACGAACGAAATCGGATGTGGGCAGGCAAAAAGCCGTGTGTGGATGTTAAGCGTATTCTCTGTAGTCCGACCATAGCAGTACAAGCAGCAAAGATGATGATCAGAACGGGGCTCCTCGGACAGTTCAGGAATGTACCGTCCACTATACTCGCATATTAAATCACAGGAAAGGGAGTCATTCAGTAAACGGAAGAAGGAGGGCCAGCAGGGCCTAACAAGACCACATAGATAGTATAGATAAGGAGGCTGTTAGTACTGGTGCTTTCACCGGAAGAACGGCTTCGTGGACCAGACGAGCAATTCTTGTAGGAGGGAAAAATTAAATCTCGGAATCGGGATGTGGGAGAACTAGTATTAATAGTCGTACATTGCTGCATAGCCGCCACAAGGGCGGCTGGGTCAATCCATGAATGAATAACAATAATAATTCATCCCAAATTAACTAGAATGCTTCGCTCTGTATTCATCCACCAGACCGCTCAAGCTCTTCGCCCGGCATGGCGACAGCATGCCCTCCTTGCCAAGATGGCTCTTTAGCCCCAATTCTTCGAGGAGGCGGTCCGTATAGGAGACACAATCCCACAAGAACCAATTCGCTAGCTGGCCTTTGTTCAAGTACCGTCGGCGGCACCAGACCACCGTCTCCGCGACTTCATTCTCCATTGCGGCCGTTGAATGCATTGCGTGCACCCTGCCGTCCAGCGCGGCGACCGCCCACAGGGACTGCACCTCAGCCACGCGCCAGGCATTGATGACGCTTATGCGACCGAGAAATACAATTGACGAGTCGTGGATGGGCACAATGCTGTGGTACAGACGGTACGGCGTCATTTTGGGTGCCTTCTTGAAGAACGGCGGGGGATCGGCGAGGATGGGAAAGCGCGCCAGCACCACCTTGTCGGCGGCTGCTTCCAGAGTTTCCCACTTGTCGCGGTCGACAGTGGCCGCCGGCCCGAGACTGCACGGGACCGGGAGACCGAGGGACAGCGCCGTCTGCGGATCGTAATGGCGAGGGGTTTGTTGCCACCCCGTGCCGTAAATGACCGTGTCGACGACAATCCGGGTGCCATCGACTAGCACCACACCATCCGCATCCATTCGTGCAATGTCTTGCCGGATGATCTTGACGTTCTCGGCAATAGTATCGAAAAAATCTTCACGCTGCTCGACACCCGTATTGTCGTTGGCCCAAAAGAGCGGCGTATCCGGCTCGAGATTCTTAAAGCCGTTGCCCAGTGGGTCGGGTCGGTCGAAGTTGGCCCGCTTTCGAAAGCCGCCCTCGATCGAATGCCATAAAAATCGGATGATACTGCGCCCGATGGCCGTCCGGTTCAAGAGCCGCACGAAAAAAGTGTCCTTCACAAAGTGCGACGCCAAGATGTTGAATAGAATCCGGCTGAGGAGCGGTTCATCGGGGGATTGGAATGGTGGCGACGTGTGCGCGGGTGAGTACCAGCAGGGTCCGTTTCCCGACTTGCGTATTATCCAGTAGACCGTCTTGCCGGCCCGCGCGGCAGAATAAGACGCGTCGGCGCCTGACTTGGCCCCACCAATCACTGCGATGCGGTTACAGACTGCGTTCGTGTTGAGATTGGACGTGGCGAGATCCTTCATGTGCATCTTGATGCCTTTGAACGCAGTTATTTTTGGAATGTCAGGTATATCTGGCTCGGCGGTAATACCTGACGCATCAATGACTTTTGTGGCACGAAAAAAGGTTGTCGGATTATCACTGCCGTCTAACTCGACATGCCAGAGGCCCTCTTCTGCCTTCTTCACGGACTTGACACGACTGTTGAAAAGGATCCGGTCTTCCAATGTCGAGCCGGCATATTCGTGGGAGCGAGCGTATTCCTCAAGGTACCGCGTCATGTGTGTTGCCGAGAATAGGCCGCAAAATATGTCGTCAGGCTTGAGTTCAAGTTTGACATCAGAAAACTCGGCAACGGAAACCGAATCCTGCGTCCGTAAGAACTCGTAGACACGGTCTATAAGTGTCTGTCAGAGACAGCAGTGTATACCCAAAACTATCATAATACATCGAAATTTTCCTTACCTTTGCTCCATACACCTCCTATGTTTGTACTCGCCTCCAGTATGGCGAGCTTTGCATGAGGGTGTATTTCGAGATATGTTCTTGCGGATTGAATGCCATAGAGGCCTGCTCCAATGACTAGAACGTCGAGTTCTGATGTTTCTGACATTACATATACCAACAAATAGAGGATCGTCGAATTTAGCAAGGAACAGACTGAGAATTCTGCGCAATGTAAGTTTACACGCCTTGTGAGAAAAAGAGGATGGAAAGCTACATTTTGTATGCAAGCCTTCAAAGGAGGCCTGTCAATAACGCCATAGTCCGGGGGCTGCCCCAACGGGCAATGCAGTTTATTCATTTGCGGCTGAAACGTCCTCTGTGGGGTCAAACGTCGTAAGTGTGCAGAAGGTTCGTACACGCGAATGAATGCGTAAAGCACCGAGCACTTTGTCCGAAGATTTCCAATAGTGCCAACCATTTCTGGACATTTGGACGCCACCATATCCTGTGGCTGGCTGAGGATGGATTCATAAACCTAGAACGGGATTTGTGCATGATGTTGCTCACTCACCGTTTTCTCCTATACACTGTGGAGAAAACGCGCTAACAAAATATAGGTCACTTTGAGCCTAAACCCAGGATAATTGCTTGAAAAAAAAAGCCAACGCAAAGGATGCGAAGCTTTTACCATTGAGACTCTATCCAAGTCAGGCTAAGCGCTAGCCCAAAACCATTCCACCCATCAAGGCTAGCTGGTCGAAGGTCGTTTTTGGAAGCGACACTGGAACGGCCAATAAAGCGCAGTTTCATCGCGTCGTGAATAAACCTGTTCGTGTCTGGTATTATTTTTATCCGCCATCTGCCTTTCTCAGCCACTCCTAGCTACAAGACAAGTGAAGAGCTGGATAGAATTCTCCTGGGGAGAAAAACCACATAGGAGCCACGACTGATTGCGTCGGGGTAAACAGGATCACTCAAGCGCGGCGTGGTGAGGTGAAAGGGCCGTGGAGAGCGTTGGAGAGTAATGGAAAGCAGAGGGCGACAGAAACTATAGAAACGCGGTTTAATATAAAGAATTAATGTAAACGGACAACGATATAATGACCACCGAGAGATTGCAGAGTTGCCCATGGAACGAAAGAAAACAATGGGACTGGATTTCACATCCACCGTTCAAACCTACACGGCGGCCTCCTCGACCGCGCCATCCAGCTCGGCGCTAAGCTGGCCATCAATGCTCGAGCTAATAACGTGGAAGTGTTGATATATGAGAGCGAGGCTACAGTCATCCTGGAAGACGGCCATCGCATGACCACCGATCTGGTTATGGGTTCCGATGGCATCAATTCAAGGCTGCGGGAGATGCCTTTGGTCCGCAAATATCCACCGGTACTCATAGGCGATCTGGCCTATCGCGTTTTATTCAACACTAAAGAAATACTCAAGGACCATACCCTCCTCGGTGTCGGTGAGGATCCGCAGGTCAATTACTGGGTCGGCCCCGATTCACGCCGCGTCAATTATGTGCTGCGCGGTGGTGACCTCTTCAGTATGGTCCTGCTGGTACCCACATGCCGGCGGGCACTTCAACACTGGAAGGCAATATCAAAGAGATGCAGACACTTTATAGAGTGGTGTCGCGCATCGAGCGTGAAACATCGGGCGTTGAGCATCGGTGTCAACTCTTTCTTATTTCCCTCGTCGATTTCCGTAACTTTGTCGACAACCCTTCCTTGCCTTTGCCCTCTAAGCATACAGATGTTCTTCTTTTCACAATACGTATCTCATTAATAGTGACATTTTCTATTTAAACCGATTTCCTGTCGATCGTCCGCCGCATACGGTCCAATCTCATAGGTGCTTAGTGCCTCCGGGCGGCATAAATTCAATCCAAACAGTATGACTTCCTAGCTAAGCATTTTGCCCCTACACACCGCCTAGGCCCTTGGCTTTGTATTTAGTCTTATGTTCCCTGGTTTTAAATTGAAGTTCCTAGAGCTATGTCCGCCTCTTCAGCTTGACTCCTGCCTGCGTCGCGCGGTTTGTCACCTCCATTGGCTTTTTTTTTTTTTTTTTTTTTTTTGAAAGTTTCGTTTATTCTGGTAATCAGCTTCACCATTTTCAACTTTCTTAATTACGACACGAGATGGAGGGCAACCCTGAGCAGTCTATAGAAGCAGCTCCGCCATGAGACTCGGTTGGTCTTGCTGATTTCTATATTGCTTGCCTGCGCAGCAACAGCTAACTTTTCCCCTAGAAGCTCGAAGTGCCATATAATATGAGATCCTTGGTTACCGACGTCGAAGGCGCACCGGAAGGAAGAGTGAAAGTAGTTGGGCAGATTTTTGTTTCTCGGATTCTCGGCCGGTCCTTCAATCCCCGCAACAGGATACACCGCATGGCAAGCTGCATTTTTTTCTTGGAAGTGACTCGTGAGATCCTAGTAAGGGTATTATATCTATGACTTTAATTTCACGTAAATAATGGCGAATGGCATGCGAGATTTTCCTTCCCTTTTCATATATTTATGACTTCATATAAGAAAGGGTGTTTGTTAAAAGTCATGTCTCTGCCATAAGAAGCACTGCTCGATGTATCCTCGGAGTGGTGTAAAAGCGCCAATATTGTTGGAGAAAGGATGGGTCTCGTGGGGGGCCAAAACTATAACACTTAGTCATATATACACGAAGGTCATAAACGACGTCTTTCTGTCCCATGAGGTGTCGGCCTTTAATTCGGTGTTCCTGTAGTCTTTCTCGAGGATTTACAAATGGAGCCTGTCTTCATTCATTTTGGCAGTCAGCATTTTGCCAATTAAGGGATCAACCTTGCTGAACATCTGCACCACTGCGTTCCTCAGCGGCGCAGGCACGTCTCTAAGAGTACCGGCGCAGTTGCCAACCCATTTCATCCTCTCTGCGTCGTCGAATACTCTCTGCCATAGTTGCCGGGGCTGCACGTAGTCTTCCTCACCAACAAGTATCTCGTTCAATCCAAATGAGGATGTATGCGGGACACTCTCCAGGTGCCGTATCTGGGTAACAGCTCTGGCCGGCACACCAGGGCTGAGTGTGCTGTTGACATAGTTCGGATCGCTGCCGTAATTCTTAGTGGTGGTGATACCATCACGCTCGTACGGCGCGTATACCGGCGCAATAGAGCGGTTCGGGGGCAGCTGGGTGTAGTTGACACCGACACGATACCGCTGGGCATCAGGGTAAGCGAACATGCGTGCTTGTAGCACTGTAGAGTGTAAGTAGTGAGGCGCGATTTTAGGAGAGTTCATGTCAAGGATCTGCACGTACTGGGGTCTGGGGTCATGGCTACTCCGGGAACCATGTTCGAGGGTGAAAATGCCGCCTGTTCAATCTCGGCGAAATAGTTCTGAGGCTGTGGGTAAAAGCCGTTAGCACATCTTCATGTGATCTAGTAATGGGCAGTGCTTACATTTTTCTTCAGCGTCATTTTGCCAACCTCAATGAGAGGGAAGTCCCTGTGAACCCAGATTTTGGTAATATCAAACAGGGCTCGACCGACACTCTCGGCTTGCTCTGGTCTCATAATCTGGAGGTAGAGCTTCCAGACCGGGTAGTCACCGTGAGCAATGGCATCCCAGACGTCCTTGTGATGATAATCAGGGTTTTGACTCGCTGTTGAGGCGGCATCGGCAGCAGTAGCAAAGCTAGTAGTGCCGCCTTCAGGACGGAAATGCCACTTGCAGTAATAAAAGTTGCCGCTATTATCTACTAGCTTGAAAGTGTGGACGCCGAATCCGGGCACCCGGCGCACTGAATCAGGTAGACCTCGGCTGCCAAAGAGGTGCATCAAAGCGTGAACGCTTTCTGGTTGATTGACATGGAAGTCCCAGAACTAATCGTGTGAGATTGCATACAGTATTCAGGGGAAAGGATGGCATAGATTTTGAATGTTTCCTTACCATTGTGTCGTCCGGCCGATTTGTGGCAGGGTGCCGCTTGTGGCTCCGGTTAAGCGAAGGGAAGCGCATTGGGTCGCGGACGAAAAATACAGGCTGATAGGATGTTAACACTAGAACAGCACATCTCTGATGGTAGATCAAAATTAATCAATGTACATACGATATGGTTGCCGACGATGTCGTAGTTTCCTTCCTCCGTGAAAAACTTGACGGAAAAGCCACGAACATCGCGGACGGTGTCGGCACTCCCCTTCTCACCACCAGTTGTACTGAGACGCCAGAGGATAGGAGTCTTTTTGCCAACAGTGTCCAGGAATTTGGCGCAGGTGTATTTAGATATTTCCGGATTGGTAACCTCAAATTCGCCCCATGCTCCAACTCCCTTGGCGTGAACTACTCTAGTCTATGTGTTAGTGAGATGCATCTCTTTACATTGTCAGATTGATCGTATTTGGAAAGACACAAACCTTTCTGGAATGCGCTCACGGGCAAAATGTGCCAAAGTTTCGATAAGAAGAGTGTCGCCGAGCGTCGTATGAGCGCCTCCGCCGAACATTGGCAGCGTGATGCTAACCGAAGGGTCCACGACTGGCTGGCCTGGTAGAGTATTAAAATAAGTCCCGGGAGGAGAAGACAGAAATCACATCTTGAAATATGTACCTTCGGCCATGGTAAATACAGGGTTCGACATAGTCCGTTGCTTTTCTTAGTTGCCTTTTTCCCACAGTAGAGATTTAAAGGATGCCTATTTCTATGAGGGGGGCTTCAGGAAACAAACCTCGCGTAAGAGGCCAATGCAAGTTTTATATGTCAAAGCAAAGACAGCCTTGTCTCTGGACAATGGCAACCAAAAAAACTATTCTAAGTTTGAAGGTGCTTGAATTCCCGAAATGGCCCGAAACACCACCAGGGGAGTTTGTGCTCTGTCAGGTTCCTTGACTTACAGAGCCGTGGAGTTCGGGGCTATGATAATTGGCTCCAAGTATTTACCGCGGGGTTGAAGATGCCGAGAAGAATCCGACGACTCGTGCCCCCACTTTATTTTTATGAACTACAGCACCGACCGCCATTCTAGTTGTGTTCGCACAGTAAGCGCCTCCGAAAACAAGAACTCCGAGGAAAGTCCTTGCTGTTACTGTCCGAGATGCAACTTTAGCCACAAGCTCCACCGCGTACACATAGAACTTCGAAGCATCGAAACGGACATTTTGTTATGGAGCCGGAAACGTAGGATGTTCATGAACGTCGTTTCACTTCATACTTTCTTAAAGGAGGACAAACTTGTCAACACTCGGGAGTCGCGGATCGCGACAAACTGTCCGTCTTTAAGTGGCATCGGGGGTAACTCGCAGTTACGGTTGACGATGGGGACGGTACACGATAAATCGATAAACATAAATATACGGTTTCTTTCTCCATGACTCTCGATTCATTGTACCGCTGCTATCAGAAAGTTACTCAACCATTCAATGAGCTTGAATACCTTCGCCTCTAACTCTCTAATCCCCTTGATTCTCTAATCAACTTTTATTAACTTTTACATTTAACTCATATCACCAACATCACCATACTATACAATCATCATGGCTTTTGTTGCCAATGGTAATGCTTACCACTTCATTGTTGTCGGTGGTGGAACTGCAGGCAACGCCATTGCTGGCCGCCTCGCCGAGAACCCTCAGGTGCGAGTCCTCGTCATTGAGGCCGGCGCCCCCAATCCAGACCAGCTCGCTGAAATCACCACCCCGTCGAACGCCTTCAACCTCCGCGGCAGCAAGCATGACTGGGCTTACAAGTCCACAATGATCAAGCGTGACGACTACGAACGTATTGAGAAGCCCAACACGCGCGGCAAGGTTCTCGGTGGCAGCTCGTGCGCCAACTACTACACCTGGATCCCCGGCTCGAAGCCGACCTTTGATGACTGGGAGGAATTCGGCGGCTCCGAGTGGAAGTGGGATGGCTGCGTTGACTACCTACGCAAGTGTGCCACATACCATGACGAGGAGAAGCTGTATCCGAGCGATCTCAAGAAGATCGGCACGGGCGGCCCCATCCAGATTGCCCACGCCGACCTTATCCCAGAAATGAAAGGCTTCCGCGAGGCACTGACCCAGGCCTGGGTCTCCAAGGGCGAGCGCCTGACCGAAAATATTTATGAAGGCGAGATGCGCGGCCTGACCCACTGCGTCGACACCATCCACGATGGCTCCCGCCAGGGCAGCTTCCTGTATCTCAAGAACAAGCCCAACGTCAGCATTCTCTACGGCGTGCAGTCGAAGGAGCTGATTGTCGATCCTGCCACTAACACCTGCAGCGGTGTCACTGTTATCCATCCCGAGACCAAGACGGAGCTCAGCGTCTATGCCACGCGCGAAGTCATCGTATCTCAGGGTGTCTTTGAGACGCCCAAGCTGCTGATGCTTAGCGGTATCGGTCCCCAGGCCGAGCTTGCCAAAATGGGCATCGATGTCAAAGTCGAGTCTCCCCACGTCGGGCAGCATCTTTTGGACCATCCTATTGTTCCATTCGTCCTGCAAGTCAAGGATGGATACGGTCTAGATGATTACATCCTTCGCCCTGGCCCGAAGAAGGACAGCGCCCTCGCGCAATATGCCAGGGACAAGACCGGTCCCGCCAGCTCTGGCTTCCTTGAGCTTGTCGGATTCCCACGTATCGACGAGCGTCTTGAGAAGCATGAAGAGTACCGTGCCGCAAAGGCGGCCAACGGCGGCCTCGACCCCTTCGGCCCCGCTGGCCAGCCCCATTTCGAGCTTGACTTTGTGAGCATCTTTAGCAGCGCCTTCCAGTGGCACTACCCGGTGCCAGAGTCGGGAAATTACATGACGGTCATTGTCGATCTGCTGCGACCCTTGTCCGAGGGCGAGGTGAAGCTTAATAGCACCGACCCTCTGGTCCAACCTAACATAAACCTAAACTTCTTCGGCAACGACCTGGACATCCTCGCTATGCGCGAAGGTGTCCGTTGGACCTACGACCTGCTCACAACCGGTACAGGCTTCAAGGATATTGTCGTCGGCGAGTATCCATGGAAAATGCCCCTCAACGACGACGCTCAGATGAAACGTGCTGTGCTTGATCGTAGCCAGACTGGTTTCCGTAAGTAAACTTGTGAACTTACTCTTGAATTTTTCTAGCAGAATTATATACTGACTCGTTTCCCAGACCCCTGTGGCACAGCTCGCCTGTCCCAGAACATCCAGCAGGGTGTTGTTGACCCTAAGCTTCGCGTCCACGGTGTGAAGAACCTCCGTATCGCTGACGCCTCGGTTATTCCCGTTATCCCCGACTGCCGTATCCAGAACTCTGTCTACATGATCGGTGAGAAGGGCGCCGATATCATCAAGGCCGCCCACACCGACTTGTACGAGTTCAAGGGTATTCCGTATTTCAGCAGCCGTCTATAAGGTGGCCGTCTACAGGTATAATAGATGGATATTTTGATATATAATGCACTATGTCAACTAGTGCTTTGAAAATATCGACAGTTGTTAGGGGTTGTATAAAATCAGAAATAAAAATAACTTAAAGATAATAATACAATACTTAGATCATATTCAATTATTGGAAAAAATTATAATTTAAAAATATTTAATAAATAAAATAAAATATATCTTGAAGTGCTTACACTACCACCCTCTTCGACACACGCCGCCGCCGGCATGCCCTCCGCCACGCCCAATGGGCCCGGCAGGACACGCGCCGCCACGTTGCGGCACCGCGGCGCGCCGGCCGTAGCGCTGGGCCTACTACTCCCTCGACTCTAACCAGGGCTACTACCACGCGTACCATCCCTCCAGCCGCCGGCCCGCTGACCACTGCCGTCTCTAGGGACGTCGCGTAGATCTGTGGTATCCCGGCCGGCCACGCCGATACTCTTACTACTGCCCTCTTGTTACGAATATGGCCCCCACGGCCTCACTAACAGGCCGGGACAACGAACCGACCCCTCAACGGGACGGGAAGAATAAAGACGCGGGAGAAGCACAAAGGTGGCTAAAAGGACGGTTGGCGCAGGGAGCTAATCAAAGAAGAATAAAAACGGTCTAATCAGAGGAAGGAATGTTATTTTATACAGGGATAAAATAAACATATAAAATAAGAATGAAATAAGAAGTCTATTTTATACGGGGATAAAATAGACGCATAAAACAAGAATAAACTACGATAAATATATAAGACTAAGGCTTCCTCCTAGTAACCTAGATAGAAGACTTAGTCGCTACCGATTATCTAAAATATAAACCTATATAAACTTGTATTCCTGTGCTATTATTATATATAAAGAACCCCCTTATACGTGTTAACTATTATTCGACCGTTATACCTTATTACTATTTTACTAGAGTAAGAACCCCTCTCTAGACTTAATTACCTAGCAGAGACTCTTACCTTCTTGGGAAAGTGCCTTTATAATAATTCCGCCCCCTAAGAAATATAACGGAAACTAAGTTAAAGTTCGCTTCTTCTTAATATAATACCGTCTATATTTTAAATACTAAAACGGAGTAGAGAGTCGTGCCCTCTCTCTCTCTTTACAGCGCCCACAACTAAAAGGTATCGTGTTTACTATATAAGAAAGGAGGAGCGCGCCACTCGCACTCTGTTTTAAAGGCAGGTGTGTTTAGTAACGAAAGTATCCTAGAGTTAATAAAAGCTTCTATTCTCCTCTCACCTTTATAACATCTAATTAGAGGCCGCGAAAGCGGACCTCCTAATTAAGAGTCGTCCTCTTATAACTCTTACGTAACGTCGGGCGCTATCTACCGTATTAACGGTACGAGCCGCGTTGAACCTTATTCCTTTCGCTTCTCTCGATGCGCTTTTAATAATAATCGTTGTTTTACTATTCTTGTTATCTATCTACGTACTATTCTTCGTTTACTTCCCGATAATTTCTTGATTAATTTTCTTCCGTTTCCTTTTTCTCTCTTTCGTCTTTTCTCTTCCTAAGTAATTTCCCTTCCTACCCCATAAATCCCTGCTTAATTATCAGGCCCGCTGTATATATACCCTGAGGGCCGTGCTTTATTAAATAGTAGCCTCTGATTAGGAGTTTAAAATAAAAGATAAAAGAGGAGGAATAAAGAGGGAGTATGCCTAAAAGAGGGTACGACCTCGATGTCTTAACTTAATACTAGTAGGGTACTTTAATTAAGGGGTTAAACAAGGTACTTACGATTATTATTTACCTCGAGAGACCGGCTACGGCCTAGGCCTAGCTCTTTCTTAAAGATTATCTCGAGAATAAGGCGGACCTTAACGAGCTCGACGACGATATAAAGGAGTTATTCTCGAGCTTCGAACGCTTCTTAACGGCGCTCTATATTACCTTCGGAGACCTAGACGTTAAAAGAGAATTATAGCGTAAACTTAAACGACTCCGATAAACTAATTTTATATTAATTTATATTATCAAGTTTAAATAACTTATAGTCTATTTTAGCTAGGACGACGAACCCGTTATAAGCGCCTATTACGACGGGCTCAAAGATAATATTAAAGACGAAATTAATAAGTACCCCCGGCCTAAAACGCTAGCGGAATATTATACCCTCGCCGTAACTATAAATAACCGCTTATATAAACGAGTTAACGAGAAGAGGGGCTATTATATTAAACGAAACTATTATTAAGGGAAACTATAAAACTAAAATAATAAGTAAAAGGGACGTTAATAGGGCGACCCTATAAAACTCGATACTAGTACTAAGAAAAGACTATATTATTATTATCCGCCTTTCTTAGTCAGTCCTGACTATTGGCGACTAGCTAGACAGAACCCTCTGGGGAAAAAACTATCACAGAACTAAGTGGGTGAATATTCTATTCACCGGTGCGTGTGGTAGGCCACAGGTGGCTGCAGTAAAGAAAACGAATAAAGAAAATACGATAGAGAGATAAATACAGACATAAGAAATAGTGGTAGTATTATCGTGTCGTTTCACGTGGGTGTCGGCGACCTCTCTAGCTCCTTGGCTAGGCGGTACTCCGGGAGCCTCTCGCTTCGAATAAGCCACCGGAGGAGCGGCCGGGCCGTGACGCCCGTCTGTAGGCGGTGGTCTAGGTCCGTTGGTGTCTGTGGCCAGTCTGACGGTCTCGGGGGTGTTTCTATGCATGACAGGAGGACGTGGGCCGGGGTCTCGTCTTCGGCCCCGCATATACATGTTGGTGAGTCTACGGCGCCTTGTCGATAAAGGTATACACGGAGGCCGATGTGGCCGGTCCGGATTTGTGTGAGGAGGCTGCTTTCGGCCCTGGTAAGGTGGAGGTGGCGGCGCCGTACGGCCCGTGCTGTCCAGCTCGGTGTCCGTGCCGCGAGAGATCTCGCGGAGTGACCGTTGCTTGCGTCCTGTTGCCAGAGGGCCTTCCACCGGTACTAAGAAAAGACTCTAAAAGAAGAAGTTCGATAAAGAATGCTATAACTATAAAAAGAAAAAAAACACTATACGCGGGACTATTATACTCGTATATTAAAGTAAAAAAACATTAAAACTACTAAGAACTAGAAAAAAACGGAGGTACTCTACAAGGCCTCCTAGTCGTCTACTTACTACGAGAATAAATACTTCGACTATAATTAAGAGAAAGCTAGCTAGAAACCGTAGGGACTCTCTAGTAAAATCTTTAAAATAATACGTAAAAAGAACTTAAGCGGACGCGACTACTTAGAAGACTAAAGTAACTCCGAGGAAGAAAAAATATAAACGGAAATACGAGAGTAGTTCGAGGGTAAAAAGAGAGAACTTATTATAGACCTGCTGTCTAGTTTGCTGGTCACTAGCAAGCATTCTGCCGCTATACACCGCCCTGCCCCTGAATCCTGTATTTAGTTTGACCTCTACTTACATCCTATATTGTAGCTCTTTAAGCTACGTCCTCGTCTTTAACTTAACCCCTACCTGCACCTCCTACGAGACTAGATATAGATAATATAATACTGTTTACCTGCTCGTCCCCACCTACCTGCCCGCCAGCCTACTAGCCGTAATAGAACTACGTTTTAAAGAAAATATCCACGTAAACGTTTACGTAGACGAACTTCTTTACCGTAATAATTAATTTATAGTACGTATTTATCGGTTATATATTACGGCTATAATAATCTCTACGATTAACTTAAAGGAAACCGTATACGAGAAATAAATTATTCTTTATTAAAAGAGCTATTATATAAACGACGTCTTATAAATAAATTATAACGACTAAAATTATCGACGTTATATTTAAGCGAAGGTCGTATCTTAGTATAAGAGAGAAATATAATAAGTAGTATAATAAAAGAAACGTAACCTCTTTTTACCGCGACTTATAAGAAAAAACGTGTTATGATTCGGGTAGACAGGTAGTCACGATGGGGAGTCGCTGAAGGGGTTCGATGATTCGAGGGTGAAGGTAGGTATTACATTTAACAAAGACTAAGTCTTGCCCTTCTCAATCCTTTGGATTGAGAGAGGACCTCTTATCTATGGGAGCTGTTCACTAGCGCCGCGTGTGCGAGTCGCTGACTTTTAGTCAGCTGACTCCCCCGTCACTGCACTTGCCACAAGTCGAATGATGTTGGTGACCAAGATCATGACAAGAGAGCTAGATCGGATATTTAATTAGAATTAGAGCGAGTACGTGAGTAATCGTAATCGGATGTTTAATCGAGATAAACCCCGTAAACTCGTAAAACGAACACTAAGGGCCTAGTAACATATATAATATATTATAATATCGCTACCTTTATGTTTCTTATATATATATGTATTAATTAAATTATTATTACTACGCTTCTTTTAAGATATCACTTAAGCGCTATAATTTATACTCTATTTTCCGTAGATTACTAATAAAGAAAACGAAATTTAAGGAATATTATTGGTCTACGCTTTATCGCTAATAACCGCGCCCTCCTACACTATGCCGTCCTGCACCGTCTCCGCACTCTTCCCGTCCTTCTTATTCTCGTCCTGTCCACCGATTACCGACGGCGGATTTTCGCGCCAAAAGTGCTTCTTACCCTTAGCCAGCCGCACCAGCCAGGGCGGGAAGAAGCCACCCGGGACGAGGTATGTCCACGGATCCTTCTTGGCCTTGTCGGCGGGCACGATGCTGCCGCCCGAAATCTTCTCGATGAGCCAGATGGTGGTGTTGATGGTAATGTAGCTGCAGACGCCGGCGATGAGGCCGTAGGCGATGGAGTAGGTGAAAGGCATGATGACGATGCACAAAAAGGCGGGGATGGCGTCGCCCATATAGTTCCAGTTGATGTCGACGACAGCCTTGATCATCATGGAGCCAACAAGAATCAGCACGGACCCCGTAGCCCAGGGCGGGATAGAGGCAAAGATGGGGGCGAAGAAGATGGAGACAAAGAAGCAGAGGCCCGTAGTTATGGCGGTCAGGCCGGTCTTGCCGCCCTCGCTGATGCCGGCGCCGGACTCGATGAAGGCGGTGACGGGCGAGTTCCCCATGAGTGAGCCAATAGAGATGCCGAGGGCGTCGACCATGTAGGCGACGGCGGAGCCCTCAAAGTCCTGGGTGACGGGGTCGATCATGTCGGCGAAGAGGGCCATGGAATACAGCGTGCCCGTGCAGTCGAGGATGTCGACGTACAGAAAGGTGATGAGTGCGAGCCCAAACTGGCTCCCGTAGGCCGAGACGTCAAACTCCTGCACATTGAGAATGTTCTGGATGGGGTGGAAGTCGACGACCTTTTTGAAAAAGTTGAAGAGATCGTCGCCCTGGGGCGTGTAGGGGAAGTACGTAATGGCCGATGTGCGCGGCCACGAGGCGATGCTGACCAGCGCAATGCCGGCAATGATGGCGCCCTTGACGCGGTACATCATCAGGATCACGGTAAAAATGCCGCCGGCAAAGATGCCGACCCACATTGCCGGGTTGCGCATCCTGCCCGAGTCGGGGCAGAGGCCGGTTTCCGGGTCGAGCATCGACTGGGGGCAGCCCGCCAGCTCCAGCGGCGTGGCCTGGGCGCCGACCGTGATGCCAAGACCCTCGCTGTACGTGAGGCCGATGAGCGTCAGAAACAGACCGATGCCGGCGCTGGTGGCCAGCTTGAGCGACGTCGGGATGGCGCGGGCGAGCCACTGGCGCAGGCCAAAGAGGGCCAGCGCAAAAAAGATGAAGCCCTCCACAAAAATAGCCGTCAGCGCCACCGCGTACGGCACCGAGCCCGTGCCGTGGTAGCCTACAACGGTGTAGGAAAAGTAGGCGTTGAGGCCCATGCCGGGCGCCAGCGACACCGGTAGGTTCGCAAACAGTCCCATGCAAAACGAAGTCAGCGCTGCGATGGCGGCTGTCGACGTCACCAGGTCGCGCTTGATCTCGTTGACACACAGTGCGTAGGCCGTGTTGGTCGAGCACGACGGATCCTCGGCGTCCATGCACACGCAGGTGCCGCCTGAGTCCGACACCACCGACGCGTTCACGGCGATGATGTACGCCATGGCGAAGAAGGCGGCGAGACCGGCGCGGATCTCGGTGAAGAAGTAGGAGTTTGGCCGTGCTTTCGGCTGTGGGGGGAAGGCGGTCAGTCTGAATATGCATGTGTATGTATTATCAAAAGTATTATCAAATGAGTACTCACATGGCCAGACCCCTCGAGGCGGAACCAGCGGCCGACCGGACTGGCCGCGACCTTGGCATTGGCATTGTGTACCCAGCCCATGTTGCTGGTGGTTCTGGAAGATGAAACGAGAGAATGCAATGGAGACGAGACTTTAAGAGAAGACGGCCAAACTGACAAGATCAACCGACAAAACCAAGACAGTCAACAAGATCCAAACTTGCCGCAACCGTTCATCGACGCATTTTTAAATTGTCAGGCACTGCCTCCTTTTATCTCCTGGCTCTCTGTGTCATCTCTATCACAAAAAATCCTTATCGAAAAGTCTTGGCCCGCTGCTTGGCTCTCTTGGCCATCTCCTTGGCATCTTGGCATCTTGGCTCCTCGCCTGTAGAGATAGGAATCCGGCATGTCAAAGACCGCTATTTTGTTAGATGTCGTGCTGCAAAACTTCACACGTGATTCCAAATCCAGTCCTCTGTATCAAAAGATCAAAAGATAAACGGATCAGCATAAGATCTCACCCGTACGCAACGAAATGAAGCTTCTTGATGTGCTCGTTAAACGTGGGAACCCCAGCCTTGCTCACCCGCCTTGCTCACTATTTTGTACTTTCTTTATCAACAATCTCAATCCACGTCTGAAAACGTGAAAGCCGTTGAGGGGCCGCCGAAAATTCTGCTAGCGGGTCTCTGACCGACAGGCGTGGGGGAATCTGGATTCCACATACGTCGTAGACCTCCGCCGGGATAACATAGTTACCGTTGGCTTTGCCACCTCACGTGCCATCGGAACACGCCGGAACTTGGTCAGAATACACTCTTTATGAACACATTCGTAAACAAATCGTTTGCATGTCAGACGTGACCGAGAAAACGCCATATAGCTCACTGTATGGCAACACTGTTATTGACTGGATTGTCGAGATGCACTTTTTGGCCCCAGTTTAAAGTTTAAACTGCGTGAAAATTGATTCGGCCGATATGACAGCTGGGATTCAATTTATGCAATGGCTTCAGAACAAGAGCTTAAATAAGCGGGAGAAAAAGGAATACGCCACCAATGCATACTAAACGAACGCGGAAGAACGCCCAACATTTAGTGTTTTTGTGCGGGGATGCGGCTCAAACCTGCTTTAAATTACCGTTGGTCTCTGTCCCCTGCCAGCCCAATAACTTCTCTGTCTGGTGGGACTGCTGCTTCGTCTACATCGCGTTTGTTTGCTTCATGATTTACGAGACCAAGGGCCTGACCCTGGAGTTTAGCAACGAGCTCTACAAGGTAACAATAAAAGCATGACAATGTGCTTGAAAAATTGCCGGAGACACAATGTCGAGAAAAAAGAAAGGCAGCAAAAGACACACGACGCTGTAAGCGCCAGCCTATCGGGTGTGATTTCTCCTTAGAAATACGTTTCACCACCGCTCACCGCCTCCTGGTTACGCGCCCTGTTTTAATGAAGATTGCAAGTTTTCAAGAACATTGCTCCCAACGTGTTTCATTATCGAGATCCCGAGTCCATTATGTTATCAACAAAGGCAAAGTGAAGAAACACCGAGCGAGTACATATCACCAAGCGACTCACACTTTCCCGCGAGTCCTAAATGCCCTTAAAAGTGAGATTTATATGCGCCGACAAGGATGACTTGATATGTGAAAAGCTCGATGAGCGCATTGACGAGTGGCTAAAGACGGTGAAAATCAGCGATGTTTATAGGGCCGTCGCGAAATTTATCCTTCAGCATCGGCCTGGCGATGCGGACCTGATGCACATAGCTTTGAAGGGTGGCTACAACATACCGTCTTCAGTACAAAGATGACACGTCGGTCATCATGCGTGTCCCGATCAAAGGTCAGCGAACTCTATGGCTTATATATTCCTACCCTTTTACTAACAGTGTGTCCAGATGCCGTTCCCTTCCCGGACGAAAAGGTTCGGTACGAGGTCGCGACAATGCGCTACATCAAAGCCAACACAACCATTCCTGTCCCGCACATCTATCACTACGGCATGGCTACGGAAAACCCGCTTGGACTCGGCCCGTTCATCATCATGGAGTACATTGATCACCATCAGAACTTGTTGCGGGCCTTGATGGATCCGAACCGTCCACTGGGAAAACGGCCCATTCTTGACCCGGATGTGGATGAGAAGAGGCTCGATTGCATCTATGAACAGGATTCCGATATATTGGTGAAGCTGGACTCGCTGAAATTCCCACGCATTGGCTCGCTTCTCCAAGATAAGTCGACCGGCGAAATCGACGTGCGAGGCAGACCCCTGCCGGCAAACATGATTGACGTCGTCATCCACACAAACATGCCCCCGGAAGGAGTCCTGCCTTCGCCAGATACCACGTACGACACCGCAGATGCCCGGTTTTCGGCACTCGCTGACATACACATGGCACAACTCATCTTCCAGCAGCGTGATGCGTTGATGATGCGGACGATGCGCGGGACAAGTACGTTGCAAGACAGCTCTTCCGCAAAGTAGCCAGAGAAGGTCGTTTGTTAACCGACAGCAACAGCCACGAGTTCTCTCTCCATTCCGAAGATCTCCGGCCGGCCAACATCTTGCGCGGGACCCAGCAGTACCATCCGCCTCGTCTTGACCGCGCGCCGTCTCGAGGTCCTGAAGGAGGTCGCCGACGAGATCGCTGCCAAGTTTGGTGGTCGTCAGACCGTCCATGTCCTGCCCGTTGTCCTCGATGTTAGCGACGCCGACGCCGTCCGCGCCTTTGTGCCCTCCCTTCCGGCCGAGTTCCGCGACATTGACGTGCTTGTCAACAATGCGTGTGTACCCCTTTTCTCCTCGGATAACCCCCTTCCGTAACTCATTCAGCTAACTCCACCCAGAGGCATCGCCCGCGGATTTGCACGCGCGCCGGCCATCACCGAGGCCGACATGAACGTCACGTTCGCCACCAACGTCACCGGCCTCATCAACATGACCCAGGCTGTCCTGCCCATTTACCAGGCGCGTCCCGACGGTGGCCACGGTGACATTATTAACATTGGAAGTGGTGCCGGTCGCCATCCCTATGCCGGCGGCGGCATCTACTGCGCTACCAAGGCCGCCCTGCGCAGCTTCTCCGAGAGTCTGCGCCAGGAGCTTGTCGCAACGCGCATTCGTGTCATTGAGATTGACCCTGGTCAAGTGGAGACGGTAGATTCCCCGCCTAATGAATTTGTTAACAATAAGGAAATGTGCTGACCATTAGAACTTCTCTGTCGTCCGGCACTACGGCGACAAGGCCAAGGCGGATGCCATTTATGCGTGAGTCCTGAGTCCACCCACATCCGTCTTGTATTTTTTTTATTTCAATGGTGCTAACGGAATAGCGATGTCGATCCACTTACGCCCGAGGACATTGCCGAAGTCATTGTCTTCACAGCCAGCCGCCGCGAGAACGTCGTTGTCGCCGATGCCATGATCTACCCCAGCCACCAGGCCGGCGGTGGTGTCATGTACCGGAAGCCAGCATAAGTCTCTGTGAACATGTTGTGGGACAGGATCCTTTTGAGTATTATGTGCTGATTAAAATATGGTTGCAAAATATATCATTGTTATGCTATCACTTCAGTCAAGGACAACCAAAGCATATTTACTGTGCACATGGAACCACCCAAAAACCTTCAGCCCATACTTCTAAATCCTGAAATCTGGAGGCCGTCTGAGAACAAGACAACCCAAGTCACCTGCGTGTGTTGTCGAATGTTGTCTAGCGTGTGATGGCCACTTATTTCTATTATCTGGCGTATGGCTTCAGAATCAAAGTGATTCTTACGGGGGTATAAGGGGCATAGCACGATTATCTGCGCGTGTCCGAGACGCCAGAGGTATTGACCAAGCTGGAAGATGTTTTCGACCATCTTGTTGGGTTTTATTTTCTCAAACGGGCATGATTTACAGGGAAGAGAATATTATTTGTTATTTATTTTTGAAATACTATTTTTTTTTTTTTTTTTTTTTTGCAAAATTAATTTGTATCCAGTAACTGCCATTGTTCATCTAGACGGCCCGCTCCCCACTCTTGCAAGAATTAACACACCGTCTCCCGTCGTCGACACTGCCACCGGCATGCCCACCGGCGCGCCTAGTGGGCCTGGCGCGCCGCGCGCCGCCACGGCAAACGCGGAGTTTTACCGCGGTGGGTGGTCTTGGAAGTGAAGTAGGGCTGTTTTGCCCATGAAGTGTGTTTGTTTTGATTTTATATGCGTTTTCTGACTTTCTTAGATTGGTTCAGAAAAGATTGTGTGTATAGTCGGATAAATAAAATAAACAACTTTATTTTCTCTACTGGGGACACGAGTCCGGAACCAGTGACACAGCCGCCATCCAAAAGTAGGCAGAAGTTTGCGTTGCCAGTGTAAAAGAGACCTCTGTCCACCCGTCGTTGGCGACAAACGTTGTTATATGCGAGGTCAAGTCTGGGGCCGCTTGACGGCGTTCCACTCCATTATCTACGGCGCCCCAAACTATCCGTCTCCTTTTCTTTGCACCGTCTGGTGGCGGTGAGGCCACCTGTTGGATCTCATAGCTGGCCGTTAAGGACGTCGGTGTGCCGGAGAATGAGAGAGCGGTCGCATACTGCAAACGGTACGTCACGCCGGGCACAAGCTGAAAGTACTGCGAAATCGTTATCGAGTTGATTGGCGAACCCGCCGACGTCGACACTACCAGCTGCGCGCAAGTATCGTAGTTGTCCGAGCAGCCGTCTGAGATAACACTGTCTGTGCCAGTACCGACGGGAGTTTCGTACCAGTCGAGGAAGGATTGTTCAAAGTCGCCATTCTGGATCAGGTTGGCGCACGGGTTGATGGGGGAATGGGAGGGCGAGGCCGAGGACGATGTGGACGACGAGGTGGCAGGGAACGATGAGGAAGAGATGGAACTCGATGAGGATATGGAGGAAGATGAAATGGACGAGGAAGAAGACTTGGGCTTGCTCGGGCGACAATTGTTGGCCAACACTGTGTTGGATGCCACGAGGGTAAGAGACAGGAGTTGCACAACGCCCTTCATTGTGTGCGGGCTGTGTGGATAGCGGTCTTGGCTGCGGAAAGGGCCGAGAGATGGTAAAATTAAGACCGAAAGAAGACGTTAAATGAGTAAACAGAACAAGAGCAAGAAAAGAAACAAGAAAGAAGAAGAAAGAAAAAAGGAAAGCCGTTTTAAACATGCTAAGCGGTGGGTAATTGACTCTTAAGTACGGAGTACTCCGCAGATTCTCTTTTCCACAATTGAACTGGGAGAAAACATCTCGGACAAAACGCTCCTTTCAATCTTCTGTGCGTACTTCTTTTTGCTAAGTCGCATTAGCTTTTCAAATATTTGAGGACAAGGATGTCCAATTCTTAGCCCTATTGCAGATTAACGTGAGCCCAACTATCGATACTGGTGAGGAAGTTGGCTCAAAACAGAAAAGCTATTGATTACCTGCGTAAATGTGGCGTTTTTCCTCGACTCCCTTTGGTGCATGCGGGCCCTAGATCCACGGCCACGGCCGTCGCTACTGGCGTTGTTTCATTGCATCGTATCAAAGCAAATTTTAAAAAGTTTACTAAAAAGAAGCATATTTTTCTACGGAGTACTTTCAAGAGTCTTTATCGGACGGAAGCCAATTGGTCGCGATAAACGTTGATACCTAGATATTGAGGTTGTTTAAATAGAATTTGATGTAGAATAGTTTCAAATATCATGTCGCAAAATAACTTAAAAAACAGAAGACTAATTAGATAATGGAAATAAAAATAAATTAAAGAAATATATATTATATTATTATCCGCCTTTCTCGGCCAGTCCTGGCTATTGGCGACTAACTAGGCAGAACCCTCCTGCGGAAAAAAACTGCCACAAATCTAGGTGGGTGTGTTCTAGCTACAAGGGCGTGTAGCGGCCGCGAGTGGCCATAATCATATAACTAAACAAAACAGAAGAAATAAAGGGATAGGAGTGAGGCAACTAGTGATCGTGGTGTCTGTGCTAGAGCCTTATTACGCCGGTGCCAGTGACCTCTCGAGCTCTCCGGTTAGGCTGTACTCCGGGAGCCTCCCGCTCCGGATAAGCCAGCGGAGGAGCGGTCGGGCTGTAAGGCCCGTCTGTATCCGGCGGTCCTAGTCCGTTGGTGTTGTTGTACATGATAAGAAGACGTGGGCTGGGGTCTCGTCCTCGGCGCCGCAAGTGCACGTCAGTGAGTTCACGGCATGATACTCACAGACTGTAGTCTCGACAATGAGTTGCATTTTTACTAGTTACTGTTGCTTCCTTTTTTTCTCAGATAAGTCAAAATGTACGTGCTGTATATACGACGTAAAGTGGCCCAAAATACCAAGTCAGAGGAGTACATTACGGAGTATGGAGTACAGTGGCAACATCAATGAGAGTGCAATTAGCAAGAGTGTCAAATTGGCTAGGATTTGATGTCGCAGCGACACAATGACTGCAACGGTTACACTCGCGTGATGAACGCTTCCTGCACTACGGAATGTCCCAACAGTATTACCGAAACCTCAAATTTACAGCGCAACTGACTCCAGCTTAGCACTCTGTCGAGTGGGATGTGCAATGCTTGGTAAAGGACGAGAAGATTTGATTCAGACAGTAACGAAGTGTAGTCTCTACGTGAGCTTTTATGTAAAAGGACAGAAGCAAAAATACCCACCGCTGTGGCTACATCCTTGGATCATACTTTTGACCTAGGACAGAAAAATAAATAAATGAAAAATACATTTAACTTCCCGCAGGACTTCTACCGCTTTTCTTCTGGTTTTGATCGAAAGTAAGGGCGTTAATGGTAGAAGTAAGCGTGTTACCTTGTTAGCCTGCCTTACGACCGAAAGTAGGCTGGTTGCCCATTTAACAGCGACCTTTGGGATTAGCTGAAATAGGGCCCGAAAAACCTCATCTTCTTAACTGCAAATCGCGAGCCGTCTTTGGGGCTAAGCATAGGCGCTGCACAGCCTGGCACAGGCGCTAAGCAGGCCTGCACAGGCTGGCACAGGTGTTCACGCCTGTGCACCGTCTGCGCCACAGTATGCATGTGCCCGGTTAGAAGTATACAGATCTAAGTATACGGCGTCGCCTATTAACGAGGGACCTAAAACGTGGAAACGCTCTTCGAAGAGGAAGCCTTAAATAGGGTCCTAGCGAGTGTTGTAAAGTCTTTATAAGGCGACATGATTCTATAGAATTCTTTATGCCTATGCTGCCTATAAATATAGCACCTTCCCGTACTAGAGGCTCGCTGGAGTTCCTCGTTTTTTGATCGCGATTGTTTAGTATGCGTTGTTATGTTCCTCCATCATGGCAATCACGGCTGCATCAATCTCCTCCCCTTCAATAGGGTTGCCATTATTGTCAAGCCTCTCGATTGTCACTCGATGACCGTTG
>JANSLP010000095.1:10305-100307 GCA_029298735.1 Ophiostoma sp. CBS 140.51 | reverse complement strand
ATTTTATAATATTAATTTATTTATCATGTAGAAATATCACATTTTATATATAGATTCTATTTCATAAAAAATCCATGTACGAAAATAACACTTAAAACTTTTTTTTTAAAGAAATTAATCCAAGCAGAATAAGCTTTATCATTGCACCAGATATCTACATTTTCGTTTCCTTGATTCACACAAACTCAGGTGTAGCTTCATCATGCATTTCCATTATCTCGTCGTGCGTCTCAAGCGTTGATTTCGATGGCACCACCTATCACAGTCCACAACATCTACTTCACTCCGAGTACATTGATTTACTTCTTTGCTTCTTCTCGGTCGACTCTCTCCTTTCCTGTTGTTTCCTACGTCCACACCCCAATCGACTTTCTTAGAATAGAAATTGATCTTCTGATCGTAGGCCCGCATTGCAGAGTCTACCGACAGCCAGGAGAGACCGGTCGAGCTGTTTTCCAAGTGTTTCTTGTTTCTCTTTTCTTCTATGCTTTCCCTCCTTGTCTCCATAAACTACCCCTTTTCAGCTGCAGCTCTATGCCCATCATAGTCCCATAGTACCGTCGATAGCCTTGCTCCAGATCAGAGCTTTGTTACGCTTGTCCCTGAACACGAGTTGAGGAGGGAACAAAGAAAAATCGGCAAGAGAAGCATAGATCAACTTTAGTTCCAGGTACCAGACGTGAAGGTTAATCCTGGTTCATCCTTCTTTTGCTGGGACCTGGGGCCTTTCGTGTAATTTGATTGGCTTAACGAAGTGCTGGAAGGAGGAGAGGAGGGGTGTTGATCCAGGGGCAGAGGGGCAAAGCCGTTTTTTCTGGTCTGGCTTCCAGCAAAAGAGAAGGCACCGTTCGCCTGTCTCCTCTCAAAGACAAAACCCAAGACACCAAGAAGGCGCGTTTTGGTGGGTGCCCCTTTCTTTGCAACGACACGCCAAAAAATGCCACCACTTTACGCGTTGGCCCCGTTGGGACTCCTCTTTTACACGTCTTTTTTCACGACTATTCCACGACTATCTCACGAACCTTTTTCGTATCCGACTTGTCCGGTTCTTTCTACGTGGGTTTCCTTTCCACTGTGGGACTACGTGACTATCGGCAGTTCGGAACGTGTACGATGTAGTAGCATTGCGTAGAAAGAACATGGGACGAGAAGGAAGAAGGACGAGGGAGCAGTGAGGGGGCCGAGAGTCAGGAAGAGACAAGGCCGAGAGAGGGGGCCAAATGCAAGGGCCGTTGCATGCCCGTTGGGATGTTTGGGATGTTGGGGGGTAGTAGAAAGGATATCGCCAGCGTGGAAAGCGAGACAAACTCATTAAAAAACAGTAAGGGAAAGATGACGAGAAGACCGAAGGATAGCAATGGTGAGAAATGTGAGGTGAGGGGAAGTACTTTGCTGTTTTGACTCCATGCGCTAGCCTGGGAGTCCTGGGAGCATCGTGCCCAGGAGCCCAGGTCTGCGTCGGAGCTGTTTCAAGATGGCGCACGACGAAGCTTCAGGACGAGGCTAGCCTGCAGGCCCCTTTTTTCTTGGGTTCGTTGGCTCGCTGGAGTTCCTTGTGTGAGAGCCTTGAAGAGGGAGGAAAAGCGGAAAAAGAAAGCAAGAAAAAAAAACAGGAAAGAAGAGGAGAAGAAGAAAAAGAAACGATACGCCAAGCGAGTGGAGACGCGTTTTAATAGAGAAAGAAGGAAAAGAAGGAAAAGAAAGAAAGAAAGAAAGATGACGGTTGCAAGAAGCGCCGGACGAAAAGGCAAGGTCCAAAACCGAGGACAGGGTAGCTGTACGGAGCAAGGCAAGGCAAGGCCAAGACACAAGTGAGAAGTGGGATGAATGTGAGGGGAGTGGGAAGAGAGTCCGTTGTGATAAGAGGGTGAGGCTGAGACAAGGTGAATAGGAGACGAGGGAGCAGGGAGACGCAAAGAGGGGCAGAGAGGGACATCGCGATGACGGCAGACGACGTTCGAGAAAAGTACCACGCTGACGTCGAACGGTCGAGGGTGCGGCTGGAATGGAGGGAGTGAGGAGAAGTGAGGGCGTAGTAGAGGGCCTGCAGTGAGGCCTCACGTTTTTCGACGTTTGTTGTTGTATTGACGTACGAAATGCTGTTCTCGGTATTCAGTCTTTTTGTTGTCAATCTGTCTTACATCTTTCGTCTTTAGGTTTGCCGTTTCCCGGTTTTGCGGTGCATCATCGAGTTCCGCTACATTCCTGGGAAATACTCTCCGAAGACAGTGGCAGTGGCAGAGAACTCGGCATCGAACGTCCGCCCTCCGGCCTGGCCTGCGACCAAGGCTCGAGGCTGCCTCTTGTTGGCCAGCTTGATAGACCTGAGAGACCTTGCAAGCTCCAACTCGCTCCAACTCACATCAAGGAAAACCCCTGCGCCAACGCTACAAACGCTGGTGGTTGGTTGTCTTGCCTCTTCCACACCACAGAGCTGCACCTCTGACCTGCACCAACACGTCAAGCTCGTTCAAGCAAGTACACAAACTACACCAACGACGAGACCAACTTACCCAACCTGCTCGTAATTCACATAGAAAAGTCGAAAAAAGGACCACGCGTGACTCTCGAGGCTGGCCTACTTTATCGCTGAGACCAGCCAACGCGACCACCACTTGACGCGAGATCAGCTCGACAAGCGAGACAGACGAGAAAGAACGAGGCCCATCATGCCAGCCCACACTTGGACCCTGGGAATGATGCTCGTTTCGACAGTCATCGGCCAGTCATTTTGAACGCACGCCCTCCACGATAAAACAAAAACACCCCCAAAAAGCACAAAAAGCACAAAAACCACCAAACTTGGACTAGAAGAAGCACCAGTGGCGACCGCGGCTGGTCGTTCTGTCGCGCACTCGTGGGTTGCTGCTTTTTAGACCGGCTTCAGCTGTCTCTGACCTGGACGATGGCGTCTGTTTAAAAAGCGTGCTAAAGTAGAACGGAGACCGTAGTCGTACTCGTAGTTGGCGATGCGTCCGGAATAGATAGGAAGTTGTGCTCTCATAGGCAAACGAGCAAGTATCGGAGTTGCGATTTCGACTGTCCTTGTTTTGCCATGCCCGTTCCCTTCTCTTTTGCTCCGTTTGGACTTGTCTGGACTTTTCCCCCTCTTATGCGGGTGCTGAGTTTGGGCACGCTGCAGATTGCCCATCTGCTGGCTCTGGTTGGCTGGAGGCAAAAAAGTTGGTGAAGACTGGCCGCGTTTTTTGGTGTGGTTTTCTGTGCCCTTTTCCCCTTCTGTGCCAAACCAGACGTCTGAATAACCACAAAACCACAAAATGCAACCACACGCCCCAAAACGCCCCCAAAATTCGCAAGAAACGTTTGCCGCCCCCAAAAATTTCGAATGGTCAGCATGAGGGCCCAGTCGAGAGGCCGGCGAGCGCTTCCACAATCGCAGCTTCAACACGGCAAATTCCCACGAGGACTTCGCATAAACAGAGGTTGGTGGTGGGCTGGTGATGAACGATGGATGGCGTCCTGCAATATCGGTCGTCTGCAATAGTAGGGCCATTATTGTCGAGATATTATCGACAAGAAGGAACAGCAGAACCGACGGTCCTTTCTGTCTTCCAACCGACAACTATATCGTGCCATCGTACCGCTGTAAGAAGAAAGTACACCCAGTTGCTCCCAACTGGCTGGATCAATTGTCATGTGGGGGAGTAGAGGCTGGGGTACCATGGCATTTCTGTTGTTTTTGCATTTTGATGTTCTTCCGCCGCCGGACGTCGACCAGCGTGGTGCTGTGTTTGGGGAACGCAATGTATGCGTTTATGCCGTGTCGATCATTTTCATTGAATCAGCCCGCTGCGATACGCTGCGATACGCAGCAGTGACACTCGAACTCGACAGGAAGCTCGGCAGGTTGCTCAACATTGTTTCGACCTTTGCCATTGCATCTTCAGCCTCTCGGTCTTCTTTCCTCTTTTTGCTCTTTTCTCTCTCTCGTCCATATCCGCCGTCCATATCCGGCCCTGGCATCCGTTCCTCGTTAACCTGTCAAAATTATCAGCACATGGGGCGCTGAGGCGCTGGCTGTCAACTCGTGGCATGTGGCTTCTTGACACGCCTCCATCCCTTTTCATTTTCTCGCTTGTGTTTTCTAGTTTGTCAATTTGTTACGCAAACTCTCTCATAGTAGGCGTGTTATCAAGGAGCACGTCCGGAGAAACAAGAAACATAAAACAAATGACAGGAGACAAGAAAGGGAGACAGGACGGGACGACGGCGACTATCAAAGCCACGTTATCGCGTGGGAGAGAGCGCCCGTCGTCGAGGCCGGGCGTCTATCAAAACAGCTCACCGGTGCTCCTTGTTGTGATCTTGCCATTTTGCCATTTTTTGTCATAATGGTAGTTTGTCAGAGTTATTTCTCCTTTTTTGCACTCATATTTCTCATGGGAAACGAAGGGGACTCTGTCAGAAAACGGGCCAAGCGTCGTGATAGCCCATGGCCATGACGGCCGAATGACCCCGAGTCGCCCCAAATCGCACAAGATCGGCGCTGATGTCTTGTCGTCTCAAGACCGAACTGCGCACTAAAAGTCTTCAGCACGGCCGGGCATGAAAGATTGCGGCGAAAAACAACGAGGCAACGTGCTCAACGCTTGCGCTAATTGGCTTTGGAGCACGGTGGTCTGTAAAGATAAACAGAAAAAGTCAGAATAGTTCAGAAAACGCCAGAATAGATCAAAATAGTCAAAATAGGCCAAAATAGTCAAGATGGCCAAACAGGTGTCGCCATGGCCTCTTACCTTTGGGTTGGGGGATGGCCCGTGGGCTTCACTGAAGCAAGGTCCCAGAGACGGTTCGCTCATCGTCGCTCATCGTAGCTCATCGTCAAGGGCGATATTCGGAGGGAGCCGGGCGCCAATCGTTTCGTCTGTCGCTGGATGTGTGGCGGTTGTTGTGAGTCGTCCTCGTGGGCGGTTTGGTGGTGTCGAGGGTGGTGTAAGTCGTAGTCTGATAGTGTGGTATTGTCGTCCCCTCTTTTTAACACTCTTCCCAAGTGCTCTATTAATAACCTTTTTGGCTCACGTTCGGCTCACATCGCCAGCGCTACAACCTGCAGCTGGCATCAGCCACGCCCCTCCCCGCGGAAGTCTAGTGTCCGTTGCAAGTCGCCAGTTGCAGAGTGGTTGCAGAAGTGGCAGACAGTTCAGTTGCAGACAGTTGCAGCTCGGCTCTGGCCATTCAGACGACGAGAACCATCGATCCAGCCCGCCAGCCACACTCTGACCTGCAGTCATTCCCGCGGGCTGAGTGTGTCAGAACCTTTTTCTTTTTTTCTTCTCTGCTGCTTCTTTTGGCACCTTTTGGCATTTTTCTTCGTGTTCGGTTTGTGTGTTGGATTTTGTGTTTTTTTTTTTCACATGTAAGAATAGGGCAATATTGGCAGCGGCTTTTCCCCGAGTTTGTCCTCGTTGTTCCCGGTGCGGTGCCCATATTCATAGGTTCCTTCTCGTTGTTTCGTGTGCTCTTGTTTTCTGTTTTGCTCTTTTCGGAAGACTCGCCGCCGGTCGGAGAGCGTCTCTTGGCTTGGGCCCTTCCCTTGCCTTCGATCCTGGCTTCTGTCCAGGGTTCCTCACATCAGACAGAGAGAAGACAGGCTCACAGGGTCCCCCCTTTTGCCAGTTGAGCCATTCTCTGGCCTGTGCATCACGACTGGAATGAAGAGCATCCGTTGCCTGGTCCTTTTGTTTCTTGTCCGTCCGCCCTCGTTCCCAGCCTGCAAGGTGCACTGGTATGCTCGGTGTCTCACCAAAGCAGACCCTGTCGGCGCCGTCGACGACCCTGTGCTGTGAGGAATGCGCAAGGAATGCGCACTAACACGAGGGCGTACAAGTTCTTTTTGTGTTTTCTGTATTTTTGAATTTTTGTTTGTCTTTGGCGTCTTTTGGCTGTCTTTTGGTGTCTTTTTCTCTCAGCCTGTGCTTGTTGTCATACCGCAAGCTAGCCAGCAGCTTAGCCTTCAGGCCCTCTCTCTCTTCTCGGAGGATTCTGTATTGTCACTGGGATTCGCCCTCGTCATGGTGCCACAGCTGACTGCATGCGGTAGTCCGACGAAAAAAAGACCCTCGAACCTCGACCCTCGAGGACAGGAGTCGAAAAATAGAAAGACATAGACAAGAAAAAAGACGTTTGGCTTGTGCTCTTATCATGGGCTCTCGGGCTGGACTGCAGCGAGCCTGTGCCTGTGCCTGTACCTGTGTGCCTCTGCTCACGTCAAACGGAGAAAATAAACTCGACGACGGCCACGCCGGGCTGCTGTCATTTTCTCATTTTCTCATTTTCTCATTTTCTCATTATCTTTTTGCCTCGTTTGTTGTGTAAGCTGTTTGTCCCGGACGTCGTACGTCGTTCAATGCCGTTGGTACGGGAGTACTATGTGCGCCGTCCGCTGTGATAGATTATGTGATAGATGAAGCAACGCTTGGGACGCTTGGTGTGGTTCTTGGTGTTGTTTGCATTTTTGGCATTTTTGTATTTTGCATTTTGCATTAATTACTTGTTTGGCGTAGTAAGGCACAGGGGTAAGGGGATGGGGAAAGAACAACAACGGAGAAAGGGCATATCATCGAACAAGGGAAGGAGGGGCCGAGGTGCGGAACGACGACGAGGAAAAGAGTCAAGAGCGAACAGACCCGATGTGAGGGAAACCGCTTGTCATTTTGTCAGTTTGTCAGTTCTTGCCCATTTTGTCATTTTGCGGTCATTCGCAGCTTCCCAAACGTTATCATTTTGCAAGGAAAGCAGGGGCAACAAAATGGCAAGAACGTGTTTGGGTTTGGTGTATTAGAAAGAGCGACTGTCACCTTCACACCTACTCTGTACAGAGTATCTACAATATGGGAAAGAGCGACTGAAGACACACACAAAGTGACAATGGGCGTGTATTTTGGTATTTTGCCTTTTCGGGGTCACGGCAGGGGGGGTGGGGTATGCCTTCCTTCCCAAGGGCTGGCCGCCAAGGGGGGTGCGCGAGCGCGCGGGAGTTTGAGTGTGGGAGGTGTGGGTGTGGGGCCAGGGAGCACACTTGAGCAAGCCGACTCCAAGACAGGCTCTCTCACAGTGGTGTGCGGGTGTGTGTGTCTTGTCTCTGCACCTGCCCTCTGATCCCCAGCCTGTTTAAAGATCCTCATCCTGCCTCTTCCTCTCCCCGCCGCCAGTCGTGCTTTCCTGTTGCTCTCGACTTATGATCTTCTTTTCATATTTTCCTTCTCCTTTGCTCCTTCTTTCTTTCTTCATATTCTCTTCACTTTCCACCATCGTGACTTCCTCATTTTATTTTCCTCTTTCCAGTGTTTGCTTATCCAAATAACCTAGCTCGGCCCACCGCTCCTGCCCCAAACCAAAGCCTTGGGAGATTGCTGTGGAGAGTCTGGTGCCCAAAAGAAGCCTGATCGAACAAACGGCCCCTTTTCTCTGGAGTCTTTTGTTGCTTTCCTCTCTTCCCCGGCGAACTAGACCTTGTTGAGGTCAAAGAACGGAAAGAAACGAGACGAGAAGAAAAAAATACGACAGGGGTGGGCTCGAACGCGGCGATCGAAAAAACGCGGTGACAAAGAGGCTCTTTTCTGGTGTCTTTGTTTTCTTTACTGTGTACTCGTTCGCTCCTTCCCTTTCTTTCTCTCCTTCCCTTTCCTTCTCTCCTTGCACACAAACAGCAAGGAAGGTGCACTCGACAAAGAAAATCGCCCTTCTCGGAACATTCTCTTTATCTGGACTTCTTCTCCGTTCTCTTCTTCTCACCAAACTACTTAAAGGCTGCCATGACGGCAGCTCACCCCCAAATAGCACTCGACGACGACGTCGGTACAACACTCCTGCTCTCCAGAATGGACGGCCACACACAGAAACAGCCCGTGGGCTCACCGATGAGCTCACAAAACGACACTACTCTCAAAAACAACAAAATCTCAACACCACTCACATCCGCCTCTTCGCCTTCTCTCTCGCTCATTCCTCCACCACTTCCTCAGCGCGACGCTCGCCGCAACTCGTGCTTCCTCGACGCCCTTCTCGATCCCAAGACGGCACTCAACACAGCAGCAACAGCTACGCCAGTGGCTAACACAGTAAACATTGCCGGCCCGCCTACACCACTCGACGTCTATCTCTCGTCTGAAGAGGATGCTTCGTCCATGGGCGAACTGTCCGACTTCGACTTTGACAGCGACGAGTTTGACGACTATGACGGCGAGTTTGAAGAGGCCATGGCCACAACAGCTTCCGTTGTCGTGCGGACGACAAGCAACAACAGCGCCCCGGCCGCTATGACTACTACCACACCTACCACATCATCTTCCTCATTAAAAGAGACCAGAGCAACAGCAGTGCCTGTCCGCCGCCACAGCCACGACGTTGCTCGCGTCGTCTCGGTTGTCTACGCAGGTAAGCCTTCGCTCGTCGACCTTGGTGTTGAGCGTGCGGCTCGCCGGCGGTCTCTCCACAATGACCGCAGTGCTTCTTCGTCCTCTTCGTCGGTTGCTCTCTCTGAGACGCGCCCGTCAACATCGAGCGGTGGCTCTATGCTCTCTACTGCTCCTAGCAGTACCGTCAGCCCGGCAAAACAGCACAAGCGCAACAGCTCATCCGGAAGCATTATCAGCATGACTGCTGGTGGCATGATGGCATCTTTCCGCGCTCGCAAAATGGCCATGACAAATGCTGCGACGGTGGCCACGAACACTGTCAACTTGGGCCGGAGTCTCGCCCCTGTCCTGACTTCTCTGGACACCTCCATGCCTCCTCCGCCCTCGCCTACTGCCATTGCACCTTCTAGTGCCGTCTCTACAACTACTGCGCCCGTGCCTACCCCTACTATGGCAGCACCTGCACGGTATTTTACCACCTCTGCTCTGATGACGGGTGAGCCGACATCTGCGGCCTCGTCTCCTCGCACACCCACCTTTGGCACTGCCGGCCTGCTGCGCGGCATGACGCGCTCGCTGACGCTGAGTGGCCGTCGTGGCCTTGGTCGCCGCGAGTCCATGGCTGAGAAGGTTTCTACTCCCACATCGGAGATGGCTACATCGCCTACTCTTTTCTCTGCCATGCTGCCGGCAGAGACCGTCTCGGCTCTGCTTGCTCCGGGCGGCAATGCCAACAACGCTGGCAACCGCAAGTCAATGGCCATGTCGGTCGTCTCTTCGATGACCTCTATGAATGCGCCGCCTCCTGGACCTCCCAACGAGGACGGCTTTGACGAGAACGACAACAACAGCATTGCCGCTGCCACGCCCAGACGTCTGGCGATGCCACCGGCTGAGATTGTCGTCTCCAAGAAGAGCACGGGAAGCAGTTTCCTCGGCAGCCTGGCTGGCCGCCGGCGGAGCATGAAGCTGCTGTAATTCCCCACTCTTCTATTCCTCTTCCTCTTTCACTTTTTTTTCTTCTCATATTACTAGGGACAAGGATATTGCATAAAATTGGATGGCACCACAGGGACCCAGGGGTCAGGGACAACAGGACACGGACACCAACTGGAATTGTTTTTGGGCTTGTTTTTGTTTGCTGTTTTTATTCTTTGCGGACTTATTTTGTTGGACGATTTGATGATACCCATCTTTCTCATTCTTTTTCTCTCATTACCACAACATTCGCTACGGAGTATTATTATTTACGTTCGTTTTTACCGCATATTCTATGGAATACTCATTCAATTTTATGACTGCATCTCATGGGAGACGACAGAATTCCATCCATTTTTGACATATTCATCTATGCCATGCTTTCCTTTTCGATGTGACATTCTGTGGAGTTTTGGAGTATTCTCGCTCGGGATGCTCTTCTTTTTCCATTTGGCTGTGTGCCTTTTTGATTACCATGTCCCCTGAATTTGTAAAATCTGCTGGCAGTTTCTGTCAAGTGCGCTGCCTGCTATCTTGTCTCTCTTTTGGACCATAGCGGCGCGTTGGCTTTGTCTTACCTGCAAAAGAGAAGAGAGACCAAGAAGCCAAAAGGCGTGGCTTCAGGGACAATGCGGCTCCAGTTTTTTTTTTGGTGTAAGTCTTGTGGTCGCGAGGTCCCCTGCTTTTTTGGCGCGTCTTTGTGTACTTGAGTGTCTTAATGAGTACGACTACGATGGTACAACGTTAGGGATGAGCAGGAAAAGGAAAGAAGGCAAAGACAAGACGAAACAAAACAAAACCAGGGAAAGAAGGGTGCCACACTCTTTTTACACCCTTTCGTGCAAAAAAAAGGGACTACGACATTCACTCTATTCAATACGACACACTCTGTTTCCTTGAATCGAATTGCGCGAATGTCTTATGAGATAGGAGACAGAGACACGAAGTGACGTCTTTTCTTTCATGTGGCTTTTCACGAGGTTTGAGTGAAAGAAATCGTGAAAACGTGAGAGCCACCTCACCAAAGGGCAACCCAAGTCGGTCAAAGAAAATACTAAGTCTCTCACTTTGGTTTTCCCATCATATGACTGTTTCTTCCTTTTCTTTGTTTGCGTTCCCCGTCTTTCGAAGCGAACGGCTTGTTTCAACATCTCGGCGTTTTCTCTTTTCTTTTTCTTTCTTTCTCTCGTTTCTTCCGTCTTCTTTTCTCAACTTCTACGTTGAAGGTTCTTCCTTTTCTTTTTCTTTACATTCTCATCCGTTCAGCCCGTCTCTCGTTTCTTTACATCCCCCTCAAAGCGGTGTGTTGCTGTGGCTGCAGACGCACGCTGCTTCCGTCTGTATTGTCTTGTCTGTCTTGTGACTTGCAATGTCTCTTCTGTCCCTTCTGTCATTCCGTATTTCCCGAGTTTCGTTTGTCTTCTTCTTCTTATTTTTATGCCAAGTGATTCTTTCATCTACCCTTCTCATATGGCATCTTGCATTGCCGGGCAACTATCGGCAAGGTCAGCAAAAGATAGAAAAAATTTCATCCCGCATATCGAGTCTACCCGTCAAGTCTTCCCGTTATGGGTCTACTTTGACTTTAACCTACCCGCTGGCCGACGGCATGCAGTTAGTTTTCAGCAGGAAGATAGTCTTGTGGAGATGCATGTCTGCCATGTGCACCACAGCATGTGTCACTACGTGGTGGCCAAGTTTGAAGGGAACCCTGACTCTGTTCTGTCAAAATGCCAAAATAGGATAATATGACCTATCTGTTGTATCTGAAAAAGTCTTCAATCCAGTTTTCCGCCAGCCGACTCTTCCCAACAGTGATTTTTGAAACAGCCTTGTGAAGTAGCTTGAGGCCAAAGCAACAGCCCAAAGCTCAGGGTCCAAACATTCCTGAGCTTATCTTTTCCAGCATCTCCTTACCAAGGCTGCCGCCGAAAAAGGACGTGCGCAGAAAAGACAAAGAGACGGGCAGGGTAGCTTCAACCACTGTCGTAATTAAATTGTTACATTTTAAAGTTGAATTGGGGGTAGCATAAGGGAAAACATGAAGCAAGAATACCCTCAGACCTTTTGGTTTTCGAGTTCATCCTGTTGTGCGAGGACAAGAAGTGGCATTCAGACCGGGCGGGTTTCAAGTCGCACAATGCAGCTCAAGGCAGACGGATAGATGGGGTGAACAAACAAAATGGGAAACCCATTGTAGCCATCCCCACGGCTTGAAGCCATTGCTTGCTTGCTGTATGACGAACAAGCAGCATCCCGACAGTTATCAGCCTCGATGGGGGCGCGGCAAAGAACACAAACAACAAAAACACTTGATAAAACAGCCTCAATTTGTATCGCAGAGGGGCTTTCTTAAACTGCTCGACGGAAAGAAAAACAAAAGCCCTGTGTCATTGTGTTTTGTAGTTGTATTTTTTGTGCTCTGCTGTCTCCCCTCAGTGCAAGCATTTCCCTTGCCCACGCTCTGTACGACGTATTATCTCACCGTTTCGGAAGGATATGTGTACTCGTACAACGATTCTGTTCCTCCCGTACCATGCAAACACCAAGATTGGGTGAACACGACCCCAGGACATGGGTCGGAGGGGGAAAAGAACACAGCCGAAAACAGAGTCAACCCAAACACAGTTGTATTTTGGTTGTCCTTTCAAGGCGTTCGTGCTGAGGATTACGTTGGACAAAAGATGGGCGAAGGAGCCCGAAAATCTTTTTTTAAACCATAAACGTTGTGCCGTCAACCACCACCTACCCACGGACTGACTGCAACGCAACGCTGAGCTGTCCTGTTCTGCAGGGATCAAACACTCTTCCCCGCCTTATGAAGCACTGTGCCTTTTTGCCTTTGAATCTTATTTGTCGAGTTCACCAACGTGCATCGTCCACGTCCATCGAGGCTTTGCTTCGTGCTTGCGTACGACTAATATTACTGCTATTATGATTTTGTGTGCTGGCCAACTTTCAACCTTTTTCTCAATCCGACACCCACTCTTCTCTGCATGTCCATCACGTACGACATACAGCGGGATGTACTTATTTTTTCCCCGCGTGGACTCCGTACTCTGTATGGCGTACAGAGTACAGACCGCAGGTCAGGTACACTGCCAACCTGCATGTGGTGGCTTGCAGCTGCACTGACCAAGCAATTGACAAGAAGCACAAGAGAGACAAGGAACGACCAAGAGGGGAAGCAGATGCTCCGAGTTGGACGTGGCGGAATGAGCGATTGTTGACAGAAAACGGCAAACGGGAAGCCAAACCGGGAGACAATACAAGCCACGATCAATAATACCTAGTGTTACTACGGAAAATCCGTGAGTAAAAAAATACTGAAATGGTCAAGGATCTTGGTCACATCGATATATCTGGCAACGTCCGCGCTGACGTCGTTCAAAAATGCTTGCTGGGATCTGCCATCGTCGTTTTCCGCATGTGACGAACGCCATCTCAGGCCAAATAGGAAATGCTCCGAGCAAACACAATGCGTTCGTTGACAAAGTCATTTCAAATTGTAAATGGCAAGGCAGAGAAGATCAAAGATATTCCGGGGAAGGCATTTTGAAACACGGAGCAAAGGGGAAATAAAAGGAAGGCACAGAAAGACTGCATTGTCTCTGATGACGTCCACGATACGTCTCCAAGACGTACGTTTAGGAATTTCAAGAAAGAATCTGAAAGGATAGCGACACGGAGAAAAAAGAAACGAACCCCCTGCGTCGCCTGTCCCGTCCCTACATCTCTTTCTGCAAGCTTTCCTGCAAGCTCTTTCCGGAGCCATGCGCTCCTTCCTCACTTCTTATCTGCACGCCCCCTAGACGCGGGATGTGCTGGTTGTTAAGAGGGAAGGAAAGACCGAGGAAGAATAATGACAGAAGGAGCGATCGTGGAGGGGTTGCTCTTGCCAACAAAGTGATACTCATAGCAAGCATGGTATTAATATAAGGAACAATCTAATACACCCGCTGCAGCGCATCGACCTTTGGCCGCGGGGGTTCGAGTTTCTACGGCACGGCACAACAGCACCTATGTTTTGGGTTGTCGGGAGAGGAGAATGCGCAGAAAAAGCAAGAAAAAAGTGAGAAGAGAGAACAAATACACGAAGAGTACATGACACGGGACAATGCATCGAGGAAGGACGAGAACAAAGAGTAAGACTAGTTCCTTCAGTTCACGTTCGCATCGCCGTTGTAGATCGCGGGATAGTATCACCGCATCGCTTAGGACACGGCATAGTTGACTGTCCGGCGACTGGCCCGGTAAAAAGACTGGTAAAAAGATGCTTCCAAGAGACACGGACTCGACCGACTTCCCCACAATCACTATCCGATGCTATGCAAATAAAGGAGATCTCCGCTGGCCTGGGAAAATCATATTGTGATGAAGTGCATTAAGTGATATCCGTTGGCCGAGAACTAGACCGGGCGGTATTCTCATAGGGAGTGAATATGATATCGTGACATTTGTGCTCTGCACTTGCTTGGAGACTGCCATATCCCCGGCCACAGAAAAGTGGTGGAGATCGTATGGTCATCGAGTTGATTCGCACGGCATCTTGATGTTTTCATAGGTTTTATGTTATTTTTGTGTTATTTTTGTATTATTTCCGCTCAGTGAAGGATGATGAGAGGCAGCGCCTCCCAAACTATTAGGAGTTGTAACTTGCTATTACGAAGAGGAACGAGTGACCACAAACCAGTCAAAACTCGTCGTCTTCTCCCCTTTCACTCTGCCAACCTCCGCGTGCGTGTCTTTGTGCAGGCCATATAAACAAAGAAGGAAAATATAGGGGGAGGGAGTTAAAAATAGATGTAGATAAAACAGAATAGACAGATGAAAAGACAAAAAGGAATAAAAGGAGTAAAAGAGAGGCAACAAAATCGTTTGTGAATACAAGTTTGATACAAGAAAAAGGGTTGCAAGAAAATGACAGGGTAGAAAGTTGGAAAAAATGCTTCCGTCCTCGATCGGGCGAGAAAGAAACAGAAGAAAAGAGACGAAAAGAGAACACCCAGGAAGACGCGCCGCTTTTATAAATCCCCTCTTGCACAAGATGGAAGTCTCTTCAGAAGAGAAACCCAACTTGTCTTTCTACGCCCTCCCTGAAGATAAGAGGGCTTCACGCCGTCCACCCTGCTGTGTCGTTCTCCGGAAGTGTGTCGAGTCCCATGCTAAACCGATTCGTATCGCCGTTTTTTTTGGTCGTTGAGATGGGTAGCGCAAAAAAAGTGTCAATTCTAGATTGTCGTCTCTTTTTTGGCTAGCGAGCACTTGCCCGCAAACACATATACATATGCAGCTCTCTCCCATCTTTCGTCGTTGCCAGCACCGCCTCGCTGCGGATGCTGCACGTTCTGTTCGAGCTTTCCCCGTCGCCTCGGTGGCCGTTACCCCAGTCAAAAGCCCGAGGCATTAGTGGCTGTCCGTCATGTGTTGTTTTGTTGTCTTTGGGAACAGCAGGTGGCTATCGAGGCTCCGAAACACCGCTGGTGGGCAATTTATGCCTTGCGGGAGCGGGTGGTGACGCCGCTGGTCTTGCCAGCGGGCTTGGCACCAGTGGTCGAGGCAGTGGCGGGCTGCTGAGCGCCGACCAGCAGGTCATGCGGGTCGGGCAGGGGAGCCTGAGACATGCGACGGACGGCCTTGCGCGAAGTGGTCTTCTTGCCATCCTTGCGGTAGGTGGCCAGGTAGAACGAGATGAACAGAACCAGGTACGAGCTGAGGATACCAATGCCAGCGAAAGCAGCGAACTCCTCACCAGAGCACTTGCCCATGTTGGGCATGTACGGGAAGTAGGTCGAGGTGAAGTAGGTGTACGAGGCGAAGTAGACGAAGCCGAGATCAATAATGAACTGGATGATCTGGAACTTGGTGACCCACTCCTTCCACCAGATGCGGATGCCACGGGCTGACTGGAAGTAGTACCAGTACATGACGACGTGAACGCCCAGGTTCAGGGTGATCGGGACCCATGAGACGGCGGTCGAGCCGATCAGCTGGGTGTAGCAAAGCAGAGCAGTGGCGCCGTGGTGGTAGCAGTGCAGGAAAGTGAGGGGCTTCTTCTTCAGGAACAGGAAGACGGTGTCGAGCAGCTCCAGGTACTTGGTCAGGTAGGTAAGCTGTGAAGATTTTGTTAGCATTCGGGGTTTCTCCGTCGCATTTCTACGATACATCATGCGTCTCTGATAAGAATACGTACGTAGTACAGAACAACCAGCTGCTGGGTCCAGCCACCCTCGTTGCTGCAGATGGCGTGGAAGATGCCGTGGCGGGTAACGGTGGGAATCAGCTGCTCAGCGTACAGAACCAGAAGAAGAAAGCTGACAACGGTCAGGATGTAGTTGTGGACCAGGAACAGAGCCTTGAGCTTGAACGGCTCGCGGCTGCGCATAAGCTCACGGCCACCGAAGATGATGAAGTAGTAGATGACAATGAAGATGCTCGTCTCCTTGAGGGTCGACATGGACGTCTTGCCAGCGACGAACTCGAACTGGTCGGCAGGGTAGCCAACGACGAGCTCAAACGCCTTGTTGAAGATGGGCCATAGCTTCAGGCCAAAGGGGCGGTCCAGCGTAGGGACGCCGAACTCGATCACATCACCGAAGGACGACATTGTGGGCGAGTTGAGGGGAGAGATCTAGAGGATAGAAACCGAAAAAGGGTCGTAGCAAGGAAGGGCGAACTGAAAGGCACGAGATGCAAGTTAGCACAGGTCGCGAGCCATAAATGAGTGACTGAGAAAATCAACAGAAAAAAATGAAAGAAATCAACGAGAACAAATGCCGTTGTAGAAAGACAACGCGACAGAAGCACCCTGACGAGAATGGATTTGGAACAAGGGAAATCGTGAACACGAAAGGGGGGAAGACAATATAATATGGGGCTGCCCAAAAAAGGGGGAACAACGACGCGAAAAAAAGACGAGACGAGAGCCAAAAGGGTCCCAAACGAAGGATAGCAAAATAGGGGTGCACGCGTACCAACCAGTTCCCTTGCGTCGCGACGACCACTGAAAAAGGTCAAGAGACAAAGCTCAACGCTGAAGAGTCGATCGATGCAACGAATTGGCAGTAACAAAAGCTGTTGTTGTCCGTGATACTCGAAAAAAATCGAGGAAAAAAGGGACGTCGAGAAGTAGACGTAGCCCGGAAGTCGCGGAAGAAGGCGAGCAAAAAAAGAAGAAGAAGGAGAAAAAGAAGGAGGTAAAAGGAGTGACGAGAAAAATCCGAACCAAAAAAACACGGAGGTTGAAAGAAAAAGGTTGACGAGAGGAATAGGAGAGAAAGCGAAAAAGACAGAAAAAGAGATCGAGGAAATAGAAGAGGTAAAAGGAGGCAAGAGAAAACACAAAAAGAAGGGGGAAAGAAGTTTGGTTGAACGTGGCCTGGCCTAGTAAAGAAGGTCCTAAAGGGGGAAAGTCCGAGCTGGCCGCGGCGCGCGGAGCCATAGGGTAGCGAGGGAAGCTACGATCCTCGATTTTTCGGGGCCCTTCACTGGAATACACACACTAGACACACTATTACACATTGTGGAGGCAGGTGCGGTTGGTACGTGTCGCAACCACCAGGAAAGGCGCGTGTGGAGGCTGCTGGGACAGTACGAGCAATCTTAAAAATTAACGGTGGGGAACATGGGAACAAATCTCAGCACTACAAGGGGGGAATGTCCATGCAACAAATGAGAGAGCGATCAAAGCCGTGGAAGCATTCATTTGCGGTCTTTTTGGCGCGTTTTGAATTGGAGGGTGAATTGGAGGGTTTATTAAACAGCAGTCGCAACTTCCCAACAGACGAGCAATTGCAGCAAAAAAAGATTGAAGACACGGGATAAAACAGGCAGGAGCAGTTGCGCAGCTGAGCATTTGGTGCACTGCAGCGCCCGTAAGTGCAAGTACACAAAGCCTTGGTTTCGGTGGCAACGGCAGGCGCGATGCAGGTCACTCGCTAGCACCACAGGGCAAATTGCTTAAATGAGATGCAGGCCGGGCCAATCAGATACCAGGATGCGAGGCCTTATTCAGCCAAGGCGACCGAGGCCGGAATTCTGCCGCTTCTGACCGCCCTCGTCACAAGCAAAAAGGCGCGAAGATGCGTCTCGTATTACCAAGACCAATATTATCCCCCCTGACTTTCGCGGCGCAATTGGGTGCATTAGGACTTTACAGCGCGGGTTCGCGCATAGATAAAAGCAACAGGAATCTTAGATAAGGAACTCCCGAGCAGATCGGATCTTGAGAGATGAGAGCCCGAGGCACTGTTGAAGTCAAATATCCGTCTGGTCTGGACCTGGTCTGGAACATTGAAAGAACAATGCTCAATGCCAAATTGGGCATGCTCCGTACAAGCTCTGGGTTCACAATAATCGAGTTGTCAATTACGCAATATCACAAGACAAAACACACTGTTGTTGCGCACAAGGCTTCTGGAAGAATGACAGTCAGTGTAAAGAGAGATCGAGTCACGTGACAATTTTGAAAATGCCCCAATGAAACGGCAGAAAATCCGCCAAGCTGCCAAATTCCGCCAGAGCCAACTGGTCCACTGGCAACTGGCAACAATGCACGACGAGCCACTGGCTGGAGCTGTGCACATGCGACAACACAACTGTTGGAGCTTCGATTGAGCGACAGGAGTATCAGGGCAACGGCCAAAGAGCACCGTTACAACAGCCCGTACCTGAGCATGTGATCTGCAAGTACATGACTCTCATTTGTGTCTTGACTACGCCGTATATCCTGCGTTTGAGGAAACAGCGCACCCTCTGCACTTTCCATGTTTATCTCGTCAGGAGCATTGGAGCAGCCCGAAAAGTCAGTCCACCCGGCGATTGGGAAAGCGTGTTTGGTGATTGGGCCACTTGTGGGGAAGCTTTGTCGTGTTGCTCCTAAAAATCTCTGCCTGAGGCGCCAACACCAGGCTCTGTTTGGGGGAAGGTGCATGACTTTAGCGGGAAAATAACGGGGTGGGTTTTTGGCAGGGAGCGAAGGTGTGAGGACTGAGGAGGGGTGGGTTCCTTCCCAGTGCTGGCCACAGCGCCTGGGTACATTCCCCAGCAGCGACAAAGCCCGCAAGTTAGCAGGGAAAGAGCCACCAAGCCATTGTAACTAACCGAGAGGGAAAAAAACATCATTCGATTCCCGCTTTGCTGCCTCTTTTTCTTCCCTTCCCTTCCCGCTTCCTCTCCCCTTCGCCCTCTTCCCACCTCTTGTCCTCGACGCTTTTTCACTCGACCGCTCCACGCCCACGCCCCTTTCCTTTGCGAAATCGAAACGCACCGTCCTTTTCTTGCACCTCCAATTCCGACGAGCGGCTCTGCGGTAACGCCAATTGAAAACCTGCGAAAATCTTTTAACCGACGATTTTTCGTTGTCTCGTCATATCCCGGCAGAAAACCAGCCAACAAGCTCTCTCTTTCTCTCCTCTCCACCACCAACCGAACCACCACCCACCCAACATCATGTCCGCTTCGATCTTCCGTGCCGCCGCCCGCGGTCTCCGGGCCCCCCTTGTCGCCCGCCCCGCTGCCATGGCTACCCGCACCGCCTTTGTCCAGAAGGCCAGCTTCAGCGCCGGCGCCCGTCTCCGGTCCGAGCACCAGGAGGAGACTTTCGAGGAGTTCACCGCCAGGTACGCGCGAACCGATATGCGATGCGAGGAAGAAGGGGGGAGGGGGATTGAATTGGCGCAATTGGGTCGCATTGGGGACAGGTGGAGGCGCGCAATCGGAGCACCGGAAGCGGGCCGGTCTGACACACTCTTTTCGGAGGGAGCTCCGTGCCCGCTCCGGAGAGCTCCGGAAGTCGCCTCTGCCTTCACTCTTGCTACCTAACTGTGCCAATTGCAGTTCAATTGTTGTCTGATTGGTGTTTAGTTGCTATCTGGACCAATTGGAGAACTGAAGCTAACTCACATATCCAGATACGAGAAGGAGTTTGACTCCGTCCAGGACGTCTTTGAGCTCCAGCGCAACCTGAACAACGCCTTCGCCTACGACCTGGTCCCCTCGCCGTCTGTTCTGATTGCTGCGTTAAAAGCCGCCCGGAGAGTCAACGACTACCCCACCGCCGTCCGCGTTTTCGAGGGTACGTACTGCCGAGAGGAGGAGTCATACCAACCCCATTTTGATGTTGATATTCACCCATACTAATCACCCCACAGGCATCAAGGCCAAGGTCGAGAACAAGGGCCAGTACGAGCAGTACCTTGAGGAGCTCAAGCCCCTGAAGGAGGAGCTCGGCATTGTCCTGAAGGAGGAGCTGTACCCTGAGGAGACCGCCTAAATTATGTAGGCAGGAATTCGAAGGGAAGTTTGCTGTAGCGCATGCTCGCATATTGCTAGCAAACAAAGACGATTCAAGTTAATTGACGTTGTAGGAAAGTCATTGAAGCAAACGAAGCGAAGCAGAGGAAGAGGAGCCGAACATCAAAACATCATCAAGACCGATGCGTGCAAAGATGGAAGAAAAAAGATCTATAAAACCACACAAAAAACCAACTGTATATTTTTACCCAAACGCTAGATTTTTTTAAACTCATTTTTTGTCGTTCCATTTATTCCTCTAGTAGTTTCATGGGAGCCGGTAGAGAAGCTGAGCAGGTTTGCATTTTCATCATTCTGACGTTACAATGTGAGTCTTGAATTTCAATGTGATTTTGATTATTATTTAAAGCATTATATCTCATGTGCGTAGGCACTCGTCGTACAGGGCATATCAGCCGCGAGAAAACAAACATACAAGACATGGCGCCACTCACACCACGTGGACATAAAAAATAAAGCCAAATGGCAAACAACACAAACATCACACCCTCCTCACTACCTCTCATCTCTCCCATTCTTTTTCGTATCTCTCCGCACTCCACTCAAACCTCAATGGCAAACACCTCGCCCTGAAGCACGGCTGCAAGCTGCGACTTGAGGTGCTTAGCCTCCGTGACCAGATCAGGCACACGCATGCCTGCCATGCTAGCAATGTTCGGGTCGCCAGAGCACGCAGCTTCCATGGCCTCGTTGGCCAGGGCTACAGCTTCCTGCACCTGATGCATAAGACGCACAACATCTCCAAGACCGCCAAACTCGGGCGCAAGAACTTCCTCTGGGTTGGGAACGGGTGTGGTCGGAATGTGGTCGTCGTTGCTGTCACTGTCAAAGTCGTCGCCGTCCTCCATGCCTAGATCGTCGCCACCCCCAATACTACCACCAAAGAGCGTGTTGCCTGCCGCCACGGCAGCCATCATGAACTCATCCCAGTGCTGCATCTCTTCCTCCTCGTACTCCATGTCGGCCTGGGCCAGCAGTGCTGCGTCGACCTCGTCTTGTTCGTTCAGGGCCCAGCGGATGCAGGAGCGAAGGAGTCCCTTGTGGCGTCTCGACAGGTTCTGGGCCGACTCGGGCAGAGGGATGACTGGTGCCGCTGGCGTGCTGGGCGGACTTGTGCCAGGGAAGTTGGGCTGCTGGCTGCTGCTGGCAGAAGTGATGCCTTGTCTGCCACCACCACTCTGGTTGTCATCGTCGTCGTCCAACTCATCGTCACTATCATAGTCGTCGTCCAACATGTCCTCGTCAAAGTCTGATCCAATGTTGTAGGCCTCGTCTGCTTCGCCATCCGCTTCGTTGGGCATGTCGTCCGGCTGCGTATATGAAACATTGTCTACATTGTTGTTGACGTTGCTGCTGATGGCACGTTGGTCGTTGTCGCCGCGCTGGGTCCACGATTGCCGCCACAGACGCTCCTGGTGGTTCTCCCACCACACATCAATCTTCTCCTGCAAAGACAGCGTACTCCAGCGGCTCTTGAGCGTGTGGTACGGCTTCCACTCTGTTTTGTGAAGAGTGACATTGCCACACTGCTCCTCAAGACGGAACTCGGTCACGGGAAACATAACTTCGGCAAAATCTTTGTCGACCAGAGCCACCGCACCCATATGCTCGCCACTGGTGACATCAATATTCTCCTTGTCGTCATCATCGTTACTCCGAGCGTCGCTTTGATTGCCTTCGATGTCGGAAATGTAGAGCTCGCCGAGCGTTGGGAGGACGTTCTCGCCCGTGGCAAAGTCGCGGTTGCCCCACACGCCCATGTAGGGCACATGGCTGTCAAGATCAACGTGCTCATCGGGGTGAACGCGCACACGGCGAGCGGCTTCCAGAGGGGCCAACTCGTCTGGACGGAGCAGATGTTGAGTGCCTTGGCCCCAGCCCTCGAGGTGGCCGATGCCCATCTCCCAGGCCGGGACCGTTTGTATGATGTCATCGAGAGCGTTGCGCTTCTGTTCTTGGGTGCTGGCAGAGGGCTGGTCAAAGCCAAAGCTGGAGTCGGCATTAAAGTCGAGGCTTGAGCTGAAATCACCGAAATTGTTGTCGTTCCCAGTGCGCTGCGCATTGAAGGTGGCCTGGTCAACTGTTGCACCACCAGCAGCGTTGGAAGCGTCGAGATCTAGATCAAAGACTCCGAGGTCGAGAAGAGTCTCAAGAGATCTGGGAATGGCCACACCGGGGACTGAAGCCGCTTCTGTTGTCGCCATAGAGCTCAGAATTTGAGCAACATCATGTTCATTGGCGTTCAAGTGCAGCCCGGCTTGGTGTCCAGCTGCAGTTGCAAGTGCAGCCGGCGGAACAAAGTCGTAGCGGACCTTGAGCTCGAGCGCTTCTCTGACCGTCCGGTATTGCTTGCGACGCAGAAATTTCCAGAGGACCTCGAAGCTGCGCTGGCCAAGGAGTGTCTCAACAAGGATATGTTCCGCCGGCAGCTGCTGTTGTTGGTGCAGTATGAGTGCGGCGGCTGCAGCAGTACCTTCCTCGCTGACCAGGAGATCTCCGTTGGTATCAACCTCAACTCCCGGCATCTGTTGGATGGCCATCGTTCCGGCTTCTGTCAACATGTCGACGGGTGGGCGGAATGGGCCTCGAACTGGGTCGTGGAAGAGCAAGACAAGCTTCACGTGGAACATTTGGATCATGAGGAGGTCTGCGTCGGTAAAGAGCTTCTCGTTCTGAAGCATGTCCATGCGGCCTTGGTTCGTGGGGATGTCCATGAGCAGCCACATTTTCTTGACAGCAGACATGGCCATAGTGCGTGGAAGGCGGAAACCAGCACGAGCAAGAGCTGCCACAATATCACGGGCCTTGCGCTCACGACTGACGAGCATGTTGACATAGCGAAGCGTTGGAGCACGCTGAGGTGGCTGGGCGGACCAGTCGAATTGGGCGTTTTCCTCGACATGGATTGGCAGAGGGATAGACACCTTCGTGTAGAGACGCCAGTCAAAAGCACCAATTGTCTCAGCCGATGCAAACTGCCGGGCCATGCGCATCACATTGCCTTCGAGGTCGTTGTCGAATGTAGCCTTGAAGACACGGCTGACGCTGCAAAGAGCCAGAATGCCATTCAAGTCCAGAAACTTGCACACGTGAAGAACGATGTCGAGGCAAGAAGAGACCGAGCTGAGAAGGTCGAATTTGACGCTGGTTGCCACTGGCTGAGGCGACTGCTGGGAGTCGATCTCTTGACTGCTGGTCGTTGGCGCGGCATGGGCACTGGAGCTGCGGCTGGGGAGTGGAAGATGTTGAAACTGTACTGCACCGTCGTTCTTCTCGTCGTTTTGTGCCGGAAGCTGGCCGAGTGAGACAGCTCTGGAGATGAGGCGGCGCTTTGATGCTGGCGATGTCGGCTCTTGCTGCTGTTCGGCCATGCGACGTTTCTCTCCAAGCTGACGTTGACGACGAGGCTGAAGAACTTGCATCGGCCGAGCCGGCATCATGGCGAAGTTGTTTTTATCTGCATTGTGGCCCCTAGAAGGAGTACTGACGATGGCCTTGTAGTACTTGGTCCATGACGTGATCACTCCTGGATCACAGGCCGCAAACGAGCGAGATTGTTGGCTGTCTCCAAAGTGAATGTCGGGGAGACTCCGTGTGAGGATTTGGACAGACCCATGATTGTTGTTGTTGAACGAGAAGCCAGGCCAGTCGTGTGGGAAGACGATGGGTGCCATGTTGAGCCCAGTCCATGCCTGATCGAGCTCGTGGTACTGTTGGTCCTTGTCCTTGCCCGGCATTTCGTCGTTGAGCTTGTTCCAGTCTTGATGAAGCATGGTTCCCTCCTGGACAACGCCTGTGATATTCTGAGTTGTGTACCGGCCCCGGACAATGTCGCGGCGGACGCGACGGGCGTTGCGATGCGTGGCACGGTTGACGGCTTGCTGAAGCTTGAGTGAGCTCAGTTGGGCAGGCTTGAGCGTCTCTTGGGTCGAATCGATTTGCATGGGGACAGCACTGGTGGAAGATGAAGCAAAGTTGCTGCTGCTACTGCTGCCAGAAGGAGCAGCCCCGGCCTGGAGAAAGGACTGGGCGAACGGTGCTGGAGTCGGGAGGAGTGCAGACGAGTCTCCAGGTAAGTTTTGGATGGCAGTCGCGATATCCTGCAAGTCGAGAGGCAGCGCTCGTTTCTTGCCTTTGCCCTTGTCAGCAGACGAAGATGGATCCATGCTTGCTGTTTGGTCTGGCATGCAGAGATGGGAGAAAGAAAGAAACCCGTGTGTCGTCGACGGAGAAAGAGGGTGATAAAGGTAAAAAAGAAGTAAAAACTGTGTCAAGAAGGAAAAACAAAGTGAAAGCGAGTGTCGAGAAAAAATAAGCAAGCCGCAAAAAGAGTGTGGGTTGGAGACAAAAGAAATCACACCGAAGCTCAAAAAGACAAAAAAAGGGTCCCCATGATAGTAGGAAAGAAACGAGTGTGAATGGGGGTCATTGTAGGTGCCTGTTTTGCTCAATAACGTTGGCTGGCCAAAAAAGGCAGAAAATGATGCTATTCACAACCACATATTGTTTTGTCAATAAAGCATCGAGGCCTTGATGGAGGACAACAGCAACAAACAGCAGGAAAATGCACGCGCTAGGAGCGGTTAAAAGTGGAACAATAGCAAGAAGAGCAACTTACCTCATCATCTTTCCTCGCTGTGCACAGTGCTCGTAGAAAATTCGAGACCAATAAAACACAGTCCATGAAAAACAAGTAAGAAAAGAGGGGTCACGAGACGGTCTTTGGTACCTCTCGAGCTCTGTAGCGCTTTTCTCGCCTTGCTGGTGAAGTGGTGAATGAAAGGTGAATAAACCATGCATGATGAAACACGACGGACGACCAAGGACATGGCGATAGTAAGATGTGAAGAACTTTTATATTAAGCGTTGCCTCCGATCTGCCGCCAAAAGAAGGACACTGGCCCTTGCATTTTGCGCTCCATTGACGGCAGATTCGTGAACAGAAGCCAAGACTCGGCCTTACACGTTCACATCCTCTCCCCCATCTCTTCCCGAAGCCCCAAGTACGCCGTTGTGAGAACAGTAAACAGTAAACAGAAATCATAGTAGACAGTAGAAATTGTGGGTGGAATCGACCGACAGATGTCCCGCCAAAGATACAAGAAAATGGGAAATCAAGCAGAAACGTGAAAGAAAGCACACAAGGAAACAGAAATTGCACCGTAGAAAGACAGACTCAAGCGAGTAGTAGATGGCCTAAGGCGATAGGAGGCCCGTCGATCTCAGGTCGGCCGGTAAGCCGGTGGTACCGCTGAGACGAGTGGCAGGTTGCTAACGGTCCATCTCGTCCACTGGCAGATCCGCGTCATCGCGGCCGACAATAGAGTCCGCAACCTTCCAGATTTGCAGCAGGTTGTCCTCGGCAGCACTGCAGACCAGCCACGAGTCGGCCGGGTTGGGATTCCAGCTGAAGTCGGCCAAATGGTTCGTGTGGCCGCCGTGCATGAACAGCAGCTCCGGGGGACCATCCTCCTGGTCGTCGGGCAGCTGCTCCTCGCCGACGCGGCTGAGGTCCCAGAAGATGATGCGGCGGTCGTAGGAGCCACTGCCCAGGATGGCGGCCTCGTGCGGGTGCCACGACAACGACGTAACGGCGTCGTTGTGGCCCTCGAGGGTGTGAACCTTCTCGCGCACATTGCGCAGATCCCAGAGACCGATCGTCTTGTCGGCAGAGGCCGTGGCCACAATGTACTCGCTCGTCGGGTTAAAAGCAAGCGCGTTGATTGCATCCGTGTGCCCATCGCGTGCCACGAGTGCAGCCTTGTCGCTTGTTGCCTGACGGACATCGACCACCTGGAGTGTCATGTCGTCTGAGACACTGCCCAGGAAGCTCTTGCTGATCGGGTGGTACTGCACGTCGTTGACAATGTTCTTGTGGTGGGTGAAGCGCCGTGCGGGCTTGATAATCTTGCTGCCGGCCGTAGCCTGCTTGAGATCCCAGAGGCACACCGTGGTGTCCTCGCTACCCGAAGCCAGGCAGCCCGCCTCGTGCGGGTTCCATGCGAGACCGAAGCCCTCCTGCTTGTGGCCGACTAGCTCAAACTGGGGGTTGACGGTGCCCGTGGGGGTCAGGCTGTGCTTGGTGCGGTCGAAGATGAGGACGCGGCCGTCGACGCAGAGCGTGGCTAGAATGTCCGGGTTCTGCGGCTGGTAGCGAGCCTTGTTGACCTCCTGCGGGTGGTCGATTCGCTGGACAATGTTGAAGCTAATGGCCGGCGCGGCACCGTTGGTGCCTGATGCGCCGTTGCTGCCGCTACCGCTGCCGCTGCCATTGTTCGTGTTAGAGGAGCCCTTGTTGCCGTAGCCGCCAATCTCGCCGCGCTCCTCGTCGTAGTCGTTCACGTTGGGCTCGTTGAGCATCGGGATGGAGACCTCGGCGATCTGCAGGTAGTTGGGAAGGTCCTCGGAGGTGTGGGTGCCGAGGAGCAGCCGGTAGACGCGTGACTTCTTTTCCTCGAGCACCTTGACGTCGGGGAACCACTGTGTCGTCAGAGTCGGCCATGGCAGGGCATTGCTGGAGCTGTTAGATGCATTCAAACTGTGTAGTGAAGAGTCTGTTGAGCCTTACCTCAGGATCATGTCGTAGAGAAATGGGCTGTTCTTCTTCCATGTCTTGTACTCTGTGAAGCAGGTCTGTTAGCCCAGCCGCCTCCCACTTGTCGCTCACTCCAGCCTTGCCGTCCCCTTGTTATGTCGATTGGCCGTGATAGTTTCGTCCGTTCTGTCCATCTCGTATCTCAACATACCTTCGTTGATCACCTTCTGCTCCTGGTCAATGCTGAGGCCGTCATCGCGCTGCATGTCCACTGCAAACCCAGATCGTTAGTATCAAGCAAACCACAAACTTCCCGGCCATCCTTAAACATCTGTCTGACAATGAAAAGCCAAAACAAACTCTCCCTTCAGAAAAAACTCACCATCCACATCGTCCACAACCTGTGCGCCCTGGGGGGCCATGTTTGCGACCAAAGAAAAGGCGGTCTTGGGATAGAAAGGTTTCAAGCTCGTGTGAGGGAGAGGGGGCCAGCAGTTATTCGCGGTAGGTGCTGAAATGCCGAATGGGTTGACCTTTATTGAATACAAAAAGATCAACAAAATCTCAAGATTCGTCAGGGGGTGTTGGTGAAGTGAATTGGTGGAAAGATCGAGGCAAGAAGGCACGACCAAGAGATTGACTTGTAGAGGGAGGGGGCAGGAAAGTGGAAAACACGCCAAAAAGCTTAGGGAAATCGCGACCAGGGGACCACACTTCGTGGAGAGAGAATGAACAACCGCGCAATGGCGCCAAAACCTCGCTCGGCCGGGTGCTCCTTCCAACACGCAAAAAAGTCGCGTAAAGTGCAGGGCGGGCGGTGAAGGGCGGCAGAACACGTTCCAAAAGTAGCTCTACACATCAACGAAGGACAGCTACAGCTCTCGCAGAACAACTGCTGATTGGCTGGTTTTACACTGTTGAACGACATCACTTTTACTCGCATTCATCACATCCACATTCGCATCATTTTGAATCCAATTTGTCCCCCGAATTACAAATCCATTTATAACCGACCGCTATCTTACTATATTCGTACATAAAAATCCATGAGAACCATATATCGTGAATAAACCCAAAAAAGGAGCCGTTTGGTTAGATTGCTCCCTCCTTTTACCATGAGCACCCACATGACTCCAGCGCTTTTATGCCCGAAGAAAAAAGAGAATGACAAAAGCAGAGAATGCAAAAAAATGCAAAACATATAGCAAACAAAAAAAATCAAACAAGACAAATGCGTATAAATCCAGATTGGGCCTTGAGGACAAGGTCCCGTATCTCTTCATTGGTCTGCCATATTGGCGACCTTGACCACGTCGAATGCAGTAATAATGTCATTCCTAAGTCGTTTTTGAGATGGGCGGTGTCATGTCGCCTCTTAGTTGGCTGCAGGAGCAGGAGCCGGAGCAGCTGCAGGAGCGGCAGCAGCGTTGGCATTGTTGCCACCACCGCTCTTCGGCTGCTGCTGGCCAGCGTTGTTGCCGCCACGGCCACCAGCATTGTTGCCGCGACCACCACGACCACGGCCACCACGGCCACGGCCACGGCCGCCACGGTTGTTCTCCAGGTTGGCTGGCGGGGGCACAGCGTTGAAAGACTGCGAGGTGTTGATCGGGGCAGAGGCCTGTTGCTGCTGCTGCTGCTGCTGCTGCTGGCCGTTGTTGCCGTTGTTGGCGCCACCACGACCGCCACGGCCGCCACGGCCACCGCGTCCGTTACCGCCCTGCTGTTGGGGCTGGCCTCGCTGCTGACCCTGTCCACCGGGGCGGTAGACAAGGCTGCTGTGCTCGAGCGTCGTGCCAGGGCGGGGACCCGAGCGCGACTGATGCTGCTGCTGCTGCTGGCCGGCGTTGTTACCGCCGCCACGTCCACCACGGCCATTGTTGTTGCCGTTCAGAGCACCCTTCCAGGAGCCACGGAGCGGGCCAGGTGGCGCCGCATCGCGGTACTGCCGGAAGCCATGGCCGTTCTGTTGACCAGGGCCGGCAGTCAGAGTCGTCACTGACGCGTTGGGCTTGCGCTCAATGGCAGCACGTGAGCCGGCAACAACCTGGCGGTTAGACAGGTTGAGGACCGACGACGCCGGGACCATCTGGCCGCGGAAAGGCGGGCAGCGGTCGCCGAGCGTGGTGCCGCTCATAAAGGTCGTGTCAAAGACAACGTCCAGCAGCTTGGTCGTGGCCGTGCGGCTAATACCGACGACGGTACCGCGGAAAGCAATGGGCACCTTGCCAGAGTCCTGCACGTAGACGACACGGTCGCCGAGAGCAAAGTTCTGGTTGCCCAGGCGCTGCTCAGCGTCAGCCGGCTTCAGCACGGCGTTGCGAGGCACATTCTTGACAGGCTTGTTCTCGGTGGGCGCCATGGCAATGGACGCGTTGTCGGCCACAGCGGCAATCTGGCCCACAATCTCCGAGTCGAGCTGCTCAGCATCGAGCGGCACGCGCTCGAGCTTGTTAGTCTCCTGCGTTTTGAGCCACGCGCCAATCTCCTTGACGCGCTTCGACGCCAGTTCCTGGTCGGGCCAGATGTCCGTGTCCTTGATGTCACGGTTCTGGGGCAGATGCTTGAGACCAGCAAAGAAGTCGGGGAAAGCCACCATGTAGTTGGCAATCAGCTGGATGGCCGGAGTGCTAAACTCCCAACCAGTGCCCGACTTGCGCGAGAAGCCCAGCACCTTCTGCTTCTTGGCCTCGAACTTGAGGTTGAGGCCTAGGTTGACCTTGAGGTTGCCGACCGAGAACACGAAGAAGGACGACGTGATTTTGCTCAGTGACAGCGGGTGCAGGTCCAGGGACTTGGCCACAGCGTACGACGGCGTGTAGCGGTTGGTGCGGTCGGCGCGCGCGACGATGCCGTGCGCGAAATCGTTTTCCTTCTCCTTGAGAACCGAGACCATGACATCCATGCGGTTACCCTTGTGGCCAATGACACCCAGGGGACGACCATAGGAGTAGTCACCGAGGTAGAAGGCGTGTGAGCCGAGAGGGAACTCCTCAGCGATGGGCACGGCGGCGCGCTCGATAAAGCGTTCGTCCTCATTGACCACCGCGTCGACAATCACCTGCGTGGCGAAATCGGTCTCCATGGAAGGCACCTCGGCGTACTCCTTGATGGTGGCGCCGTCGTCCGTTTTGATGAGGCCCTTGAGCATGTGTACGTGCACAAGCGACTCGACTGTGCCGGTCAGGATGGCCAAGCGCTTGCTGTAGAACTCCTCGATGCCGCGCGCCTTGGACGACCAGCGGTCACCCTCACGGCCGCCGTGCGGCGTCTGCACCACGTTGTTGTTGTCATCGAGAGTGTAGCTGAAGAGCTCATCCGACACGCGCACTACCTTGGCCTCCTGCAGGAAGGGGTAGCCGACGTGGCAGCGCTGGCCGAGCTTGCGCTTGGCGGCCTCCACGTTCGTGCGCGCTTCTGAGTCAGACAGGGTAACGACCATGCTGGCGTTGCGGCTGTCCTGCTGGAAGACATTAACACCATGAAAGCCGAGCGCCGCATGGTACGGCAGCGTGTGCAGACTGGGGAAGCCTGCGAGGGCCGACGCGTTGAGCAGCGCGCCGTCCGTCAGATCGTGCAAGTACTCGAGACCCTCTGTGGGAGGAAGGTCAAAGATGTTCATGACGCAGCGACAGTGCGCAATGTCCGGGAAGATGCCCGTCAGAGGGGATGGGTAGACGAAGTCGGTGTCGCCCTGGAAGGCGAACTCGATGGGCACGCCAAACTCGTTGCGGGCCTTTTCGTCCTCTGAAAGAAGCTCGTTCTTGGGCGCCATGGCGTCCAGCAGACGTTTCTCGTCAATGAATGGGATCTTGACGACGGCCTCCCACTCCATCTTCTTGCCGTTCATGTCGAGCTCAAAGTCGCGCGGGTAGAAGTCGATGATGGGCGAGGTCTCGTCCGTCATCAGGCCCCAGTAGACCGTGGGCACAATGTTCTTACTGCGGTCGGGCAGCACACCCATGAGCTGCTCAAAGGGGCGGAAGGGCTGGCCGAGCTTGAAATTGAGGTCGGCGCCCAGTCCCTTGATCACATCAGAGATCAGGGGCGAGTAGTGATATTGGTAGAACCACGGCCACGAGGCAATGCCTCGGTAGTAGTAGAAGAGGACCCATTGCAGGCCCTGGACGTAGTTCTCGCACAGCTTGCGAGTCTCGTCGCTCAGCTCTGAGTCAGACCAGTGGAACTTGTCCTTGTAGTAGGCATCCTTCCACTGCTGGAACTTGAGCATGTACAGCTTGTTGAGAGCCTCGGCGCTCTCGCCGGCAAAGACGTCAACGACGTCGGCCGTGTCGTACTTCTTCATGACGCGGAAAAGAGCCAGCTGCGCCTCTTCCTCTTCCTCGTCATCCTCATCCTGGCCCTTCTTCTCAGCGGCAGCCACACGGTCTGCGGGGAAAGAAAGGATCAGGCGGCGACCGCCATCGCCGTCCTCGTCCGTCCGCCAGTCAATTCTCAGACTGTCGGCGAGATCCTGGACGAACTTGCGGTCGTCCGCCTTGAGGTCAGAGCCCAGATCCAGCGGCGTGGCAGTCGGCTTGCTGACAAACTTGCGGATCTTGGACTTCCAGAGCTCCTTCTGGAAGTTGGACAGCTGGAGCTTGCCCTTGTTGGCAGCAGCAGCTGCGGCGGCGGCGGACTGAGGGGTCGGGGTGGGAGCAAAGCTGTTGGTGTTGCTGCTGTTGGGCGTACCGTTGCCGCTCTTGTTGTTGCGGCCGCCCTTCTTCTTCTTGTCGACGGCAATCGTGAGACCCTCGCCAGTCGGTGCATGGCTCATCAACTTAGCCTGGAACCACTTCTCGCCCTCGATTTCGTGCTCGAAAAAGCGGAACTCCTCCTTAGAGAGCTCCGCGAGCAGCTTGCCGAGGCGCTCGACGTTGACCTGGCCGCCCTCGTTGATGTAGCCCTCACACTGCGGCAGCACGCGCTTATACAGTGTGAACATGGTCGCCAGCGCGCCCTCGTTGATGTGGAGGCGCGGCAGGTTGGGCAAAAAGTCGTTTCCGACAAAGAATGCCATGAGAATGAAGTCGTCAATGATACGCTCCAAATTGAAGGGGAACTTCATGAGCCCCTCTTCCTTGAGCTCCTGAAATTCGAGCCCGAGGTATTCGCGAACAATGCAGAGATGCATCAGATAAAAGTTCTGGTGCTCCAGCTCCTTGGACTTGGCCTTGCTCTGGCGGCCAAAGGTGACCTCCTCACGGAGGAGGCAGAAATGGGGGTCGTGGCTCAGCAGACCCAGCATGATCAGATCGGCGTCAAGACCGTACAGACAGTGACGCATGTTGTGGTTGTAGTCCTTTTGCGCCTTGGCGTTGCGGATGTACTCCATGATCTTGTGCTCACCCTCACCGGGGACGTCGTGGCCCGAAAGCACGACCTTGCACTGCTGCCACTCCTTGTCCTCACTGACCTTCTTGTTGACAAAGTACTTGAGCTGCGTCGACAGCTTGGCCATGAAGCCGGTGCCGGGAGTGATGCAATTGCTGTCAAAGGGCTCTTCGGCAGGCATCTGCACACCCTCGGCAATGGCCTTTTTGCGCATGTTCTCGGCGTCGAGGGCCGTTCGGAAACGACGCGAACGCTGCTGGTTCATCTTTGCGCGAGGGGCAACGCCGTCAATGGCCATAAAAAACATCTGTTTGGGTTTGATTTTGCCAAACAAGTGCTCTATGTAATTAAAGATGCGTATAAACATTTCTTCTTCGCTCATGCGGGTCAGGGCGTCATCGGAGTCGCTATGCGTGCAGTTGTGGATGATGCCGTTCATGTCGAGGTAGAGGCAGTCGAACTCGGGGATGCGGTTCTCGGCAATCAGCTGTGAGATGGCCGGATACCGCTCCGAGAGCCAGCGGAAGAATTTGGGGACACCCATGATTTCTGTTTGAGGGGTTGAGGGGTTGAGAGGTGGGAAGGAGAGAAACGGAGAAGGAAGACGGAGGGGACGGAGACAACAGAATGTCAAGTCTCAGTCACAAATCTGCGCGTCGTCGGTTCTGCGTTTGGGATAAGGTTGGTCGCCTGGACCGTTGAGAGAGATGCTGAAGCAAAGCAGCGCGGGATGCAGGATGCGGGATGCGGAGAAAAGAGGTGGAGGGGGGAGGTCGGAAGGGAGGAGAGGAAGGAGGTAAAAGTATGAAGGAGGAAGCTCGGCCTGTGTTTGGCGATGCAGCGCAAACAAGGAAAATCCAGATGCAGCAACAATTCACTATGATGCGGCGCCAGGCAGGCAGGTGCTGCGGCTCGCCCCTGCCGTGCTAGTCATATGGAGAAGACCCAGTGGCAGAGCAACAAAGCACAGTAGCGGGGTTAGGCCGGTTCCGGAAAAACGAGCGGCCGTCAGTGGTGTGCAGATATAGTGGGGACCTGGAGGTGCCGAGACGCTTCTGGACCCCTGAAGCAACTGTAAGTTGTCCCTAAAACTCGCCCCTCAAAGCTATCACTTGGCGCAGGGCTGTCCAGGTTCAGGCGAGATATCTCGAGTTGACAATCTCGACAGACTTGAACGATCTCGACCTGGACATCGAAATATGTGCGTTTCACTTGAATATTCTACAGATTGTTTGACGGGTAATTACAGTAGTACGACTATTTACGGACCAAGAGATGGTAACCGTGTATTTCTGGTACATATGTTGACACACCTTTGGATGAAAGGATAGAAGTCTTTATTTTTTACAAGTCTAAAACCAGATAATATAACGCTTTACAACCGCTCAAATATGACGGAGAAGGCACACCCGGTAGGTCCTCGTCTACGCCGAACCCTCGGCCGCCTTGGCCTCCTTGGCCTTCTTGCTGGCGCTGCCACTGCCGCCGACAGCCGGCAGTTCAAACGGCTTGCTCTCGCCACCGGCCAGCGGCTGCCACAGCGGCGAACCAGCGCCGCCGCGCTGCGGGAGGAGCCAGCTGAAGATGCTGCCGTCGCCACTGTGCTGGTTCCACGAGAGCATGCCGACCCACGGCTGGACGTTGTAGTGCACGCGCAGGCGCAGGTCCTCGGTCTCGGCGATCTTGCCGCTGGGGTGTGTGATCTGGTACTTTGGCTTCTGGTTCTTGAGGTGGAGGATGCCGCTGACGGTGTTAGTGAGTGACTGGAACGGGGGAGATGTACTATTCGAATAGAGCACCAGGGACTTACCGACTCGGGTCGATGCTCTTGCCCTCGGAACTCTTGCGCAGTTTGCGCATCGCGACGGGACCAATGTTGGCCAGGTAGTCGGAGCTGGGGCTCGTGATAATCTTGTCCCAGATGACGGCCGTGTTGGTGGCCTCGGTGGCGTTGGCGTGCTCTTCGCCCCATTCGGCCGTAACGTAGACAAAGACCTGCTTCGTGTTCCACGTGAAAAGAGACGACAGGTCGGCGTCCAGGTGGAAGCGCACGACGGCATACTCCTCCTTCTTCTTGCTGTAGTAGTGCGGGCGGCCACGGACTCTGTGCTGTCGTTAGAGATGAACTGTCAAAATGATGGTCCAGGGATGGAGTGCATACACTTGCAGACCGGCTGGCCGAATGGTCGCACTTGGTGTGCGCGCATGCAGCAGGTCTGTGGCGGCGATCAGAACGGCAATGACGGTCACTACGGTCGTGAAGAAGCCAAAGACATTCTGAAGGCGGACGACGGAGGAATGCATCTTGAGGAGGGGATACAATCGAAGGATCGAGATGTTGCGACAAGGGGGTTAAGGAGAAAAGTCGAGACGAGGTCGCGCAGCTGGTGACCGCGGACCACACTCAGCTATAGTCTTGGTCGTAGATCGTCGCTGTAATGTCCTCCACGTTATATAGTAGCCGTGTTGTGTCGGATCGGTCTACGTCGTTGTCGTTGCGCGAGATGAATCGTGTTCGATGAGGAGTGTCTTTCTGGAGTGAGCCGTGTCTTTATGGAACGAACACCTTTAGGTTCGCGCGCCGTGAGCTCCAGACCCACTTTTATTTCGTGCCGCAGGAACATATTACCAAACCAGGCTAGCGTCAATCACCAGCTACTCGCGACAGCTCAGAGACCATAGACGTTCACATAAAAGGTTAGGTGAGTAAAATGTATTGAAACTGGCTATTGCAACTGTTGGCCCTGATCTCTCTTGGGAGTTACTCTGAAATATGAACGTTGAATCGTAAACGAAAGAATAAAATAGTCAAAAAAGAAAACATAAACTCCGAAACAATGACGAATGTTAAAGCAGACAAAAAACCATACTCCGTAAAACAAGTAAAACAATCAAGCATTCGGTGTTGGTGGATTTCCTCCTCCTGGACTGGTGCCACCAGCACTATTTGCAGCACCTCCTACTGCGCCGCCTGCACCACCAGTGACCGGTCCCAGGGCCACACCGGCCGGGTTGTTGCCGCGCAAATTGATCTGGCCGATCCGCGACACAATGTTGCTACCCACGGCATCGACTGCGCCGCGAGGCGATGTCAGCGACGGACCCTGTGCTGCCGCTTCCTGGACACGGAACAGCTTGATGGCGGTGCTGTTCCACACGCCGACAACAGTGCCCTTGGCGACCTGCATCTCGCTGCTGAAAATAAAGCTCCAGAGCATTGACTCGTACCAGCCTAGAGCAAGGGCCGACCACTCAAACGAGTGTACGCGGATCGTTGACGGCTCGATACCGGCCAGGTGCACATCCTGGATACGCTGCAGCGTGTCGGGCGAGGGGTAGTCGACAGTCAGCTCGTCCCGCGGAATCAGGGCTGAGATCTGCTGGATCACGGCTAGGATGGTATGCAGGGGCAGTTCGGGAAGCCAGCTGTCGATCCACTGGACTGTCGGCTCGAAACCGTTGCCTCCCAGACCACCAGAACTACCAGAGCCGCCACCCGGACCATCGAAGCGGCCACTACCGGCCAGGTTGTCGCTGCTACCACTACCTGCCAAACCACCATGCGCCGAGCCGCTGCCCAGGCTTGTGGTGCTATTCTGCCGTGAGAAGTTGAAGGGACCAGCGCCGGCAGGCATTTTGCCACGTGCCTTCTCGGACATGCCGCGCATCTGAGTCGGCACGGCGTCCTCGACAGAGACAACTGACGACGCACGGGACGGGTTATCACTAAGACTGGACTGCGATGGCGTTGGACGGGGCTCATCGTCGCTATCTTCTTCGTCATCATCGTCGCCAATCGCAAAGGCATCGTCCTCGGCCACGTCGCCCAGTTGAGAGTTCCGTGTCTGCTGCTGGCCGTGGTGATGTGAGGTAGTAGGGCTCCGCAAGCTATCTACAGAACTACGTCTCGAGGCAAATTCGTTAGAGTCGTCACCGGCAGCACCCGAGTCCTTACGACGCTGCATGCGGCGCTCAATCTCTTCCCGACCGCTGTCTAGTGTTAGATTGCGGAGTGCTTCAAAACGCTTCCGATTCCGGACGATAGTGTAGACAAGCTGGGGGTTTTCTGCACGACGTTAGTAACTCATAACACAAGATTAAATTCCGCTCACCGCAGTGTACGTACTTGAATATTGGTGCTCGATGGTGGCATTGAGGGCCTCGAGCAGAGAGCACAGTAGGTTATGGTTGGTGTCATTGGCGAGGAGGAATGACGGAGACGACATGGAGCTGAATAGCTGGATCAGACGCGAGCTTGTCCGAGCACTGAGGCCCTCAACATAAGCGGCAATGTTGTTGATGACGGCCAACAGAGCCGGGTAGATGGCCGTTAGGCGGCTCTGGCTCGTCGTGATAAGACTGTATATGGACTGGATGAGGAAGTCGGCATAGGTGCCGCGGAAGTTTTGGATGCGGATCGCCGGCGGCAGAGTGTCTTGTGCATCAAACGTCTTGTTCAAATTGATACCAAAGTTCTTCTCGACACTTAGAGTCTGCAGCAAGAAGGCGCACATGCGGACAACGCCCTGTCGTGTGTTGTCGTTCTTGCACTCGAGGGCGTAGAAGAGGATGAGAATCACAAAGTCGTGGGCGCGCTGGGTGTCAATAATAAAAGACCGGAAGCGTTTGTTGCACTGGGTGATCTCCCAGAAGAGCATGATGATCTCAGGTGCAAACTTGACAGACGACTGCGTGCCGGGGATATAGGATGTAGTGGCCTGCAGCGGCTGGTTTAGGATGCGGGTCATGCCGTCGACGATGAACTGAAAATCTGTCGGGCGGTGCAGGCGGCCGAGGAAGTGGCGGTAGTAATTTTTAGAGACAGAACCCGTCACCGAGTCCGGTGGGATGGGATACAACAGCACGGCCAAGAGGAAATGCAGGCTGTAGGTGACAAGGATCTGCTTGGGGTCCTTGAAGACGAGAGTGTTATACGGCACACGCCAGCTAGCAGGGTTGTACTTGACGGTCTGGGAATGGTCAGAAAGAAGAATATAATAGCTAGAAAGGGGGGAGGTGAACATACTGTATTCAACAGTGAGCACAGGACAGAGAGAACGACCTGCTTGTCGGGACATGTGCAGATGTACGTCAAAGACCGCACACCATGAGCCGGCAGAGCACCTGCTGGCCGATACAGACTGGAGCTCGTGAGCGTCAACAGCAGACGCAGAATCTCGCAGCGATTACTCTCCGACTCCTTGGTCGTCGGCGGCGTCGTGTTGCAGCCGACGCCGCTCTGCCAGATAGTATAGCTGACGCGTGGCTTGCCCAGCGGCTGGCGGGCGACGGTGAAGCCGGAGAAGAAGAGCAGATCAATCAGAGTGTCAATGAGCTCCTCGGCCAGAGGTTTGGCATCCTCGAAGCCGTCCTGCGGCGTCGATTCATCATCACCATCCTGGCCACCGGCCTCAGTTTCAGCTTCGTCAAAGAGCACCTCACCCGATGACGCAGTCGATCTCGACCGTCGTTTCCGCCGCACAGTCCAGAATAAACGCTCTTCCCAGGCGTGCAGCGAGTCGCGCTCGTAGATGTAGGGCAGCACACGTGTCAGGACACGCACGCAGTTGAGGAGATCGCACTCTGGGGCGATATCCTGGTCCGGAAATGCCGGGTGTTGCCGTAGGAAAAAGAGGCGAGATGTGACGGCTAGTAACAGTGTTTCGAGGTTCTCGAGGGCGGTATCGCGGGTCCGGCGGATGTCGGCGGGCGAGAAGAGGCTGAACACATCTTCGGGCGACTCAGGCAGCTCCCAGAAGGAAGTCCAATAAGGATCGTCGGCGCGGATGTTGCGTTCCTCTGAAAGACGGAAGATACCTTTCTTGAAGACGAGCTTCGAATCGCTGGCGCCCATGGTGGCGGCAGGGAAGGAGGGGGGATTGGGACAGTCGACAAGGATGCACCGAGTTGTCTGTGGAGAGCAAGGATGCGGTCGAGATGGAATGCGGAATCGATGGGCAGTGATGTACTGCTCCTGATGCAGTGGGGGTTCCGTCGATGATGATCAGGAGCTGATGAAGTGCGGAGAGTGCAGTTGACAGCAAACAGCAGGAAGGCCAAGAAGGCGTCGTGGACGGTGGAGGGCACCTTCCGTTGTGGATGATTACACTTAACTGAGTACACTTTGCTCGTTTGGTTGCTGCCGCTTTGGGAACGCCGCGCTACGTCACAAGACTAGGAAGGTGCTCGGGCCTGGAAGATACGTATTTAAGTGGCTTTGTCAAGACCTTAGCGCTTGGTGGGCGCTGGAGGTGAGAATCTACCGCTATATTTTAGGCGGTCTCTAGCATGTCACAGCTCACAGTAGCTTCAAGGTAAAAGAATATTGACAAAGTAGTTACGCTCACAAACGCTCGCATTATTCAAATCAACTCTACCTATTATGCCTCTATTCGTACATTGCACAATTCAACATGTGTTACAAACCGCATTACCGGGGTATCATCGTGTCCCGTCGCGAAGGCGCAGTTTTCGGCCTCCCTCTTTTGCATCAAACGACAGCCAAACGTGCGATTTTACTTCGTCTCTTTCGTCACTTCCTCTCTCATTCAGTGACCTTCATTCTCTCCCTCTCCTCGTAAACACTAGTACAACCGTGTACCGCTCGAACTCCGCCGTCCCTTCTCGTACAGCCACTTGTTGTTCAGCCCCATGCTGAGCCGCTTGCCGGTCGGGCTCGGCGTGCCAGGTAAGCTGGACATTGTCGAGTCCGAAAAGAGGGAGCCAGCATTCGGTGCAGCACCCGTAGAGCCGCCAAGCGTGCCCGGGGAACCGAAGGACGCCTTACGTGCGGTCTGGAACGGGCTGGTGGGCGAGAATGGCGAGCCAGGACGGCTGCCGCTGGAGACTCCGCTGTTAGCGGGCCGTGTCTTGGGGAACAGCGGGCTGCCTGAGATGGGCGAGCCAGTGAAGCTCTTGCTAAAGCTGGCCTCAGTGCTGTTGCCGCTGCCGTGCGTGGCAGCTGCAATGCTCGCAGCCGAGCCAGAAACAGAGGGTGTGCGTGTGTAACGCGGCGGCGTCGTGTACACGGCATTGGGCGTGGCCGACGACTTGAGGGTCGGCAGACCCAGCAGCTTGCGCTGGCTGGGCGTTAATGGGATGTCGGACAAAGTGTCGGGCTTGCGGAAAAGCGGCAGCAGCGAGCGCACCATGTTGAGAACGAGCACCGTGTTGATGACCGTCGCCAACATGCTGCTGTACTGTTGAGGGATGATCGAGTGGCCACTGAAAGGTTAGTTGGGATGAACAAACATGAGTCAGACGCAGGAAACGTACAATCTCCGCAGCTGCGTAAATGGCACACCGGATGCGTGGCCCAACAGGTAGACCGCAACCAGCGCCAAGATGTTGTAGACAAACGTCTTGAGGTTGGTCTCGGTGAACACTGTGGCCGCCCGCCGCCGAGTGATCTCATCCATGCGCGGATGCCGCCAGTTGCCTGGGCTGTCCGTCACGGTCGGTGTCGAGGGCGCAGCCTTGGACGGCGTGCCCCTTGCTGCTCCTCCTGAAGACGTAACCAAAGCCGGCTTTACGCCCACCACCTGTCGCTGCGGCGTCTGCATCCCTGCCGGGCGCGGTGCCACCGCCCGGAAAGCCATTATGTGTGTGTGATTCTTCGTCTCTTTCTTCTCGTTTCTCTCTCTCTCAGTCTCCTTCTCTCCTCTGGTCGCTCGTGGCTGTCGTCGTCGTCGTGAAAATAATGCAAATGGAAGGGAAGTCGAGTGGTCGATGAGTAATGAAATGCGCGTGAAACAAATGCAATGTTGTGAAAAGAAATGCTCAAATCAAAACTTTTCTGTTTGCTGCTATGGTTAGTATCCTGTCGTCGGCGCCGGTGCGGTCGGCGTGTGTCGTTGCTGATGCGAAGGGCCTTTGTCGTGTTTGTTTGTTGTTGTTTATTCCTCTCAAACCTCTCGTCGTGCATTTTGGCCTTGCGTTGCAACGATGGTCTCTGCGTGGAGCCAGGCCACTGCAAAATCCAGTCCGCGCCTGTGATTGGTCGGATCAAACACACCCTCCCCTGTGGCCCAAGCTGCACCAAAACGGAAGCCACGCTGCCACACTAGCGAAGCAAGCACCTGCCAGCTGTGCTCCTGCCGCCTGCGTCTCCAATATCCACTGAAAGGCCGTTGTTCTTTCCTTGTTCCCTCCCACCTTGCTCCCTGTGGAAGCCGCCCCCGCCTGCCGGGTTTCCCTGGTTTTCCATACCCACCGCGAAACCCCATCCATCACCTGTAGCTCCTTCCCCCCTCTCTCCAGAACTCCAGTGGATAGTGATTTAAATAAAGAGGCTGGATATAGCGGAGTGTCTTCGCTGTGGCTTCGCGTGCTTGTTGGTTGTTTCGCACGTCGGTTTCGCCCTACGGGTACTTCTTTTCCCCTCCCCTCCAGCTGTCGAGGCCTCTCTCTTTCTGTTTCCTTTTCTATAACGAGACCAGACACGCCACCAGCGACGATTGTCTGTGCTTGTCCTGTGTTTTTCTATTTTCTTGTGAGAGCCTGTCTCCTTCCCAAACGAGCCAGCCTCTGCTATCCGGTCGCGATTCCGGAACGAGAAGGAACGAACGACCATAGTTTAGGAGGCAGCCAATCCTCTCTTCTGGAAATTGAACCTGAAACCGAACATCACCACCACAACACATTCACAACCACTACTCACCATGGGCTTCGACAACGCAATGTGGCACTTCGACGAAGGCGTCATCGGTCTCTTCGGCCAGTGGAACGTCTACTCCACCGTCCTGGTGACCTTCCTCATCGGCATCGTCACCTACCATCTTTCGACTCGCACCGAGCCCGACACTCACCCGATGCTTTTGGCTCGCCAGGCCCAGGGCTCTCCTGTGCGCCAAGAGGGCGAGTCGCCCGTCTACCGCTCACGTAGCGCTCCCCACGGCATGCCGCTGAACCCAGGTCTCGATGTGCGCGACCCGGGCGTGTCCAAGTGGGCCAAGGGCCGTGACGGCGATTTGCGTGATATCTGGCGCCGTGCCGTCGGCGGCGTTCCGGAGACCGAGGCTCCCACAGGTCATGCGGCTGCTTCTGCTGCTGCCTCTGCGGTCCCCAAGCCGACTGTGGGCGCCCGTGGCAAGATCCTGACCTCCTACGGCACCGACAGCGTTGTCGAGACCTCGCTTGAGGACATTACGCGCCAGATCAACCTCATTGGCCAGCATATCCTCGACCAAGGCGGTGCCCGTGTTGCCATCTACCTGCCCAACTCGGTCGAGTTCCTCGCCAGTCTGTTCGCTTGCAGCTTCTACAACATGACCGCCATCCTGCTGCCCTTTGACCAAAAGGACGACGCTGTGCTGGTGTCTATGCTCCGTCGCTCGGCCGCCGATACCGTCATCACTGCCCCCGGCTGCTTCCCCTTTGACACTGTCGTCCAGAGCTATCCTGCCCTGCGCCAGCTGATCTGGGTCGTCGACGAGGGTAGTGCCCACTTGGACTGGAACGAGGTGCCCAAGGGCATGGGCGGCAGCGTCAATGTCTCCACCTGGCAGGATGTTGTCAACGATGCGCCCCAGGCTGCTGGCCGTGAGCTGCCACCGCTCGAGGGCCAGTCGCAGCCGCGCGACGTCACTATCTTCTGGGAGGCCTACCGTGACGAGAACAACGAGAGCGCTGCCACTTCTGTCTCGTCTGCGCCCGAGGAGATGGTCCGCTTCACCAGCGGCAACATCGTGTCCGCCGTTGCCGCTCAGCTGTTTGCCGTTCCCTCTGCCCAGCGCATTGGCCCCTCGGACCTGTTTTTGCCTGCCGACTCTCTGACCCACCATAACAGTAAACAAAACACTTCATACTCACCGTACCTGACTCTCGCATAAAACGAGGCAATGCAGATCGACATACTTCATAAATCAATAAAAAAACCATAACCATCTTAACCCATCAATCATAAGCCATCATAAATCGTGATTTCGTGAAATTCTGCAGGAAGGTGAGAATACAAAAACAAAGCAAATAACGAAAAAAAGCGGGCAGTAACAAATGAGTCGGCGTATCGTCCTTTAGTAGAACGCCATTGTATCGCCGCACACTCAGCACCTCTCTTTTTTCAATGCTCAACCTTGTCCACCTACATCCTAGCAGCCTTTTGGCGCTTAATCTCTACGTGGCGCGCGCGTCTCTGCTGGTACTCGGTAAACGTCTCCTTTCTCTTCTCGGGGGCGTTGATGGCACGAAACGCAGAAGATGCCGCTGAGCGAGACGAAGACGTCCGAGGAGCCAACGAAAGGGGCGTGCGAGGAGAGGACGCGACAGCCGCAGATGATGAAGAAGACGACGACGTGCGTCCCATGGGCAAAAGACGCCGAGCAGTCTGTACAATAGACGAGACCGCAGACATGGCGCTGCTGCTGCCCTTGGACGAGGACGAGGTAGAGGTCGTGGACGAAGTCGTCTTGGCCTTTTTGTGACTACCGCTACTGCTGCTGGAGGTCAAGTCATCTGTGGACGAACGCAAGGTCCGCTTGGTGCGGCGCGACGAAGTAGAGCCGGAGTCGTATCTCGTCATAAAGGGCGAGCTGCTGACATCGTCGTCCTCATTCTTGATGGAGGGCTCGATCAAGAACTCGGGGCGAATAGAGCTAGAACAACTTCCAAAGTTGCTCCTGCCACTGCCAGACGACATTTGACCCATCATGCCCTACATGGCTTGCATCATCATGTTCCTCATGCCGCCTTGTCCCATACCACATTGGCCCATTGCCATTGCCGTGACCATAAAGGGCATCGGGCAAAAAACAAAGTTGGGCTGTGCAGCAGGCACGGGCATAGGCATCGGAGGGCCAGGGGATGGGTTGTTACCGAAGCCAAACATGCGACGGATCACCTCGGGGAGGACACTAAAGTCCATGTCACCAAAGGGGCCGCCGCTGCCTGAGTTGCCTCCATTGTTGTTGCTGGCATTGTTTGCAGGGCGAGCAGCCTGCATCTGCTGAAGAAACTGAGCCGTGGCCCGGCGCACTTGGTTGTCCACTCGGGCAGGCGCGATCTCCTCGAACTCTGCGCGCTCAATGACAATGACATCGTCACTATCGTTATTGTCATCATCGCCGTCATCTTCATCTGAGCTGGGTCCCGAATCCGGATTCGTCTACGTGCCGTTGAAAGAAGCCTCAGTGGAAGCGTCTGCATTGTCATCACCCAAGCCTAGTCCGTGACCGTAGGGTCCTTGTTCCCATGTGCTGGGCTCATCCGGGAAGAAGGCATCCTTGATGCAGCCTGCCATGGCCAGCGCGTTAAACAGCGTCGGAGGGATCTCGAGGTTGCCGTTGACAAGACGGAACACACGGACCTTGGTGGCCGACGGAAGAGCGCAGTCTTTTTCTTCTTTCCGCGGCTGCCTCCAATTTCCATGTCATCGCCATCGTCAAAGTCACTGACCCCTTCCTCACCCCGTTCCCTGCTGGCCATATTGCGTAGATAATTGCCCGATTGCTCACGCACTTTGCGGAATGGGTATGAGCGACCCAGTGAGGTCGCCGAGTTGTGGTGCTTCCAGTACTCATGCAACCCGTAGAGCACAGCCTTGAACTGGGCCGGGTGCTTCCAGTGCGGGATCAAGATGCCGAGACGACGGTACGTATCGGTGTATGTGCTGAGACCTTTGCGGGCAAGGCGAGCGGTAGCTGTGCGCAAGAGGGCACGCTGAGCAGAAAAGAGGTCTTCGGGGCGTGGTGTGGCTTCGTAGGCAATGCGACGGAGCTCTTCGATTGAATGGGTGAGAGAGGCCTCAAAGGCCGGGTGGACCTGGCGGTCCTCGCCGTCGTTGCCGTCACCATCATCCATGATGATGTCGATTGAAAGGATGATTGGAGGTAAGTGAAGCTTGGATGAAAACAAGAGTGGATGATTCTAAAGTAGGGAAGGGGAAGAGGAGGTGGAGAAGAGAGTTTGTGAAAGGAAAAGGGAGAGAAGAAGAGAGGATGAGAGGAGATGAGTGTGCAAGAAAAAAGAAAAAGAGATATGAAAGGAGGAGGGACGGTGAAGGGTAAGTCAGACGTGGGAGAAAATCAAAAGAAAAGCTATGGAAGTGGTGGGTTCAGGTGCTCTTGGTAAATATTGAGCTTCCTCTCACCTGTTTGTTTACTCTCGCTCACAAGTGCCCGAGATTCATATGAAGTGCGGCTCACACACACCTAAACTCACTTTGAGGAGAGGGTCGTGAGTGAAATGTGAGCTGAAGATCATAAACAGTATGAAAGTAAGAACACAGCTTCAAGCAAACTTTCATGTGAAGTTGCCCTCACACTGCCGCTCACTTTAGTCTGCACTCGTAACCTGACAGGTTTCTGCAGAAGGCAAGCTCTCATTGATAGAGATCCATACATGAGCACATAATTTAAAGCACCACTTGTCTCATATCAGATTGCCCTGACTTTGATGTAGCTTGGAACGACAACCTATCTCACTGGGTTATGTATTAGTGGATAGCTAAAAAATAATTATGAAGCTCTTGAAAGAGCAGCAGTTCCCTTTTTGACGCCTTGCCTTGTGATAAAAAAGAGCAAAGAAAAGAAAAGCCAACAAAATGCTAACTGAAAATAAGTCGAATGAAAGCGCAAAAAAGACACTTAATATGCCAACACAAATAACGCCAGATGTTCCACATGAACTGATATCTCGTAGTTCCTTCTCGAGTCAAGAGTGGGCCGTCCGCCTTTATCAAGACCGTCGTCGTCTGAAGAGGCTGTAGCTGATGCGCACGCGATCTACGTCAGTGCCTGATATGTCGTCGGGATGCACCGTTGCCGGCCGCTGTTTCCGGCCGTTGCATCTTCGATCGCGCCCGGCGCCGTCCAGGTGCGACTCGGCTTGACTCGTCAGGTCACCGTTCGCCCGTCCGTCTTCGATCGTCGCGTCTAGTCCTCCATTTTCGTGTCCTTGTCGTCGCCGCGGATCCATAAAACGTTGTTGCATCTGGTACGTTAGCATGCGAAGCAATAAGACGGCAAAAAGGGGGCTGTACGCACCGAATCAGGACCTGACCGAGCTGGCCGGTGCTCTCGCCGTCAATGTACTCCTCCGTGTCCGACAGCTGCAGGTTCATGTAGCTGTCAATCGACACGAGCGCGCCCTTGTACTCGGTCTCGCCCCACTTGAGCCGCACGGCGACCGGCTTGCCGACGAGCTCCTGGAGCATCGGGCGGGGGTTGACGGGCATGGAACTCATGGTGGCTGTGGTGGGGGGTGGCGTGAGAGGGTGGGATGTCGGGTGTGTGGAAGGAAGTCGGAAGTCGTGATGTTTCGTTTGCGCCGAACGGGTATTCAACGACGCAAGGTTGGCAATTGACAAAGGCCGATATTTTTTTGGGACGTTCAAGAAAAAGTGGGTACCTGCCTGCCTGCCTTGACGTACAGACGTACGTTGTATTGCCACCTGGCAAAAGCGCTGCCAGAGGGGCTGCCAGCTGACTTAAGCTGTCAGGCACTCTTCACCGTGCTCGCCGGATTTCGAGTGGAGACCTTCGTTTCCCAGCAAGCGCAGGTGGGGAGAGGCGCCATGGGGAGCTTGCCTGTTTTCGTCACACGCCGCCCAGCACCTGTCGTTGAACACATTTCCTTTTCAGGGCAGTCCGCAAACAATGCTGGGGGCGTGGGAGGGAGTGGGAGAGTGGGTATTGAGCGACGGCTTTTGAGCCTTTTGACCCCTCCCCCGCCAAAAAATCTACCGGCCAGCCGACCTCGTCCAGCAGAAAGAAAGAGCAGTTGAACAGGAAGGAACCAACCAGACAGGTTCCCAACAAAAAACCGCATAGACGGCGCGTTGGCCAAGACTTTTTGTCCACTGCGAAAAGGCCGCAATAGGAGGGTTTTACAGCGACGGTTTCCACGACGGAGCTGTTTTTCTGTTCTAATTATGTTTTGAATAATCTCTCTGCAATGTTTGACACGATATCCCCAGAAAATAGCCAAGACAATGAACCCCGGAAACGCTTCAGTTTTGTCACAAATCTCGTCAGTTGACCTGTGGCATGGGCCTCTTTTCCGGTTTGAATTGCGTCTTTTGTTTTGCTTATGCCGTCTTATCTGAGTGTTTGATGGCAAAGATTTTTGAAATACCACGTTCAAAAAGTACTTCTTTATTTACTTTCTTTTTATGTCTGGACAGCTTATGAAGCTGCCCGCGGAAAGGTGCAAAACGTTATGAGACAGCTGTGGGGATCTGAATAAGGGCTCAGGTCATACTGAGGAAGGAGCACTCCCAAGCCTGTTATTGGAGGGCAGGAGCTTGGGAGGACCGAATGACAAAAGCTGGACAAATTGGCCGGCAATGGCCAGGCTGTGAGTAAGAAAACAGTAAGACGTGACCAAACAATGGGAAAGAGCGAACAATAGACGACAGGAGCATATCTAATGGAGGGTAAGCTTGAAGACAACACAAGGAAGGTGCGAACGCCGTGTCGGCAAGAAACTGCGATTGCCACGGAGAGAAGCCGACGAGAGCTTCCGTTTACGGCTTGCTAAGTAATAATAAATCAAAAACTGCGTATTTGAACTTTTTACACGGAAAATTTATCAGAGGTCGTCCGAGTCAAGGAAGGCGCGGACGAGGCGCGGAGGACCAGGAACAGGAGACAGCCCAGACAGCCTGTGTCTTAGAGCGTAGGAGGGGCGTGGGTGTGGAATGGATGGTTTCTGGACAACTCTTTCCCCAGCGAGGCGGCACGCGGAAGGCGCTGAGACTGCTCCTTCCGGTAGCGGTGGGAAGCATCGGACCAAATTCGGAAGTCAAATTCCACCAGCACTGGGCGCTGTTTCCCTCACCGGCGTTCACGACACAATCAATCTGTTGCAACTTGCAATGCACAAAACACACGTAAATCACACGATTTAGTTCTACCGCGGAAAAAGCCATTTGGGGGAAAAGGAAGGAATGGGGACACAAACTCCAAAAATTGGGGGAAGGGGGTGGAGGTCTTCCGGAACATCCCACCGTAAACCGTAGAGAAAGAAGGTGCTCGACCATCTCTCATAGTGACCCAGGAGGCAAGACAAGGGAGGGGCAAATTCCATGACGCCTGTCGCCCCTCCTTTTTTGGGACTGGACACCACCCTCGTCCCGATACAGCAACAGCGTGAGAGAAATAAGTGTACGAGTAGCGACCGGAGGAAGCAGCGACGGTTATATTACCCACGCAGCGCAAGGCCAAGCCCCGTGAGAGCTTTTCTCAGTCCTTCTTTCCCTTTTCTTTCTTTTCCTCTTTTGTTTCCTCCTTTCTCTTCCTCCTTCGTCCCTTTTCTTCTTCATCCCATCTCCAAATCAACACTCTCCTCTCTAGGTTTCTCTCCAAACCGCCACAATTCCCTCCACAATTCACAATGTCTAGCTCTCTTGACCAGCTTAAGGCCACCGGCACGGTAAGCAACGTCCTCTTCACTCTGACCGCGATCATAGTCGCGCTCGCGCTCTCTCCACACCCAATTGCCCCGGAAAATTAGGGAGGCATTGGCCAACTTAGGGTTTTCCGTCGTGGATAGAAGATCGGAGCTCGAGCTTGCTTCGGCAATGCCTCTGTTGCGCCGCTGTTCTTGTCGTCCGTGGAAGCAAGCTTGCTAACCGAGTGTCTTTTGTTTGGCGTGTGTAGGTCGTTGTCTCCGACTCTGGTATGTTTTGCCCTTACTTTTAATTATGCCGCTGGCCTCTGATGTCATCTCATGTCGCAATTGCTAACTCTGCTTCTCTCTAGGTGACTTCGCTTGTTCGTCTCTCCCATACCCATAATGCGCAATTGCAATTTCAATTGCTTCTGCCGCGCCTACAAGAATGACTTCTAACTCACACTCCCACAGCCATTGCCAAGTACAAGCCCCAGGATGCCACCACCAACCCCTCGCTGATTCTGGCTGCCTCCAAGAAGGCCGAGTACGCCAAGCTGATTGACGAGGCCGTTGCCATTGGCAAGAAGGCTGAGGGCTCGCTTGACCAGAAGGTCGATGCCACCCTCGACGCCATCCTGGTCGAGTTCGGCCGCGAGATCCTGAAGATCGTCCCCGGCCGTGTCTCCACTGAAGTTGACGCCCGTCTGTCGTTCGACACCAAGGCCTCCGTCGACAAGGCCCTGCACATCATTGACGTGCGTAACTGAGCCTCAGATACCTTCCCGAGGTTTCTGTTCTTTTTCTTCTTGTCTTGCACCGACATAGCTAACATAATTTCCCACCACAGCTGTACAAGGCCCAGGGCATCTCCAAGGACCGTGTCCTGATCAAGATCGCCTCCACCTGGGAGGGTATCAAGGCCGCCGAGATCCTGCAGCGCGACCACGGCATCAACACCAACCTGACCCTCATGTTCTCCCTGACCCAGGCCATTGCCGCCGCTGAGGCCGGTGCCTTCCTGATCTCGCCCTTCGTGGGCCGTATCCTGGATTGGTTCAAGGCCTCGACCGGCAAGACCTACGCTAAGGAGGAGGACCCCGGTGTCGCCTCCGTCCAGGCCATCTTCAACTACTACAAGAAGTACGGCTACAAGACCATTGTCATGGGTGCCTCGTTCCGCAACACTGGTGAGATCACCGAGCTTGCTGGCTGCGACTACCTGACCATCTCCCCCTCCCTGCTCGAGGAGCTCCTCAACTCCAACGAGGCCGTCCCCCAGAAGCTTAACGCCTCCGGCGCCGCTGCCCTCGACATTCCCAAGAAGACCTACATCTCCGATGAGCCCACCTTCCGCTTCGACTTCAACGAGGACCAGATGGCCGTCGAGAAGCTGCGTGAGGGTATCAGCAAGTTCGCTGCTGACGCCGAGACGCTCAAGGACATCATCAAGGCCAAGCTGAGCGCATAAGCGTTACGTTACGACCTTTTTGATTTTTGAGTTAAGGATGGAGGACAGAGGATGATCATACACCATGGCGAAAAATAAAATACACATCAAAACCCGTTACATATAGTATGACGGTACATAACACTAAATCAAGAATGGAATGGATTACAATGATACCGCGCGAACGAATCGGAACGACACGAAAACATTCAAAACCGACAAAAAATATTTAGATTGTCAATCGAATGATTTAATGCGCACAAGAAACATGTTGCGTCACATATTTATGGAACGGTGAAATATGTTTAAAGTATAAGAGCCCATTTACTCTCAGAGATTTTTATTCAAAAGAGAAGACTTCGAAATGCAGACCGTAAATACCCTAAAAATAAAACGCCGTATATACAAAACCAATAGTAGAAACAAAGAAAAAAGGCAGCTACTACCTGGTCTCATTAGAATATGACCAAATGCGTGCCTATCCATCCCAAATAAGAAAGAGCATAAACGAAGGTATTGGCCATCCCTGAGAGAATCTCAACCAGGGGGAGGTAAACAAAAAAAAGATGTAAATAAAAAAAGATGTAAACAAACGACAAGATGCCATAAAGTAAACGAGGGTATGCTTTCCAAAAGGCTTTCCAACGCAAAGAAAAGGGAGAAAAGGTGACGAGTCGGCCTCGACTAGTCGGCAAACTTCTTGGGCGCAATGGCTGGGCACTGCACCTGCTCAATGCGGTGCTTGACTACGCCGTCCTTGTCGGCCTCAACCACCAGCGCCGTCAGCTTGCCACCGTACACAGCGCCTGAGTCCAGGCCAAACGTGTATCCCGTGTCCTCTTCGGTAATGACGCTGCCGGCGCTGTCGCCATTGCCCTTGCCACCACCGTTACTGCTAAACAGACTGAACAGGCCCGAGGGCATTATCTCAGGGACCAGCAAGCCCGTAATAGCGTCGTGGCCATAGACAACTGTTGTGCGGTTCGCCGAGTCCTCCTTGGCATGTTGCACCTGGTTCCATACCGCTGCCCAGTGCACACGGTCGGTGCCCTCGCGGAAGTGGCCCTCAATGGGCAGCATCACCATGTCGGCCGGTTCGGGGTGGCCGTCTCCGGCGGCGTTGAGGCGGGGTGTGCCGGCGGGGCTGGGCCGGCGGGGGTGGTGCGGGTCGGCACCGTAGGCGTGTTTCTGCATACGGTGGTACTCGGCGTCGATGCGACCGTTGGGCACGTTGACGCGGTCGGTATTCTTAATACGACCGCGGGACTCGGCGCGGATACGGGCTTCGGCGATCAGGCGGGCACGCTCGTGGCGTACCTCGTCCGCCGGGTGGACAAGGCTGCGCATGACCATGACGGCATAGGGGTCCTGCATCTCGAGAGGTAGGTCGGGGACAAGACCAGCGTGGACGACGACGACCTCGTTGTTGGCAAAGGGCGACTTGGCGTTGGCCTGCTGGGCGGTCGGAGTCAGAGGAACAGCAGCGGAGGGCGCAATGGAACCGAGGCGCAGGATGACGGGCAGTTCGGACAGCCATTTGGCCTGCTCGGGCGTCAGAGTGGCGGCGGTGGCGCGTTCGGCCGAGTCGCCGTGCGAGAAAGGGTTCTGCTCGAGCGGGTCGATTTCGAGCTCGGCAACGAACTTGTCATGGTCGATAATATCCTCCTCCTTCTTGTGCTCCTTCTTGAGGCCGAGCAGTGTCAGAATGCCCTTGCGCTTCTTGGCATCCTCCTCCTTAAGGTCAATTTCACGCTGAAGGTTGGCCTCGGCACGCTCCATCTTGCCCTCAGCCTCAATGTTGGCTAGGGCCACCAAACGCCTCCGATCGGCATCTGCCTCGTTCTCGCCCTCGATCACGGCCTCGGCCTCGGGTGCGGGAACAACGCCGTCGATGCTTGCAAGTGCCTTCTTGGGCTTGACGGGTGGTGGAATGTGTGCATCGGTTGCGTGAAGCGACTGGTAGGCCACGAGCACGCGGTCTTCGTGGTTGCCGCGCACGGCACTGGCACCCAGCTCCATGGCAAGCTGCACGACACCGGCACTGTCGGGACCCTTGTTGATCAGGTCGCCGACCAGCACCAGGTGGTCGTTGCCGACCTCAAAGTCAATCTTGTCAAGTAGCTCGTCGAGCGGCTTGCGCTGGCCGTGGACGTCACCGACAAAGACGAAGCGGCGACGGCGCACTAAACTAGCAGGGGTCGAAAGGGTCGGAACACCGCCCTCGTCCTTGTCGTCAACAATCAGCTCGACGGGCAGGTCGGCAATAATATTGGTGAGGCCTTTGATGGGTGGGCGAGCGGTCGTGCCGTACTCCATGGTGTCCATGGGTTTTGCGAGCAGCTCGGCGAGGGTGAGCTTCTTCTTCTTGGCGGCCTCCTGTTTCTTTCTTTCCTTCTCCTTGGCCTCTTTGGTCTGCTTCGCCTTCCACTCCTTTTGGGCTTTCAGCTGGGCGGGCGTCTTGAGCGCGTCGGGAATGTCGCCAGAGGCAGCCTTGGCCCGTTCTTCGGCCTCTTCCTCTTCCTCTTCGGCCTCGAGTTCGGCGTCGGTGGCAAACTTGGCACCGGCGGCGCTGTCTCCTGCACCGGAAACTGGGTTCTTTTGGATCGGTCGTCCGGAGCTCGTCTTGCTCCCTGGTATTAAGTTTTCGTCACCGGCAGCAGCTGATGATAATGCTGCGCTTCCTCCTGCTGGGCGTGCTTTGTGTTTTACTGGGTCAAACTTTTCTTGTGAGGCACCCGTACCTGGTATATGTGCTGATGATGCTGCCTCGTGTCCTGGCTGCTCGGGGGAATAGGTCATGTAAAATGTAATGAAGACGGCAAATGCAAAAATAAGCAACAAGCGCCGGCGGCGCAACCGCCCGAAAAAGGGAACCACCATGCGGGCGGGAGGAGCCTAAGAACGGCTCTTCTCGGGCGCGGGAATTGGCAAGTGGCTGAGTTGGATGGAAGCGAAATGGTACTGGATGCCCACAATCGCGCGTCGATTCACAATTTCAGGTCGTGTTCGTCGAAGTGCCGCGAATGTCTCGAATTATCTCGCGAACGTTGTGTTCAGTTCAGGGGGGTTCAATATGTACTCCGTTCCGTGTACTGCTGCACAACCCGGTTGGGAGTAGTTCTCGCCAAGCTGCAGGGCGCCGATAAGATCGTGGCGTGTTTTCGGGGAGGAGAGGAAAAGGGAAAAAGAAAAGTCAAAGGTTAACAAAATTACAAGGTCGTTGAGAAACGTCGAAAATGAGGTTGCATCATCTGCCGGGCACTCGAGAAGGTTGTGGCGTTCTGGATGGCGTTGCGACGCAATGGATCTTGGTTTGGGCTTTGTTGACTTGGGGGAGGCTGACTCGGAGCTCGAAGAACAAAGAAAAAGTCGCCGAACGTCACTGATTTGAAGCTTGAGGTTTAAAATCTCAAAATAACACCGCACGACGTTGCCCCTTTCCTGTGGACAGCGCAAAGGGAAGGCACGCGACGATGGTCGGCCTGGTCTCGTGCGCAGCTGCCGGTTTAGACGCGGAACGGAGGCGGCGCACGTTGTTGGAAAGAGAAGGCTGGCACAGGCGGGAAAGTGCGATGAAGAGCGCTGGGGTGGGTGTGGTTTCCGTGTAAGTTGCCAAGTAGAATAAATTGGAAGGAGCGCTGGCGAGAAGTGTGTGTAAATAACAACGTCAAAGGAGGAAGGATCGAAGGAGAAAGAGAGAGAAGATCAAAAGAAACAGAAAAACGATAAGAAGGCAAAAAGAGCGAGAAAGAAACAAGCAACGGATTCACGGCAAGTTAGAAAGAAGGGAGCAATCAAGGAATCAGAAAAAAGATGGACACTGAACATACACACTGAGCACCACACACGCATAGGTAATAATGCTAAGCATTTCTAAAGTGGACAGTGTTCCCCCCAAAAAGCCCCAAGAAGCCCCCAAAGAGAGGGAAGAAACAGTGAGAGGACAAGGAAAATCGCCAAGAAAAAAAATACGCCGCCAAGGCTAAGACTGTTTTGCTCAAAGGGTCGAGTGGAGGGGGGACCAGGGATTGCTGGGACGGGGAAGGGAAGACGGCATGGGAATGGGGCCGAAGAGCAGAGACGTCACTGATTTTGATTTTCTTTGGGCGCTTTCTTTGCTATGAAGTATTGCCCCTTCGTTTTTGAGTTCGTTTCTTTCCTTTTTCTCGGGTTGCGCTACATCTTTCCCCATCTGGTGCCATTTCCCCTAGTGTTCGCGTGGTCCATTCTTCCTCCCATACTCGAGGCTGGCGCCATGTACGCAGTAAGCACATCTCGCCTCTGCCAGCCTTGTTCCAAGATATAAGGAGAAAGAGAGGTAAGATACATAACTCAGTAGAGATAACAAACCTCACAGGGCAGGACGGGAGTCTCGGAGTGTGCTCGTACGACCACCTTCCGTACGGAGTTTTTCTCTTTTTTTTTTATTTTTATTTTACGAGCGTGCAAGGCCTTACGCCTGAATACCCGTATCGATCAAGGAATGCCTCGTTCTTGGCAGACATGGCACACTTTAATGCGGGCGAGTTTTTGCCTTCTGCCAGGTCTCTTTTTACCAACGACCAACGGCCATACTCCAAGTGCGAGACGCCTACCGGTACCAGTTTTGTATGGGCTTCTATGGAGCAGCGTTGGCCCCCCCCCCTGTCCAGGGATTCGCAAACGGCGCTGTTGACGCGGCGTCATTTTGTCTGCACGGAGAACGGAGCCGTCTTCCTGAAATGTCCGGCCTGATGATGCTTCAAGGATGTGGGAGACATATTTCTCGCCAACGATACGGCTGCCCGCAGGATACAGTAAAAATGCTCGCGGGCTCATCCGATGTTAGAGTTTTAAACTCATTTTTAAACTCGAGATAAAATCTTGTTTCTTTTCCTTGTTTGCTCTGATCTTTCGTCGTCCCCTGAACCCTTTTCTTCTCGTTTTTCTTGGCGCTGGCTGGCCTTGCCCACTTTTTAAGCCTCTATCGACGGCGTGGAAAGTTTTCATTGCGCTCAACGTCCGACCGTGTCCTCCGTTTTGAGGGCATTTTCTGCCATTGTCCATCCAAGCAGAAGATGTGAGATATTTGTAAGGTACGACACATCTTCTTGTACTTGTACCTCTTGCTTTGAGTTATCCGGACACTGTAGTTTGTTACTGCACGCGTGAGGTCAGCGCCAGGGCTATGACATTGAGAATGAAACAGCAATTAAAACACAAAGGCAAAGAAATAGGGTGTGGATCACTTACGTATGCCCTGCTCAATCTTTCCCTTCTTTCCCTGTCAACTGGCCATTCATGGCCTCCAGGGGCACAGCGCTAAATCACTGGATGTGGGGACAAGAACCCGCTTCCCGGAGGCAAGAGCACACCAAGAAAGAAGGAGAGAAGGAAGGTTAAGACGACCTTGAAGACACTGAAGTGCAGGCGCGATCCTCCCCTGCCCCCTTGGCCTGCAGCACACGCGCGGGAATTAGGGAGGTTGTGGGAAACCGTTAGCACACTGTTCATGCAGACGGCACGCGACTCCGTCGCCAAAATGCGTCTCTGACGACACGCGAGCAGTGCGCCAAAAAGGACAAAAATTCGGGGAATTCGCCGTAGACCAAGAAGAGTAGGTGGGCGTGCGACAGTCCCTTTGGCAATGGGCTCCTGGCTCCTTCCTTTTGGCGGCCCTGGACTCCTGTCCGAAATGCACCACACACCACACACCCACACAAAGTCCATACGAGTCATGGAATCGCTGTCTGCTATCTCTCATTTTGCTGGGAAAGGGAAGTAAGATAGTAGTGAGTGAGAATGTGCGCTGTTGAGAGATTAGGTTACGGGTTTTGATTGATAAAACCGATGGGGGCGCATCGCTTGCAGGAGTTGTCCGTATCTCGACCACCCACACCAGCCATTCGCGCCTGCCGCACGTAGCCGTCGTCGAGAAAAGGGGGCGCACAAAAGGCTGGAGATGGCAGGAATAAATGCTAACTGCGAAGCAAACAATAGCAAGAACCAAAGAAAGAAAATACGAAAGAGAAGGAAGGAAGGAAGAAGGAAGAAGAAAGAAATGAAGTGATTTGATAGAAGCTCGCTCTCGCCTTGGCTTGGCTTGTCTGTGAGTCTGCCCCTGCATTTGGCACTCTGGGGACGACCCCACAAGCACGCTTCTTCCCCTGGAATCTGGCTCTTGCCTGCACAGGTCTTCCCGGTGCTGAGTCTTTGTGATCGTATGGGCTGTTAAAGCCTGCCTCAAAGCCTCTCTTTCAGGGGCATCCATCAATCACCTTTCGTCCTTTCCTTTCTTCATGGGGATCGGCGTCCACCCTCGACATCAGCCCCTTGCTTTACTGGGGCCGCGTTCCCGCTGTCAGTTTTTATTTTGGGGAGGGGGAGGCTGGCCTTTCAAAGACTGGCTCGCCTGGGCAGGAACAAACGGTAAGAAAAAACAGTGAGTCTTGGCCAACCGACAGTGACGTTTGATCTGAAATGCCAAGACTTGCAATTTTGATTTCTGCATTGTTGTGACCACCCTTACCTTCAGGCTTCAGGCTGTTGGAAGGGGAGCGTGATGTGTTGGCAGTTGAATACAGCCAGACATAATTTAGACCGAGCAACTCAAGGTTTACAACAGCAATATATCTACGGAGTAAAGTTAGACTTTCTAAGTTGTTCTTTAAGAGCTCTTCTTTAAAGTTTGTAGACAATATGATGACGACAGCTTATCGATGCCGTGTCTTGCTGTAAGCCAGAAACCGGACTCTGTGCCGCACACTAAAAGCCGCGTCTCGTCGACAAGGCTGGAAGAAATGAATTACAACGTGCTTTCTGAACACGAATGTCGCAACAAAAAGATGCCGGTAGCCGCTTTTCTCTTCATGTTTCTGGTCCGCGCGTCGATCCCTGTCGCTTAAGATGTCGTTTGATTTCTCCTTCCAGAGCCTCTTTCCTTTTTTTCAGTGGGCTCAACGTGTCTCGTCTTATGTTCCGTTTTGAATCAGTGCATGATGGATAATACCTTTCCCACGGCTGACACCCTTGTTGACAGTTGGCCCCGAGTGCCTGGCAGCTGGCTTTTCGCTGAACGGTGACGATTTTTGACTGCTGACACATCTCGACGCATATTCCTGCCGCATCTGCTTTATCGAAACAGGTATTTACGTGAAGCACTTAAGTCGACATCTGCGCTTCTGCGTACATCAATCTATACGAGGCCAATGCAGTACGGATGAGATACGTGTGGCAGGGCCCGAATTCAAACAAAACGGCGATGTCGGATATCGCATTGTCATATCTTTGAAGAGAAAAGATGATATATTGAAAACCCAGAGGTACTTTTACACACCTCGCCAATGAAACTGAACGCCCAAAATGAAAACCAGAAAACGCCAATATGTGCTTGTGTATCGTCTTCGACCGTCCTCTCCATGCCAAATGGTATGTCGTGCCCGATCGTGAGTCGACTCGCCGCGTATGTGCAAGGCCGTTATCATACAGCCGCCTGCTTCGTATCGCCCCCTTCACTGACACCCGTCATGACTTCTTCGCGGCCTGCTCTTTGCGGTACTTTTCATTCTCCAGCTCGCGCCAGTCGGGCGCCTCGACCTCGTTACCGGATGTCTCCTTGACCACGCCGCCGAATGCTGACCGGCCCGCGTACAATTGGTAGCCCTGCTTGTCTTTCTGCTCGCCGGCGGAAGAGGTCTCATCGGGGTGTGTCTGCAGCATCTTGGCCGCAGCCGGCTGGTTGCCGCGGAACCGTTTGCGCATGTCGATCATGCCGCGCCGGCACTCACCGAAGCCTTTGCGGAGCTGCTGGCACTGGGTGGGCAGGGTGTCGGACAGTGGTGGGCGGAGGCAGTCGGCGGCCGAGTTGCGGTAGACCATGACGCAGTCAGACTCCTGGAGGCACTGGGCCAGAGCGGCGCCTGAAGAAATCAAAAGTGTTAGCAAATGTCTACATGGAGGGGAAGAAAAGCTAGAAGCCACAAGTCAGAACTGGGGCTGTACGCACGAATCTCTTTACACGAGCTCGGCATGGTGATTATTGTGCATGCAAGAGCCGCTCTGTGTATTCGTTTAGAGGACACAAAGTGGTGGTGAGGTGGAATTGGAACGCCGTCCGGAATCGCCTGATCTTTTCGTCGCTTCGCGATCACCAAGCAAAAAAGCTGTTATCCAATCTTTTTGGCGGGCAACTTTTTTGCAAGGGGAGTTGTTGTGCTTCTGATTGGTCAACGGCCGACGCCACGTGTGGCGCCTGCTTATTTCGACTTTATTGTCTCCGAGTCCAGGCCCAGTCGCTGTACCTTTGCACGAAACTGCCCTGTAACTTGGAAATACAGCGCTAGTGACCGCGCCCTTTCGTCACCGCCCTGTTTTGCGTGCAATTCGCATGTGACACCACCCCTGGTTTGACCAGGAAAGGGCACATGGATTCCTCAAAGGTCCAGACCATCTTGCATCGCACCTTCCCTCCCGAACCTTATTCTCGAATACTCCTTCCCGACCTCAATAACCGGCCAACGATCTCCTTCCATTCACGACGAACCTGTACATCCTGTGATATCCCCTCGATTTACGACTCGATCGATCTCTGACCTTAACCTCACCTACACCGAGAACCCCTACGCCTGCATAGCTTGTCCGAAGATAGCTCGCGCGCCCATTCCAAAGCTCGAAAGTCACCACTTTGACATCAGACGAAAGACGAAAAAATCATGCGCGACCGACCGTGGCGCGCCTAGAGTCAATTCGACGAGTTTTATCTCGCCGCTAAAGAAAAATCCAACAACAAAAAGAAAATACAAACCTCTCTTCTTCCTTCGAGTCGACTGCATCTCTAGTCTCGACCCGTCATCGACACTTCCTTCCTCCGACCTCACCATCCCTGGGTACGAGACCCTGCCGACTTCGACACCTCTGAAATTTGCAGCAATAGCTGCCACAACTGCCCATCATGCCGGTCCCATTTCTGGGACGTCTCAACGTGTATGTCGAACTCTATCTGTTCTCGGCAGACTCACCTTTCGTGACACCAAACTGACACAGAACCTTATCTTCCAGGACCGAGTATACGGCACTGATCAGCTCCTTCTTTCTTGTCGCCTTTGAAGCCATCATCCGCATCCTCACTCTGGCTTTGCGTATGTACTCCTAAATCTCTCTTTTTTACGACTGGCCTTGTCCGTCTCTTTCCTGTACTGACCATCTCCAGCCAACTCTCTTATCAGCCTATTCTACCGTGCATCAAAACGGTTGTTTAACAGATTCACAAGTCCAGCCCATAAGCGAGCCGAAGAACGAAAGAAGTGTACGACCAGATCCTCCCCAAGTAGCACTCACTCCCGTCACAACACAGCTAACATAATTCTACAGCCATCTCGACGTCAATACGTGACGCTTCCGATTTCGTTGAGCTCTGCCGTCTGTTCGGCTACACCGCAGAAGAACATGTCTTCCAGACCAAGGACGGGTACCTCCTCGGCCTGCACCGTCTTGCATGGCGGCCTGGTGAGGAGGACAAGAAGGTCAACGCAGGTCCCCGCAGCCTGCAAAAGCGTGTCATCTACATGCACCACGGCCTGCTCATGAACAGCGAAGTCTGGGTCTGTACGACGGACGCCCAGCGTTGCTTGCCGTTTGTCCTCGTCGAGCGCGGCTTTGATGTTTGGTTCGGCAACAATCGAGGCAACAAGTACTCCAAGAAGTCCGTGAAAGCGTCGTCTAAGAGCACCGATTTCTGGAACTTCTCCATCGACGAGTTTGCCTTCCACGACATTCCCAACAGCATCTCTTACATTCTCGAAACGACAGGCCAAAAGTCACTGTCTTATATTGGCTTCTCCCAGGGCACAGCCCAGGCGTTTGCGTCCCTAGCCATCCACCCCAAGCTCAACGACCAGGTCAACGTCTTTATCGCGCTCGCGCCGGCTATGTCGCCCGCCGGCCTATCAAACGGTATCGTCGACGCCCTTGTCAAAGCCTCGCCACAAGTCCTGTACCTGCTCTTTGGCCGCCGCTCGATCCTTAGTTCGGCGACGATGTGGCAGTCGATCCTATACCCGCCGCTGTTTGTGCGTGTCATCGACTTGGGCTTGTCATTCCTGTTCGGTTGGAAGACAGAGAACATTGCACTCTCCCAGAAGCTCGCAGCCTATGCCCACTTGTACTCGTACACGAGCACCAAGTCCGTTGTGCACTGGTTCCAGATTATCCGCACCAAGTCCTTCCAGATGTACGACGACGATGTGCATCCTCTGCTGGCGACACACTCCAAGCACACCAAGGTGGCCAAGTACCCGACGCGCAATATCAAGACGCCCGTTGTCCTGGTCTACGGCGGCAGCGACTCGCTGGTGGACATCAAGGTTATGATGCGTGAGCTCCCCGCACAGACCGTTGCTACTGAGATCCCGCACTACGAGCATCTTGACTTTCTGTGGGCGCGTGACGTCGATGTCCAAGTGTTCCGCCACGTCTTTGACGCTCTCGACAGTTTTACGGGCGCCGAGCATACCAAGGAAGAGTATGCACGGTTCCGCAGCGCGCGTCATACGAGTCTCAGCGCAAACAACTCATTCCACGTTCCCATTCTCAACAGTGCAGACGGCAACCTAGCACTAGCCCCGACACAGCACACCCACCGCCTCAGCGACGTGACTTCCGATAGCGATAGTCGCAGCCAGACTCGTGCCACTGCCGTCGAGCTCATCGAAGAGCCACGGCCGCAACGGTCTGAAGATGACTTGCTTCTGGACGACGACGCGACATGGAGCCAGCCAGGCACACCACCTCAGAGTGAACCAGCAATCATTGTCGGCGCCAGTAGTGGCAACAAGACTGCAACACGGGCATTGTCAACCGCTTTGGAGCATGCACCCGCACCCCCCCCGCTGACCGATCGTTCACCCAATGCCGCTGGTCCACCCTCGACCAGTCCAGTTGAAGCGTCCCGATCGACATCCTCCTCTGCTGTTCCGTCGAGGACTGGCACACCTTTAGGAGGTGGTGCTGACGCCGGCAGCCGCCCGTCATCTTCACACTCCACCACACAAACACTATGCAAGACATCGTCACAAAAGTTCCGCAATGTTAGCGGTGGTAGCCTGAGCATTGACTCAAAACGCGGCGGTAAGGGTGGTAGCATCCGTATCGGCAGCGGCAAGGCCGTTGGCGGTGTCTCGATCGATTCCGCCTCGGCCGTGGGGAGCCTAGAGCATTAGGGGAGCTTGTGGACAGTTCCAGACTCTTAGATTGTACATGTATTTCTTCTGTGTCTATTTCTTTCTGTTTTGTCCATGTCTAGCCTTGTCTGTTTTTGTCACACCAGATTATATTTATATACACGGAGTCTATTTTATCACGAGAGAAGCGTCATTTTATGGGAGTACAATGGAGAAACGGGGAGTACACATGCATTGATTATATTTTGATTATTGTCATTTTGTCCTTGAGAACTAGTTCTTGCATAAATTCATTATATCTACATTACTCATTACATGTCTCTGTGAGCGTCGTCTACCCCAGTAGGTACTCCTTCTCGCCGCGTTTGCCTTTCTGGTCAAACACGTCACCCCACCACACGTCGACGTCCTCACCGGCTGCCGCTCGGCGTCGCCAAACATCTTCCAGCAGAGCCCGTCCGGTGATGAACATGTTGTACCGCGTCTTGGTGCCCCACCAAACACAGTAGTCCCGTGCGTCGTTGCGCAGCCCAGCATCCCGAATCTCCGCGCCAGCTAGAAAGACGGGGAGCATCAGTTGCTTTTGCACGAATGTGGTGCGCCGGCAGCTCGTGACGTGGTTGAGTGTACGGCGGGCCAAAAACTGGAGGAGGGCAGTATTGTCGGGGGCAATGTCCTTGTTCTTGTCACCGTCTTCATCGTCACCCTCCTCCTCGGCCCTTCGCTTGGCCGCCTTACGGTCTTGCCACTTAAAGACCCGCTCAATGTAAATCAGCAAAGCATACCGCCAGGCCTCGGCACAGTGGTATAGGTCCAGCCGGTAATCCAAAACACTGCCGCCGTCGTCCTGACCGTCGACGGCAATGTTGCGGGTTCTCCACAAGTGTTCAGCCGCAGCAGACTCGGCGTCGTCCGTCGACCCGCCCCAGCCGGGACTGTTTGGGTTTCCGTTACCACCTCCTTTAGCCTCGCGCAAATGATGAGTCGCCGGATCGTCAAAGGCGGGCGACTGCCATTGAGCAATGCGGCGCTCTAGACGCAGAACGGGGCCCATGTCGAAACGGACGCACGACAGCGTGGAAGCAATCTGCATCTCACGGGCATAGGCAGCCAGACGGATCATACACTCAAAGAGTTCACGAGGACATCCCGAGATGGCGTAGAAATCGAGGGCGGCAGAAGAAGGGGTGGCACTGGCTGGCTGTTCATCACCTGGAGTTGGCTCCGGTGGATCAAAGATGCTCATAATAATGCGTTCAGGAAAGATGCAGCCCTTCCGGCTGGTGAGTGCGAGGGTGACGTCGAACCAGACGAGCAGGCCAAGTTGGGCTAAACGTTGGGAGCTGTGTCGAGGCGGCGAGTCAGAAGACGTGGATGATGATGATGAGGCAGAGGATGCGTTGGACGGTGTTGGTGATGAAGCCGATTTGGTGCCAGCAATAGCACTATTTGGACGAACACCTTGGATAAGACGTTTGGCACGGCGGAGATGGTTTTGCCATGGGCCAAGAGCAGATGTTGCGCACTGTCAGGGGGTTAGCAGATGACAGGAGAAAGAGAAGGAGGGGTGACGGTAACTTACATCCAACGTCATCAAGACAATAGAGGCATCCAGCAACGATTCGTCTGGCTGGCTTTCACCAGCTGCCTCGGTGTGGATCTTGTCTTCAAGCATCTGGGTGGCGCGGCGCTTGTAGGCAGTGGCCTCGCTTGTACAAGCGCCTGTGTCGTGGTCCACATGCCGGTAGGAAAGGGCTAGGATACAGTGACGAAGCAGGCTGGACTGCTGCATGGCCTGCATGTTGTAGCGAAAAGGGTTGGCGGCAAAGTCGCAAGTAAGCGGGAGGATACAAAATTCTTGGTCGTCTGTGTTGTTAGACGGGGATGAATGAAATGAACTTAGAGTAAGAGGACTCACACTGGAAAAAGATGCGTGATATAGTGTCGTAGAGCACGGAAGGCTGAGCGTACATGCGCGGTGATGTAGCCATCAACAGGGCGTCTGCCGGGATGGACATCTGCTGATGCTGCTGCTGTACTTGCTTGCCACTGTTTGTATTATTATTTGTGCCAGCATCAAAGCAGAATGTAGAGAGAGGCGAAGGCAGCTGGATGGCCGATAATGTGTCAAGGTGTGATGGCAGCTCTTCGACATCGTCGGCCAGACTTCTTGTTGTGGGATCCGGGTGGGATGGGCTGACAAGAGGAGGGAGCGACGACATTTGTGGCGGTGACGGCGACGGCAGTGGTAGCATCATGGCTGGCGTCGACTGCACGGCACCGGCAGTCATTATGCCGGCGGCGGCATTGTTGGCGTTGTTATTGTTGCTATTGGTCGGAGTGTTTCCACCAAACATGGCGGCATCAAGGCTGACGGTAGGAAAGAATGGGTTCATAAACTCTTCTGTGGGCCAGTCAAGGATGCCATCGAGGCCGGGAGTTGGAGTGTTATTGCCATAACGGCTGTTGTTTTGGTTGTTTTGTTGGTGGTGGTTGATAGCCGAGCCAATCGGCTCTGCATTGATAGGGCTGTTGGTGTGGATGCTCTCACAACTACTACCGGTGCTATCGGGCGATGAGTGGTGACCTTGGCTCTGTGAGACGTCACCAGACGACGCCAGACCAGCGAGTGTCGCGGCAATGGTGTTGGTAATGTCCGGATGGATGCCCTCGCCGTCGTCACTACCCATCGGCATCCGAGCAAAGACGGACCGCGGAGACGCCGAAAAGATGTCGGCATCGTACAGAGGTAGCGGACTAGACGGTAGTGGATGATGAATGGCGGTAGAGCCCTCTGAAGATGTGGCTGGAGGTGAACGAACGCCAGCATCAGAAGGTCCGCATGTTCTCTTGGCCTGCTTCAAAGATGACGACGAAGAAGACGAGGTCGTCGTCGCGTTGCTCGATGTAGCAACAGGTGCTGTCCCGTTGCGGCGTCTTTTGCGGCTGGGACCGCCGACGAACTTGAATTCGCGGGGCGTCTGGACCTGAGCCATCGTGAAGACGCTGGAGGATGTGTGAAGGGTCTGTGGCCAGTTTGTTGGTTACCCAGTCAAGGAATATCTCAAAATGAGTAAACGCCTGGAGAGGGAATTGAGACAGCGGAAGTGGGGGCGGATCGATGATGAAGATGAACAGATCTGGTCATTGATTGTCTGCCCTGGTCCTGTCCCGTCTCGTCGCAATCTTATCCGTTGTCGTTGCTTGCGATATGGCCGGGAAAGGAAATCAAAGAGAAATCTGGCGATCGGATATCTCAGAGAAGTAAACGCCAGCTTGGGGCATGGGTCGATGTAATGGTCTGAAAATGCAGGTACGACAGAGTGGTGTACTCGGAGAGCAGATATACCAAAAGAGGAAGAAGGTTGACCTTGGTCGTCGTGTATGGGGCCCAATCGCACCTTCCCTAAGATAACGGATCCCGGGACCCTTTCATCGCATCCTATCGGTAAAACCAATGGCAAAACCTACGGAAAGCGCGCCCAGAACCCCAGACTTGCCTCGCTCCTTCCTTGAGCGTGTTTCTCCTCCTTCTCGTCGCCACTTTCCACTTCCTCGCTCCAGGCAGATGATGGCCTGGAACTAGCCTGCCGCCGCTGTATCTAGGTTCTTTCTCCCCCTCCTTCTGTCTCGCTGTCTCCACTCCTCTCAACATCTCCAATTTGGGACTAGCTCCAATGCTGGTGTCAGTCGGATGCCTTCGCCTGTTCACAATTGTCACAATGACTGCCGACTGTCGCATCTGTACGGAGTATGTATGTTGTAGACCACGCAAGTAACTTCCCGTCCGGGCAAGCTCAGGGATTTTTTGGGAGTATTTTGTTTATTTTTATTTTGCCACCGTGGTATTTATTTGATTTTTCTCCAATCGGATAAGGACCATGATACGATAATTCTTTTTTTTTTTTCTTCAATTATTTTTCAATTCAAAACTTCGTTGTCAGAAAAATGTAGTAACTTGCAAACTGATGCAGGTCATATTATGCATGGATGGTTGTGTGCTGTTCTGAGTCACAAACGCATCGTATCATTTTGTGAAGCATAGAATAAACGACAGAAGTTCGAATAAGAACATCAAGCACCAAGTCGGAAAGAACGCATCTAGACTTTGCTAGTTTTCCCTTTTCCTTATCTTCGAGGCCCCGCCCCCTTTCTGATAACATCTCCAGCTTTCCTTATGACACAGCTACCTCTCATCATCGACATCGATACCCTTTAACAGCACAACGCAGCACATCACAACACATCACAGAAGATACACCATATTATCATTATGGCCACTTGGACAGCCAAAGACAGCATCGTCATCTTGGGGTGAGTCACCGACCGCATTTCGTTCCGTATGTTCACACACTGACAATTGACAGCGCCGGCATCATCGGCCTTGACGTCGCCCTGGTGCTCGTCCGGAAAGGCCTCGGCCACCTCGTCACAATTGTCGCCGAACATTTGCCTGGCGACACGGCACCCGACTACACCTCCCCCTGGGCCGGCTGCAACTACTCGTCCATCTCGGGCAGCGACGCCAACGCCTTGAGATGGGACCGCCTGGGATACCGACACTTGCTGTCGCTGGCCACACAGCACTCGGCCGAGTCGTACGTTGCGCGGACGTCTTCTACCGAAATCTGGGACGATGTAGTGCCGGGCGACAAGATCAAAATCATGTCCGAGTACCTCGAAAAGTTTGCCGTCCTCACACCCGAGCAGCTGCCTGAGGGTGCTGCCTTTGGCGTTACTTTCAACACCGTGACGCTGCACGCACCCAAGCATCTACAGTGGCTCCGCGCAACCCTCGAAAAGGCTGGCGTCACTTTCATTCGCCGCAGCGTCCCCGATCTGCCGTCCGTTGTCGGTCCTCAGACGGAAGTCGTCTTCAACTGCATCGGCAACGCCGCCTCGACTTTTACGGGTGTTCAGGACCCCAAGTGCTACCCGACACGCGGGCAGGTGCTTGTTGTCCGCGCTCCCGGTGTCACTCGCAACATGATGCGCTACGGTGATGGCTACATTACCTATGTGATCCCCCGGCCGCTGTCCAACGACCAGGTCATCCTGGGCGGCTACCTCCAGAAGAACGTGTGCGACCATGCAACCTACGACCACGAGACGCAGGACATTCTGAAGCGGACCGCAGCATTATCTTCACAGCTGCGCGAGAGCAATGGCGGCAAGGGGCCCGAGGTGCTGGGTGTGGCATCGGGTCTGCGGCCCTCGCGGGAGGGTGGTGCGCGTGTCGAGCGTGTTGAGTTGCTTGTGGACGGCCGGGCACGGGCATTGGTGCACAACTACGGTGCAGGCGGCACGGGCTACCAGGCGGGCTACGGTATGGCGCTGGATGCAGTGAAGACGATTGAAGCTCTGCTGCCATCGCAGTCCGTTTCGGCGTCTCTGTAGTGTATGAAGGCCTGTTTGAACCACAGTAGTTACATATTGATAGAACTGTTTTCCACTTACTTCTTGCTTTTATCATTCTTGTTCTTTACTTGCACAAATGGTCTTGTTCCTGGCCGATAAGACCGATAAAGCTCTCTTGACGTGAACAGCTATCAAGCTGTCCCTGTCCAACCTGTAGTCCCTTGTTCCACCTGCATCAAGCTATGCAAGCGAAAGTACAGTAGCGTTGTAGAATGCCGCAGCTTATTGGAGAAAAGTAGACAAACCCGACCATGTCGGAAACTATGGTCAGACTAGCCAGATGTGTGGATATCAAGACGACCATGTCCATGCTCTTTGTCTCCCGTAGTTTTGCCGTAATCTGGGTGAAGTTTGCCCTGTCTAGCGCTTCTTGGTGCCTGGACGTTAGTGGTTGTCAACTGTTGATGGCGCCTGCCTCTCTTGGTGCGTCAGTTGGCATCTTTTGACACATCACGCTAGTCCCAAACAGGAATTACTGGATTAGGAGAAATGCGACCCCTCTAACACCACGATTGGATGCGGCAGGCGCGATTCTCACCACTAAACACTTTGAACGCCATTTGCCTCGATATGTCGGATATCGGATATCGGAATTCGTGTGCATTGCCCCTCCACTCTGCTCTTATACCGAAAAAGGACAATGCAAGCTCCGAGTCTCACTTGGAACTGTACGTGGACGCGTGAACGCGGTTTATGGTAGAGATGAAAAAATAAAGTGGAATAAAACAAAGGAATCAACTATTGCTGGAAGAAGAAAGTCAAGCCGTGACGTATCTATCTACAAGCTTCTTGATCTACTATTTATCTTGACGATATCGCGTCACCATTTGTTTGTTTGCACCTCAACTCAATCATCAATCAACACTCTGTCTTGTCCAAGTCAACAATCTCGACTCTTCCTCCTTCTCTACCCCGCCACCCTCTTCAACAACAATAACCTCCTCTACCTTCACAATGGCGACGATGCAAAAGGTCTTTGACGCCTACGAGCAGCGCGTGGCGACGCTCCAGAAGAGCGACAACAAGTACGCCCGCGGTGTTGCCTGGATCGAGGGCGAGCTGGTTCCCCTCCATGAGGCCCGCATCCCTCTGCTCGACGAGGGCTTCATGCACAGCGACCTGACCTACGATGTCCCCTCGGTCTGGGACGGCCGCTTCTTCCGTCTGGACGACCACTTGGACCGCTTCATTGCTAGCTGCGGCAAGATGCGCCTCAAGCTCCCGCTTCCCCGCGAGGAGGTCAAGGCCACCCTCGTTGACATGGTCGCCCAGAGCGGCATCAAGGATGTCTTTGTGGAGATTATTGTCACCCGCGGCCTCAAGGGCATTCGCGGCACCGACCCCAAGGATATTGTCAACCGTCTGTACATGTTCATCATGCCCTATGTGTGGGTCATGGACCCCTCGGTGCAGATGAACGGCACAGGATCCTCCATTGTCGCCCGCACTGTGCGCCGCATTTCGCCCGGCAGCTTTGACCCGACCATCAAGAATCTTCAGTGGGGCGACCTCACTCGTGCCATGCTCGAGGCCCAGGACCGCAGCGCCACCTACCCGTTCCTGACCGACGGCGATGCCCACCTCACAGAGGGCTCGGGTTTCAATGTCGTCATCATCAAGAACGGCGTCCTTTACTCGCCCGCCCGTGGTGTTTTGGAGGGCGTCACCCGCCGCAGCGTCATGGACGCCGCCAAGAAGCTGGGCTACGAGATGCGCCTCGAGTTTGTGCCGATTGAGAACGTCTACCAGGCCGACGAGATTCTTATGTGCACGACAGCCGGTGGCATCATGCCCATCACAACGCTGGACGGCAAGCCTGTGGCAGACGGCAAGGTGGGCCCCATTACCAAGGCCATCTGGGACGAGTACTGGGCGATGCACTACGAGGATACCTACAGCTTTGAGATTAAGTACTAGAGAAGTATAGAGGGAAGTGGTACATAATGAAAAGTGGCGGGAACGTAGAATGTATTTCTTTTAGTCGTTTATGAATATAATACTGCGTTTTAAACTACTTTCTTGACCAAAAAGTGATTAAAAGTGAGTATTGACTTTACCGCTGTATAGTCAAAGTTGTTGTCGAAGTGCAAGTGTATCTTAAAAACACAGTCAAAATTGGTAGAGCGACTATTAAACTACAGTAATGTTGCCAAATATAATATATCTTAATGGACTAAGTACCACCAGATTCCATCACAGTATCAATTGTCTATTCTTGAAAGATGTCAGACCATTGTAGAAGCCAGCTTATGAACAAATATCATGATTGAAGTAGTATAATTAAAGCTTCTAGTAGATGTACATGTTTTATCTATCATCCAACGATCTCTGTAGGCACACTTGTGCCAGTATTGCCTGACTGCACCTTTCCTATGCCGCCAGTACTGTTAATATACACCATGCCACGCAAGTCTACGCCTTCTCCGAAACAGTCGACGCACCAGTTGTAGTAGCACCAGCCTGCTCCTCATCCACGGGGACGCCCTCCAAGTGGATAGCCGCCATGCGACGCTGGAGCAGCTTTGACTCGTCGACACGGGGGCCCTGGAAGACGCCGCGCTTGGAGGTGAACCAGAGAATAATAACAAAGCCTGTGAGACCCGTCGTGACAACCGAGACATAGCTCATGTTGCTGGGCGTGACCGGCATAGCTGTAGGGAAACAGGCAATAACGTCGACAAACAGGACCCAGGCGACGGCGATAACGTTGATGGGAGCACCAAAGCGGCCCAAGTTGAACCAGCGTTCCGGCAGGACGTTATCGCGGCCGCGCCACAGAACAATGGCCTGGGGGATGGCGCAGGTTGTTTGGAGGAACAAGATGTTGGCGGAGACCATGGCAGAAAAGGCGGTGGAGGAGCCGATAAAGATGAGGCCGTAGAGCTGACAGAAATTGTTAGCGAACGAACGAGCGAGTGGGTAGGAGTGCGAGCGAAGCGAGGAGAAAAAGAACAGCGAGTGCAGCGAGGAGATAAGACTAACCGAGACAAAGGTGCCCGACAGGAGGACAGCATTCATGGGCATCTTGAAGCGCGGACTAACACGGCTCCAGAACTTGGAAAAGGGAAGAGCACCGTCACGGGAGACAGCCCAGAGCGTACGTGACGACGTCGTGACATTACCAACGAGACAGCCAAAAAAGCAAAAGGCAAAGAGGGCCACGAGGATGGAAGCAGCCGCCTTGGAGCCCGTTCCCTGAAGGTAGATTTCGATCAAGGGAAGACCTGTCGGCGTGTTCAGGACAGCCTCGACGTCGGTGATGGCGTACATGCAGGCGATGGCAAAAGGGAAAGCAGCAACGAAACCGCCAATGAGCGGCAGGACAATGACGCGAGGCACATTGCGACCAGGGTTGGGGATCTCCTCGCACATGTGAGCACCGCAGTCACTGCCCAAAAAGCTGAAGACGGTGTTGACCGTGGCCAGCAGGAAAGGCAATCCCTTGTTGGACCAGCCCGTGCTCGACGTGATATCGCCAAAGATCCACGACGCGGGGGCATGGTTGTTGCGGCTGCAGATAAAGAGGACGAGGGTTGTCGTAAGGAGGAGGACGACGGAGAGGTAGGCTGTCTGTTAGCGGAAGCAACGAGGTATAATGAGACGAAGGCTTTAGACTTACTGATAAGTTTGTTGAACAAGGGAATAATGTGGTGGCCAAAAATGTTAAGCGATACAGCCATCCACATCAGCAACACATACAGCAGCCACTGCTGCCAGTGCTGGTAGTGGTAGTTGGGGTACCACAACGACGCAATCGACAGCACCATGGAGGCCACAAAGTTGGAGACGGAACTGGCGCCCATCCACCACCCAATGACGCTCATCCAGCCATTGATATAGGCCGCAAACGGCTTGTACGGTCCGCTAGCCACCATGTACGACCAGTAGTACTGGGCACCGGCCACGGGGTAGGCAGACGCCAGCTCGGCCATGCCCAGCGACAAAATGACCGTCATGACGGCCACAATGGGCATCGTCCAGATGGCGCCGCCGGAGCTGGCTTCCGTGATGCCCGTGCCAATGGACGAACCAAAACCCAGCCACGTGCACGTCAGCGTAAACGAGAGGGCACCCAGACTGAGCGTCGAGAACTGACGCGGCATCTCGCGCTTGTATCCGACAGCCTCGAGCTCGAGATCGTCAAGGTCGGCGCCCGAGGACTTGCTTGGGGCGACGTCCACAAGGGACGGGGCAGCATGAGGTCTTTCCATTGTGAGGGGGTGGGGATGGTGTTCAAGAGGGAAAATATAGAGAACCAGGTACAATAAATAGAGAAGATATGGAGATAATAGAAGATTAAGATGATTATGCTGGTGCAGGTTGTCGATGAAATAGAAAACGAACAATGAGTGACGAGGCTGGCGATGTCGAGTCGTCTTATATCTTGGCAGATATGCGTCCTGGGGATATATGTGGATGGATGTGGAGATATGGGATATATGGGAACGATTGACATACAGGGAAGGAAGATAAACAAAACAACCAAACGGGGTAAGATGTCAATATCAGAAACAAGAATGCAGATATGGTATAGAGCCAAGGTTTGTCAGGATCTCCTCTCTCGTCTGTTGGCTGCCGGTTACGCCGACGAGGACGGATAGGAGGTTTTTTGACAAGGTAGAGGTGTAGGGATGGTCATGGCAAAAGAGCGTGTAAGTGAGATTGGGAGAAGAATAAGGAGAATGCCTCGTATCGGTTGTCAACCTCCTCGACCTGTGAATGTTCCTGCCAGTGGTAGTGGTGACCGCGATCATGCCTCCCTGGAGAGGAGCGGATGTGCGCGTGCCACTATCTGATAGTTCCCCACGCTGGTCATATTGCTTGAAGGGGCAAAAGACAAAGGTCAGGAACGAGAAAAGTCAAGTTGAGGTGGGGATTAAGATAGGTCCAAGCGTGGAGAGATGCCCTCCCCGGCAATCGCCCATGTGCCCGCCTCCGCTCTCTGAAGCCAGTCGCGGGTGAAAAAACGACGTTAAACCGAAACAGGAGATGTTGAGAAAAGAGGCTACGAAATCCTTCAGCAGGGGATCGCTTATCAGCGCAAGAAGCGTGAAAGGGGACAAAGAGGACAAATAAGGCGTAAAAAGGTGGAAATAGGGCAATAGCTCGGTAGCTCGCCGGCATCCCACGTAACTAATGTCACCCTTCACTTTCTCATCCGCTACCATCGACGCTAGTTTTATCTCTTGGGTTTGAATGGCGTGGCACGCTATTCTTCCATCAAATTCTCCCAACTTCGCTTTCTCCTAACTGGGGATTGTCGACTATCGACAGCCACGAAAGACCCTTATTATTTTCCTGGAAACTTCCGTGAGGCTGTTGTCGGTAAACACCCAGTGGAGTGGACTTATTACCCCTCTCAGTTTCACGCCTCTTCTTACGTCTTTTCAACGTCACACCTCAGAGGATATGTTCTTGGCAAACTTCCCTAGACTTCTTTGATTTTACTCGATTTGGATGTTGATACAATACCATACCTGGGGCTTTTGAAGATTGCTTGAAAGTTACCCTCGTACGGTAGAATCTCGGAAAGACCTACTAACAGATCTTACTTGCCCGCAATGCGGTATATTGTAAAATTACAAATCAGGAATAAAACGAGCAAAGAAACGAACAACTCAAAGACAACGATGTGGAAATTTCATATACAAGTGCAAACGTGGATCAATTGAAAATTGTACAAAGCGTCAAACCATAAATCATAAAGCAGTAAAGACTGATGCAAAATAGAAGCCCCCTCTGTATGCCCCACAGTACGCTGTTGACCCGTCTGCATTCGAAAAGGTGCACGGCGTGTTGCACGCGTAGGTTGTTGTGCTCGTAATGGCTGACCCTTGGAACGAGTTTGTGCACGTGCAGACCGATTCGACGGTGTCGGAGTCGGAGTCACCAGGTTGTGATGGTCTTGATGAAAGGGTAAAATACAACGAGTTTCTGCCTCCGTTCGCCGTCGAACAAAATGAGGCGCACTCATCAATGGACTCCGTAATAACTTCCGTGGCCAGCACGGGATTGCCACCGAGGGTTTCTCTGTGGACGACCCAGCAGCCAGTGTATCCGTAGCCGCCATACGTGCCGCCGTTACCGGATGAGTTGGAGCTTGGGTAGCTTGTTCCGTTGATGCCATCCATGCCATTAGTGCCGTTGTATCCATAGGGCCCTTGAGGACCCTGAGGCCCTTGAGGCCCTTCAGGACCGGCTGGGCCAGCGGGACCCGGGGCACCATCAGTACCATTTGTCCCGTTGGAGCCATCCTTTCCGTCTTGGCCGGCTTCTCCGTTGTCTCCATTTTGTCCATTGGCACCAGCTGGTCCTGGCTGGCCTTCAACAACGACGACGTCAGGGCTGCTGCTCGAACTTCCGCTACCAGCACTGGCATACGCGGATGCGTATGAATTTGAGGATGCCCCAGGTACACCAGGTACACTAGGTACGCTACTACCGCTTGATGTAGAGCCTGATGATGATGATCCACCGCCATTGCCACCATCACCACTGCTGCTGGCTCCGCCGTAATAGTTGTTTTGTGTGTTGTAGATGTTGATGTTGACAGCTGTTGGACTACTGATGGATATGGGCAGTGGACATGTTGAAGCTGGTACACATTGCAAGTTGACTGTTGTACAGTCTTTTGGTGTGCCACCCGCGGCAAACACAGCATAGACGACGTTCGTTTTGGTGATGCAAAAGGAGGCGTTGCCTAAGCTGAAGTTGCTGCTTGACCAGTGCAGTGTGCCGTCTGCATTGACGGAGAAGCCCCCACTGATGGAGTTGGAGCCGTTGAAAATGGTAAATGGCTGATATGCTGCTGTTGGGTCAGCCGTCACCGGCACATTGCCAGAAAGTAGCAGTTGGTCACCGACAAGTGTGAATGGTTCGGCAAGTTGGCAAGCTGGAGATGTTTGTCCACTTGTTGTGACAAACAATGACGACTCCCGTTTTGTAACATGCCGCCTTGCGTATGGGTTTTTGGCGACAACTTGTAGTAAAAAGGGTGCACCCTCGTCTATTGACAAGCCTGGGGATGACAGTGATGATGGTGATAATGGGTCGCTGTTGAGTAGGCCGCTGCCAACAAACAGTGCGAAGAGGGAGTCGAGCACCCCCATGGTTGATGTTGTAAAGGAGTGGCAATAGTGTCAGGCGCCGAAAATGAGATGAATTGTGATTAATGAGTGACGAGAATAAGATGAAAAGTGAAAGAGTGAAGTGAGAAAAGGAACTCGCCATCGAAAACGGATGCGATAAACTGAAGATGCAATACAATCGCAAAAAGACAGCGTGAAAGAAGGAGGGAGCTCAAACGACGAGAGGAAGAGAAACAAGAGAAAGCACTCGTCCAAAACGTGGGAAAACAAAAAAACACAAGGAGTCGCCGCGAAAAAGAAAAAAAAAAAGAAAACAATCAAAAACGTGGGCAACGACGACAGTCAACGACGGATATGGAACTGCCATGGGGCATCCCGCGTGAGCAAGTGTCAGTAAAGTCGAGAAATTGATCGACCGTGTCGTTGACGACTTGATTGCTGTGTTAAGCAAGTGGTGGAATGGGTAGGGTGAAAGCGAGATTACAATTTTGCGAAGCAAGGGATAGGACAAGTTCCGGGTACAATGGCAGGTTTCCGTTTTCCGTTTTCCGTGGGAGCATTACTTTTTCTCCCGCGATAGTCGGCGCGGATCGTTTCTTCTGCTGTAATTTTTCTGTTTGTCTGTCTGCAACTTAGACTGTGTGGTTTGCACGTATTTAGTGCCTGGGCCATGCCAAAGTTTTGGTGATCTTGTCTCAATAGAAAGTGGACTGTCATGGTGCAACTTGCGGAGTCGAGAGACGTTCAAACCTGAAAAGTGACAAGTTATCGGAGACCGGTGCCCAACTCCGCGATGCACTTCTTAAGGTCGGCTTTTGAGAAATTTCTCGGCTTTTGACGGACAATGCGGAAGGGGTGCGAAAAGTGAGGCCTGGATGCAGACTGAAGAATGTCGGCTAGAGGATGACGTCCATTTAAGGTGCAGATCTACCATGTCTCAGCCACCCAGTCATAGTGTTCAACGGCAAGCATGCGGAGTAAAATAATGGCAAATGGAGTGGACACGCGAGATGTGACAGTTAGTAGCGGTCACAAAAAAGAAAACAAAGAAGCAAATACCATAACGGTGGTGAACAATAACGTGTAAATGTCGTCGATCATCATGCGCAGTCCTTACCTCAATTTTAACAACAGGATATCAGCAAGCGAAAGAATTTATTCATGACACTTAGTGTACCGTACCTCAAAATTATTTTATACAATACTGCATCCCATGTCATCATGGTAGGCTTATTCTTGGAGTTGACGATATAATTTCTTGATTCTGCACAATTTTGAGGTCGAAGCTAGACTTAGCGGTCACGCCCCGCCTCGTAACATTAGGAGTGCCGAGACACACCGGTCGAAGCTCGGCTCGAGGTTGACAATTGAATACGACATGTCGTCTCTGTGGAGTGTCCGACGCATGAAGACTTGGCTGTTCGGCTGCCATGAAAGATATGGCCTAGAACGTGGAGAGATCGACGTTGTTTATAGATTCTTGCTAACGGTCTTCTTGCTTACATGACTCGACGTTTATGGCAACAGCCCGGCCTCGATCTGATCAACATCAATTTTTACCTCATTCATACGGTTCATGATGTAACAAAAGGCTCGCTTGAGACTCTAGTGCCATTTCTCCCAAGTAAGCACACCATTTTGACGATGAAGGCATTTGTCGTTGAGTTTCTGTGACAACGGAAACAAGAGGCCTTTCAATACGATGTTCTAGCCATACTCTGCACAAAGAGGACATTTTGAATTAGGAATAAGATGGATATTTACACCGGAAATTCATAATGTAGACTGAGGGGAACAGAAGTATAAAGATAAAAGTCTCGCTCTATCAATCCGGAAGACAAGAAGCAATCAGACCTCATCATCTCACCATCTTACCTTCACACTCTCAAGCCGTCTCAAAATCAGTCACATACATCATCACATTTTCTTATCCACAGCTCTCACCTCCACCATAATGTACGCCCAGGCTTCCGTCATCGGCCTTGCTGCCGCCACCCTCGTCGCCTTCGTCCGCCCCGCCACGGCCTTTACCACTGCCTGCTCCTACCAAGAGTACAAGTGTGGCTCGGAATTGTTCACCACGGATGGTAAGACCCCAACCTTAAGATTCAATTTGATTAGAACATCACTAACGTCCAGGCTACAATGAAACCGAGTTGACGGCGGCCGTCAACTTGACGAGCACGATCCCTCCGCTCGAGGACTACCAGCTGATGAACGTCATCTTCCGGTGCATCGACATCAACGGCAACATTGCGGGCAACTCGTACTGCATTGCCGGCTGCATCGGCATGGCGTCGACGAGCAATGACCAGTGCGCAATGTGATGAGGGCCGTTGTTCGGATGGGTTGGGAGGTTGCTGGCTCGGGTGGGCACAGAAGGAAGGAACGCAGGGCTAACACCCGATTGGTGGATTTTTGACATAATGTGGGGCTTGTATAGTGATCATAGTAAAATAAGCTTAATAATGTATTATATTCACAGTCACCTGCTGTAGAGACCGAGAATTGGTTTATCCTATAACGCCATCCAAGATTCACGTGTACTTTGCAATCTCCTCCTCTATGAATATTTAATATACATTCATCACACTTAAAGAGCATGTGCTGACTGACACGCACGGCGCTCTCGTCCTTCTCGAGGCCGAGAAAGTCCTCGCACAGCCGGATCGACAAAGAAGGAGCCCCATTTGCAGCCAAAGGTACTTTGGGCCTGGATCTGGTCGACAATGTCTTTGCTGCTGCGGCCCTTGACGGTAAAACTGATGACGGGCACACGCTTTGTGCGGTCAGCCACAGGCTCGCCCCAAATCTGGACAGCGTCGCCCTTGCTCAAAAGGTAGTTGATCAGGATGGCCTGGAGGCGCTCCTTGTGGACAGAGACAGTATCCCGGCTCCAGCCAGATTCAGCCAACAGATACTTGGACACGACCGAGATAGCAGCGGCCAACTCGTAGTTGGCACCAGCGACTCCCAGCAGGTTCTTGAGCGAATCGGGCTTCTTGTAAGGATGGCCGATGACCCAGCGGCAGCCCTGGTCCTCGAGCCACTGGCTCATCTCGGCGTCCAGGTTCTGCTGCTGAAACTTGTTCCAGCCATCAAGGCCCTTTTTGTGGTCAAAATGCTCCCAGAGCTGGCTGTACTGATTGTGGGATCCTTCGAGGACTTTCAGACCGCCATCCTGGGGGCCGTTGGGCAGGAGGTTCAGGGCACCCTGGACACCCTGCAGATTGGTCCGGTAGGGTGACTAGTTGACGTGCGCCCAGGGAGCAAAGACCGCATCGGTGGGCTCACAGGCAGCATCCGGGACAGGCAGGTTCAGACCATCGTAGCTGACGAGCAGCTCATCCGTGCCCCAAATTTTGGCAAAAGCATCGATGACGACAGGCTCTAGAGCTGTACAAAGTCCAGCCACCATGTAGCAACGCCCAGGCCGATCGTCTCAGTATTGTCGCCGCCAATATTTTGATTACGGCCCAGACGTTGAGGTTGTTGCTGGCCGGCGCTGAAGCTTCCAGTATCCACTAGCGCTGTGCCATTGCCGCTGAGCTACTCGATGATTTGAGTGCCATTCCTATCCTCGAGACAACACCATATTCTAAGAGTACCGGCGTCCTGCCAGTATCTGATTTTAGCGACTCGCCTCGTCCGCCGAGCTTGCTGTCCATTAGCTTTGACAATATTCTCGTCGGCGACGAAGGTCTTGACAGTCAAGCCTTGTCCGCAAGTCAGCCCATTACACTGCCAAGTGAAATCCTTGACAACTGGCAGTACCTTATCGACCAGACGGATGTGTTCAACTCAAGCCTTTACCAGGTGTAGTCAAGCAAAAAGAAATATAAATAAAAAATTAAGTTAATTAAAAATACGTACAGCAGCGGGTATTCGCTGGTCGTCACCGACCCAACTACTAATCCGCCGATTACTGGTTTAACTAGGGGAGAGCGGACGGGATCCCGTGTTCTCCAGTATCTGTGGCCGTACGTGGAAGATGCGTGTTCGCGTGAGGATTATATTGCCCGTCGAGGGTGTCGGGGTGATGTTCTTGAGGATATGTTTTATGGTGCCATTGTGTGATTAGTTAACTTTGGCGACATGTACTACTTTTCTTCACCTCGTCATGTATGGATTATAACTACGAATAACATGACTTATCTGAAATTGAAAACTAGCTGTGTGGTTTTTAGGTGCTGCATAATGAAGAACACGGCATCAATTGTCCCTTAAAATCCGGCGATGCATATGAGTGCACTCCGTAACCGAGGCTTCGTTAAAACCCGATTCTACCAACGATCGGCAACCAAACCAACAACCAACAACATCACTAGCGCCAGAGAGGCAGTATCAAACGCGCCCTCGGCAACTAAACCTCATTGATTGATATATACACATATGACGACACTTTGCTCCCTTCATTTCGAGCTTGAAATAGCTTTTATCTTTTATCTTGGCTTTATATTTGCATGAATTTGATTTATAGATTTTTTCCTCACTCTTGATTTTTTTTTTCCCACGACCTACGACTAACTATCACAAATGTCTTACAAGGGAGAAACAGCATACATCACTGGTGGTGCCAGTGGCATCGCACGGTCTCTGGCCGATCGGCTTGTGGAGAGGGGGTGAGTTCAGCTGTGCACGCGATATTCAAAATCGTGGTAAGGTGTGGTGTATGCTAACACCCAATAGCATGAAAGTCGTCGTCGCCGACTGGAACATTGAGGGCGCCAACAAGGCGGCAAAAGAGCTCAACGAGGCCGCCGGCTCTTCCGACAACAGCACCGCCTGGGCTGTCGAGGTCGACGTGTCCAACTGGGAGTCCCAACAGAAGGCTTTTGAGTTTGCCGTCGAGAAACTTGGTGGTCGTGTCGACTATGTCTTTCCCGTGGCAGGCATCACCGAGCGCGACTGGACGCCCGTCAAACCCAAGGGCAGCGAGTTTGCCAAGCCGAACCTACAGGTCTTCGACGTCAACGGCACGGGGCCAATCTATACAACATCGCTGGCCGTGCAGCATTTCCGGGATCAAGAGCCGAACAAATACGGCTTCCGGGGCAAGATTGTCATTGTCTCGTCGGGCTGCGGCTTCTACTACATGCCCAGTCTGCCCATCTACACGGCGTCAAAGCAGTAAGTCCCCCCAGCGCTACCTAATCTTATCTTGTTCGCTGCTAACTTTGCAGCGCCATTGTCGGCTTTGTCCGCACGTACGGACGTCTCATCACCGAGGAGAATATTACGCTCAACACGCTGTGCCCCAACATTGTCCGCACGGGTATTTCCAGCGGCGAGTTTTACGACAAGGCCGGCAAGGATGGTCTGTTGGTGGAGACGGAGGGTCTGTTGCAGGCATTTGAAGCCCTCTTGGGCGATGCTCCCGGATCCGGCGACGCCATTGAGGTCCTGCCTGGCGACGGCGGCTTCCGTGTCAAGGAGCGCCCCGAGTACACAAATGAAAAGTGTCAGATTAGTGTCGAGATGGTGCAGGAGCGGACCTACAACGCCTTCAAGGCGAAGCGTGAGGCCGAGGCGGCGGCACAGGCACAGACGTAGTGGTTGAAATAGGAAGCCCAATATACTATAAGTCTAAAGACTAGCTACTACTTGCTCATCGCCGCGCGGATGCCCGTCTTGAATGGAAATATCTCGGCCTTGTTCACATCCCAAATGCCCTCTTTTGTGTATACATCACGCTCCAGAATTGCCTTTGCTTCCTCCCGTGTCGGAACAGACACCGTAAACAGCGTGACCGTCATATCCTTGTTGTCGCCGTCCGTCGTGGGATTCTCCAAAATGCCGCCGGCAAAGGTAATGAAACCCGATTCAATCAGGGCTTTGGCGTCGGCATAATGTTGCGATCTTAGTTGGATGCGCTTCTCGACAGTGCCGGGTAGGACGGGCACCTGGATGAGCCATTCCGGGCTGCTCGCGGTTGTCATTGTGGGATACCGTAGGGGAGAGGTTGGTTTTGACGAAAACTAATGTATAAAAATGTATAGTTAGATATTCTGAAATAGTGTCAAATGACTTACGTGGAAAGTCCGGGGCTCAGCGGTTGACTTTATTTACAAGAATGGCTATGGTGGGATGTACCCCAATATCTCGGCCCTCGGCGAAATCTGGGGATCTGGGGTACCAAGAGAAAAGTACTGGCAGGGACTGACACAGGGGGCCAATCACAGATTTAGAATACGACTAACAACCCTCGGGCTTTGACATGTCAGAACCAGAACCAATAATGAGTATATTTGTTTATATAGCATTGGAACTGTGGACATCGGAATTTTGTTGAAGAGAGATAACAATTGCACTCTTACTATCATCATGAAGCTTTTCCTCGAAGACAAGGTCGTCCTCGTCTCTGGCGGCTCCAGCGGCATCGGCCGCGCCATTGCCCGCGAGTTTGCCACTGAGGGCGCCTCTGTTATGATCACAGCACGTCGGGTGGGACCACTGGAAGAGACAGTCGAAGAGCTCAAGAAGCTGGGCGGCAGGGCAAGCTACGTCGTCGCCGATATGACACAGGAAAAGGATGTCGACACCGCCATCGCCAAGACGAAGGAGGTCTTCGGGTCCGTCCCCGACATTGTTGTTTGCAACATACGCTCACTTATCAAGCTAGGCTTTGACGAGACAACGGCCGACGATTTCCGCACAAGCTCAGACCAGTGTGTATTGAGTGTCGTGCACCTGGCCAAAGCAGTACTTCCGTCCTGGCAAGAGAAGAAATGGGGGCGGTTCATCAACCTAGGAAGCGTTTGCACCCTCGAGCCTCACCGCTGGCACCACATTGTTCTAGGGAATACATACCGACTGTAAGTGACATTCCTTCCATATCGTCATCGTTGCTACGCCTGCTAACGGTAAGGGCTGCCGTGGGCTTGATGCGCTCCCTCTCCAACGAGTATGCCCACATGGGCAGCATCACCTTCAACAGCATTGCCATTGGTCTTGTCGACACGGGCGTCTCGGAAAAGATTACTACGGAAGGCGAGCAGCAGGATCTGTCGCAACCGGAACCGCAGCCGCCCATTTCCATGCGGCGGCCGGGAAGGCCCGAGGAGATTGCTGCGCAGGTAGCTTTCTTGGCATCGGAGCGGGCGAGCTACATCACGGGTCAGAATGTTGTCGTCGATGGCGGGTGGACGAGGGGACTGTAGCCACGCGATGTAACTCCGGTCTCGAATTGTATGTGCGTCCCCAGGGTATGACCATAAACTATGGGGGGCCACCACGGCGAGTGTTCGCAGTTAGGAGTGAGACAGAAGATGTGAATATAACTAGTTAAAGAGAGAGTTTACTTACATTAATTTAGCTATCTGTTACTAGACGGTCTGTCGCTGGTTAATTGGTTGGCCAGTCGATGTATAGAAAGCGACAGGAACAATGGACATGGTACTCCATATAGCAGGTTCATATGTAGAATAATGTTGCTCACTGCCAATCAATTTCACTTCGTATCCAATCTCTGGGGTTGGATGCCAACCCCAGGTTCAACGAGATGGGGTGTCGAGCCTGACCGATACATGTGTGGGGACCCGCACAGCCGGTGTACATATTCACGTGGCACGGGAGGAGAGGAGAAGAGGCCGGCGGGGAACGACAAGAAAACAAGGAGGTACAGGACAGAGTGCAAAGGGAACAATCTGCGAATATAAGCTACTCTGCAGGAGACGGGAACGTGGAAAAGGAGCCTCTACCGCTCGGAAAGGATGACGAGGTTCGAAGCTAACGAAATGGCTGTTTAAAGGCACGAACCGCTTAAACGGTACGTCGTGCAAGCCGGTTCATTGTTGAATATGGGTGCCCGGCTTCTCCGCAATCCCCCGCATAAAGAGACTGGTACTACACATGGGCTACACCCTGGGGGCCCACGAGCCAAGTGCCACTCCTCCCCAGTCGGATTCTGCTGGTCAGCTACTAACACTGGAGAAGGATACATAGTGCAGCATCGTGCACAGGAAATGAAAATGACAACTCCCCAGACGGTATAAGGCGAGTATTCACACTTACGTGCGAGTCCGTCCAACGACCAAGTCGGGATGCAAAACAAGAACATCGGCTACGTGGGGTAAAATGGGACAACGTCAATGTTAATCAACCGTACAATAGGCCCACGTACGATGAAGGAAGTAATAGGCTGAAGCGGAATTAGAGTCGTCGGCTCTCCGCATTTTGGCGTCGTCAACGACGGGTCTCCACCCATACCCGTCTCTGTCTTAGTGGGCTCCACGACGACGTCCGCTGGATGGGAGAAGCTGCTGTAAGGTAAGTTGACTGGCATTGTCCATATTGTCACGATGAATCATTATCGACAGTAACAATCTCTGTTTCATAGATGACGACAAATTTGGACAAAGTTCCCAACGGTTGAGTGTCTGATACGGGTAGCTGTCCAACTGCACATATTTCACCGCCATTGCACACGCTCGGTAGGGCAACAACTTCGTCCACCAGGAGTTTCCCGGCCCGGCCGTGTTCCCCGACCACAACGTGGCGAACAAGCTGGTGCCGTCAAGAACCCCCTCTTACACAGCACACCGCTAACAAACAGCCTTTCCTCAGTTGCGTCCTCCAGGAAACGCTCCGCCTACGCGGACCCCTGTAATCCGTTGCTCCGTGCATCTCCCTCGGCAAGGTCATTGGCAAGGCATTTGTGCCGGCCGGCGTCGTCGTGTCCAATCTCCAGTACACCGGGATCGGGAATGGGCGACCAAAGGGGCCCGGTCTTTGTCAACAAGCGGCCCTTATCCAAAGGTTGCCCGGCAAAGCCCAGCCTCATCTCCTGGTCCTGGCCCGTTACAGCTAGGATTCAACAGAAAGGGAACAAGAAAGACTAATTAGGGTGGGTGGCCCACATCGGCACCCCCATGTTAGTTCCATTCCGCATGTCGTGCATGGGTCAAAATTGCCGATGGGAAAGTCTACATGCACTACACGAAACCGAATAAGAGCTGTCCTAATAACACGGCCAGCCAACGAAGCCTCCGTACTATTGATCATAGGGTATTCAGAGACGATGGTGGACACCTCCACTGCATCCGACTCACGTTCTTGTTGTTGGAAAATTCCCATTTTAAATATAGACGCTATCCCTTCACTCTCCTGCCCAAATGCGGAAGCCCTATCGCCAATTTAATATGATTTACAGCCATCATGACCTTTGAGCTTTACATTCCCGAAAATCTCGAATTCCGCGACTATTTAGCCATTGTCCAAACTGCACGTACGTTTGCGGACGGCTATGACAAAAAGGTACAATGGCCGCTAGCCAGAGAAAAAGACGCGGCGAGTGCTGACATTGGATAGGATGCTGAGCGCCTGCGCGCAGTAGTTGGCCCTAAAATCGAAGTCGACTACCGGCTCGTCACAGAAACGATTCCAAACAAAACCTACAACCCCGATGAATTCATTGCAGAATTGCTATCGCCCAACCTACTAGGCAACGAGAAACTGCTTACACAGCACTTCCTGGGTCAATGCTATGTCAAGTCTGCCTCAAAAGACGAGATTGTCGTTGAGTGGCAGCAGGTTGCGGGTCATGGCAGGTGGATCGAGGGCTCCAACTCTCTGAAGAAACAAGTAGATAAGAAAATGACGGCAAGTCGTACATGCAGCAGAGATACACCAAGCTGAACGGACGTTGGAAAATCACGGGTCTGAAGCCTTCAATTCTGTACGAGATTGGAGACTTTAATGAAGTTGTTCTAGGGAGAGAGGTGCAATGACAGTGTGGTAAATATACATTTCACACGCATCAGGCACTGTACAGCAGACCTTTCTTTTGACATCCAGCATCCTCCTCTCGCCTCAATGCCGGTGTTGCGCTCTGTGGACAGCATGGTCGTGTCTGCGTCTGCATCTTGCCCGCCGTCGTCCATGGCCAGGCTCCATGAAGGCAGCGCCGTTGCCATTTTCCAAGGACCGTTGGGGTTCGGAGGAGACCGACCGCGGCCGGGATCGGGAGCTTGTGGAGCTCATGTTGGTGTAGTTGATTTAAAGAGACCAGTCATTGTGTACGTGTAAGACAGCAGAATCCAAGAGGTTTGTTGGCAAAGAAGATGCTGGATGATGTCGGTGATACGAAAGACGAGAACTAACAAAGTTGACAAATCGTGGGACCAACTTTGAGTCAAGAATGAATGGCAAAATAAGAATATACGAACACGAACCTCGAACGCAAAAAAGGGCCATTCAAGCTCGCCAGCGTGCCAAGCAGAGTTGGAGACCCAGCAAGACCGAATCGACCAAGAATTGGAGTCCAGCTGATCGAGTGTCAGTTGACGTTTGTCTTTTGTCCACATCTTGTCGACATCGGGTTCCTCGACGCCTCGACACCTTCTCGGCACCCCCCGACCCTTTCTCAACAGCCTCGCATCCCCTTCTGCCACGCTAGACAGCTGGGGATGCCACTATTGGCGATTCCACTGGAGCTACCCCGTGCTTGACAGGACCAAGGAGGCGCTTCCCCGCACGAGCATCGTAGGCACAGGCCAGCTAGCCATACAGCGCACGGTTGCGTCGACGTCGTTGTATCCACGTCGTTGTACGTGGCGAGACAGCATTTTGGGGAGGGCGCCGAAATATGTTAGGCTTCGGCTCCGCAATGGTACCATCAGCGAGAGGTGGAGAACCTCGAAGATACGACATCCGCCGCCAAGCCGGAAGCTGCCCAAAATGCCGGATATCCAGTGGTGGCTCCAGATGGATTGGAGGAGAAGAAGGATACGAGAAAACGTCAAATCAATTCGAGAGACGAAATACCAAGACATCCACCAGCGCTTTCAGCAGGCACGACCAGCGTCTCCACGGGCAGCACCAGGTACGAGTCAAAGGCTCCATCCGTGTGGATGGTGTGACGGCTGTTGTTGACGAAGGCCTCGTGCAGCTGCATTTGCCGCAGCGGGTAGCGGAAAATGTCGTTGCCCTGGACGGTGACGCGCAGTATCTGGCCGGCCTCGCAGCGGGTGCTGGTGCTCAACGGTTGTGCCAACGTTGCCACTCCATATTATTGACTTCCCCAGATGGAGAAGAGGCTAGATACACCCCGCTCGTCTGGTGCTGTAGCCCCTGTCATTGCACTCATGTGCAACCTCTTCCCGAGTTCGAGTTTGGGGTATCCTTGTCGGAGTAAGCGAAGTATTGAGTTACCGTCACAAGGAGTTATCTAGGAAGAGCTGTTTGGCCCTTGGCTGGTTCCAGTCCATTTAAAAACAAGGTGCCGTCCTGTGTATTATATTATTTTCTTGTTTGTCTTGTTCTGCTTTGGATTTGTCTTCTTCTTTGGTCTCTGGTCTTCAACTACCGGCACTCACCTCAAACAACTTTCCTTTAGGGAGCTGGTTTCAAAGATACGAAACATTTTGGAGATATTAACCTCGTTTCAAACTTTTTTGTCCATCTACACCAACCCACCGATATGGTCTTCCGCACGCTCCACGACCTCGACAGCACAGCCGGCACAGTCCGGCTGGTGGAAGGTACGTCCCCGTCCTCCCCGTCCTCCCCATCCTCCACGTCCTCCGCATCTTCCTCCGCCCCCCTTTTCTCTCTTTTTGTTTACTCTAACATTCCCTGCTAGCTGGCTCTGCCCAGGCCGTCCACATGACCGACACGGACATTGTGCTCGTACCGCAGCCGTCGACGGACCCTAACGACCCTTTACGGCTGCCCCAGTGGCAAAAGAATTTGGCCTTTGGCATTCTGTGCTCGTTTGTGTTTCTCGTTAACTTTGCTACTGGCGGCCTGGCGCCGGCCTTTTTCGACTTGAGCATTGAGTTTGACATGTCCATTTCTGACACAGCTGGTCTGTTGACGTACTGTGTGCTGGGTATTGGCCTCGGCAACTTCCTTTGGGTCCCCTGCGCCATATACTTTGGCAAACGCCCCGTATTTGTCCTGTCTAGTGGGATCTTCTTTGCGTTTTCGTGCTGGTCCGCCGTGGCCAACAGCTACGAGACCTTGCTCGTCGCGCGTGTCATCCTCTCCGTCGCCGGAGGGTCGACGGAAGCACTGGGCGCCGCCATTGTCAATGATCTTTACTATCTGCACGAGCGCGGTGCCAAGATGGGCGTCTACATGATAGCCCTAACGACGGGCAACGCCGTTGGTCCGCTGATTAGCGGGTTCACCGTCACGGCCATCGGCTGGCGCTGGTTCCTCTGGATTTCCATGATCCTGTCCGGCATTACCTTTGTGGCCGTCATCTTCCTCGTGCCTGAGACGCGCTTCGAGCGACAGTACGACGAAGGCATTGCCGGGGTGGACAGAGACGAGGGCGAGTCCAAGTCGGCGGCCCTTGATGTCGAGCAGGTCTCGGCGACCGGCAATGCCCTGCTCCCTGTCCGCAAGTCCTACTGGCAGCAACTGGCGCTGTGGTCCGGCATCCCTAAGGACACGAGCTTCTTTGCTATCTTCCTCCGGCCATTCCCCCTGCTGGTCTACCCGGCCGTGTTCTGGGGCGTGCTGAGCTACGCCTTGTCGCTCGTCATAGTCATCGGCGTTAACGACCTCTACTCGTTTATTTACCAGGCCCCACCCTTCAACTTCACCGCCGGCATCAGCGGACTGATCAATGTCGCTGGGATCGTGGGCAACCTCTTTGGCGCTTTTGTGAGTGGCTATCTGCTGGACCGCTTCTGCGAGTGGCGTGCCCGCCGAAACAACGGCATTTTTGTTCCGGAAAGCAGGCTGCCGCTCGTGGTCATCCCGGGCGTGCTCGTCCCCGTGGGCACCTTGATGTTTGGGTTTGCAGCCCAGAGGGGAATGCACTGGGCCGTGGGCTACGTGGGCTATGGACTGGTATCGGTGGGTGTGGCCGCCACGGGTAACATTGCCATGATCTATGTCATGGACAGCTACTACCCCGTGGCAGCCGAAGCGCTGCTGCTGGTCAACGGCTTCAAGAACGTCGTCGCCTTTGGGTTCGTACACGGAATCGTACCCTGGGTCGGTGCGTCAGGCTACGAGGAGGCGTTTGGCACGCTGGCCGGGCTGTACGTTGCCATTGTCGGTCTGGCCATTCCGCTGTACTACTACGGTGACCGCATCCGCAACCACACTTCGTTGCACTGGAAGCTCATCAACTTGTCGTTGTAGCGGGGTGTATGTTCACCGTGTATTCAACGTGGTTCATTTTCGTCGTGTCAGATGGCTTAAATATTCAATCTACTGCTCAACCATCTCTACCTGTGTCTATTTCTTCTCGCCTCTGCCATGTGTCCGTCTCTTCTAATCCTTGGGTGGACCATGGCAAAGATGCTCGGTTCCGGCGCGTGGTTAGTCTCCGTGTACCAAGGGCCCTTAAGGAAGCCGCCGCCGATGCGGTGGATCCGGGCGACGCCCGCTGGATCAGCCACGCCTACCTCTGCGGGGGGTGATGCGCACGACGGGCCCGTAAGCTTCGTGAAGGGCATGCACATACTACATGCGCCGGCCTTTAAGGATGTGGTACTTGAGGACGAGGCGCATGACACGTGTGTGCCATAGGCCGGGGATGTGGGACAGCGGGGGAAAGGAGGCCTTGGCGAGCAGCTGGAGTGTCGTTAGACGTTTGTTGGGAGTGAAAGACAGAAATGATAAGACCCGGACAATACTCGGACAAGGACTTACACGGATTACCTAAACGGTCACCACTGCCAAACAACTCAAGCCTGCAAGTGAGATGCGAGACATTATAATAGCAATAATAAGCCGGCTACCTACTCGTACGAAACGCTGCTAGCTATAAAAGCTACCGATAGCCTTTCTCTTATACTCTCCTTTAATCTTACGAAGAATCGAGCGGCAGACTAGAGACCGGCTTTATAGTGGCTGTCTGGCCAGATTACGGAGATTTACCGAACGGGGGCCATGTCCCCTTATGAGGGAGGTAACCAGACCAAGAATATAAATCCAGTAAATAACTGATAAGTATACACCGCGCGCTTATTTATCTTTCCCCGTGTTTCCTTTATTGCCCCGGTGTCTTTCTTATAGCCTGTAACTAGCTTTTGAGTTCGTTCGGATAATAGTAATATTTTATAATTAAAAGTAAGCTTTTATAAGAAGTACGTGTAGTAACGTAAAGACGAGTATATTACGTATATTTAACGACCGCTTTTAAAGTAAACTACCGAAACCGTAAACTAGTAAAGGGTATTACTTATACGATTAACCGAGTAGCTCGGTTAAAGGATTAATGTTACAAAGGCACTTTCCCAAAGGGGTAAGAGGCTCTGCTAGGTGATCAAGTCTAGGGGAGGGGTTCTTGCTCTGGTAAAACAGTGATAAGGTGTAACGGTCGAACAATAATCAACACGTATAAACGGGGTCTCTTTATATACAATTATGGCACAGGAATACAAGTTCATGTAGGTTTGTATTTCAGACAATCGGTAGCGACTAAGTCTTCCATCTATCTAGCTGGGAGGAAGCCTCAGTCTTATATATCTATCGTACTTCAGCTAGCTTCATCTCGGGTCTTCATTCCGCTCTGAAGTTCAGCCAGCTTCATTCGTAGATTCATTTTATTTTTGAAGTTCATTCTGCTTCATTCGTAACTTCATTCCAATCTGAAGTTGTATTCCTTCCTTCTGATTGGTCGGTCTTGCGCCACCTGCTTCTTTCAGCCACACTGGCGTCATCCGCGTCTTTGTTTTCCCCGTCCCGTTGAGGGGTCGGTTCGTTGTCCTGGCTTGTTGGTGAGGCCGTGGGGGCCATATCCGTAACAGTTCATCCTTAAAGTATTATCTCCTTGCCCGGGGTATAAGGGACCAGAACTAATAGCCTTCCTATTAAAACGGGGTAAAGAGTCGTGCCCTCTCTCTCTCTCTATAACGCCCACAACTAAAAGGTATTATGTTTACTATATAAGAAAGAAGGAGCGCGCCACTCACACTCTGTTTTAATAGCAGGTGTATTTAACAACGAAAGTATCCTGGAGTTAGTAAAAAGCTTCCGTTCTCCTCTCACCTTTACAACTTTTAATTAAAGGCCGCGAAGGCGGGCCTCTTAATTAAGAGTCGTCCTTTTGTAACTCTCACGTAACGTCGGGCGCTATTTATTAAACTAACGGTACGAGCCGCGTCGAACCTTATTCCTTTCGCTTCTCTCGATACGCTTTCGATAATAAACGTTATCTTATTATTCTTATTTTCTGTCTACGTACTATTCTTACCTATTAATAATAATTCTCTTTTCCTCTCCCCTTTTCTTCTCTTCTCAAGTAATTTCCCTTCTTACCCCACAAGTCCCTGCTTAATTATTAGGCCCGCTATACACACGCCCTGAGGGCCGTGCTTTGTTAACCAATGGCTTTTAATCAGGAGTTTAAAATGAAAGATAAAAGAGGAGGAACAAAGAGGGAGTATGTTTAAAAGAGGGCATGACCTCGATGTCTCAACTCACTATCTGTTCTGTGTATATGGTCTTGTCAGGCCTTACCAGCCCTTCTTTCTCTTCTGTCTACTAAATGACGCCCTTCGTGCGTTAATATGTGAGTACTGTAGACGGCACGTTCCTGAATTGCTCCAGGAGGCCCCTCCTGATGATTATCTTTGCTGCTTGTGCTGCTATGGTCGAACTACAGAGAATACGCTTAATGTCCACACATGGTTGCTTGCCTGCCCACATCCGGTGTCGCTCGTCGGCCCAGTCGCAACATTCGAGGAGGATATGCCGTAAGGATTGTCGTCCTTGGCCGCACTGGCATTAGTCGGTGTCGGCTTTGTTAATGGGGTGGAGGTAGGCCCGGAGGCCGATCTTGCCGGTGCGCATCTGCGTGATCACGGAGCTAATAGCGCGGTGTGTTTCGATATGGGCCTTAAGTGTCGCTTTACCCGGCCGGACTCCCAGTCGAAAGAGCTCCCTTCCGTGTTTTGCCGTCTCCCAGGACTTCTTTTATTCGCGCTGTATGGCTTGACGGATCGAGAGCTTCGTAGTCGCTGTGAGAGTTTGTTACGTTGGGAATTATGGGAACTAGCAGCCCCCTTGGCGGCCCGGTCGGCCCACTCGTTACCTGGCACGCCGACGTGTACTAGGATCCAGCGGAGTCGGATGTCCCAGTTCCGGGTGCGGAGTTAGTCGAGGGTACGCAGGACCTTGGCCAGGATATATTGTCCCGAGGGGCATTTAGGGTTCTGGGTCGCCCGGAGCGCTGCTTGATTGTCGGTGAAGATGGCGCACGTCCCAGGGCGGTGGCCGGTTTTATAGATGTCGAATAGGATTTATAGAGCCAGTAGTAGTCCCTGGAGCTCTGCTGCGTACACCGTGGACGTGGTAGCCGGTCCCATGTATTGTATACGTTTCGTGCCGAGGCCGCCCGTTGGGGTCAGTGCGACCGCGGCCGCGCCGACGTGACCGCCGATCGAGCTTCCGTCGGTAAAGATCCGAATCGTCCCGGGTGCCGTATTGTCGTGGTCCTTGATAGCTTCTTCGGCTGATAGGCGGATATAGACGGACGGGGCTATCCACCACGGTGGTACAAGATATGGTTGTCGTCTCTCTAGCCGGTCGAGTTATATAGCGTGTTTTTGAGCCAGAGTGTTCAAGAGCCGGTCGAGGGGGCTTTGCTTACTTATTAGTGTCGAATTCTGGGCAGAGGCCATCTTGTCGTAGAGAGGTATTGTCCGGATACGTAGCGTGGCTTCTAGAGTAGTCTGTTCGAGCTGTTGTGGTACGGGTAGCAGGTTTGCCTCGACGTCGACTACTACCCCGGCGGTGGTACGGAAGGCGCCCGTGATAATTTGTGTTACTTGTCGTTAAACCCTTTAAATCGTCGAGACCAGTCCTCGGTTATAGTGGCTTGGTGTATACTATACAGAGCAGCCATATAACATATGCGGCATAATTATAGCCCTATATACCTGCCGTAGGTTCGTCGTCCCGGTGCCCCACAAGGAGGAAGCTAAGGCGGACAAGGCCGAAAGCCTCTTCGTAACCTTCACTTCGAGCTCCTCGCGGTAGTAATTCCATCGAAGCTTAGAGTCTATATAGATTCCCAGGTATTTACATGACGGGGATGCCTTGATCGTGGCGTGCGGCAGCCGGAGGGAATGTGTAGTGTTGGCTGTGGGGTCTCTCATGAAGTGGACGAGCTCGTACTTTGCCGGGTTGAACTGGGATCTATGTTTAGCGGCCCAGTCTTGCGCTTTCTGGTGGATCAATGGATATGTTTATAAACATAATACTTTTCTATCACGGTAATTAGGCTATACGGTGATTTAATATACCCTCCCCGGTGCCTAACTACCACGGCCTCCTATAGTAATAATAACGAGAAGATCCGGAGCCCTGACCTCGAAAAGAGTAGAGAGTTAAGTTTCTCCGTCCTAGCCGTAATCTTTTCACTATTAAATTTATCCCTAGAACCTCTTATAGCTTTATTCCGGACGAGACGTGTCTACATAATCAGTCGTAGTTTCCCCCTTAAAATCATGCCATATACGATAGCCACGTATATTCCAAAGTTGGCGACCTTTTCCCAGCACGGCAAAGAATTCTCCGCAATGGCTGCGATCCTTAAAACAAGCAGTTCGGAGTCCACTTGGTTGGTTGATAATGCACAGATTATGCCCACCATCCTTATCATCAACATATAGACTCAATTGTTCCTTAAAACTCCGGAATAGCCAGCTCCCATACCAAGATTCTACAAAGTGGACATTTCGTACGGTAAAATAGGTCGTCTCGTCCGGTCCCTCAGCCGATCTTTGGACCGATCTCTCGACCGATCTCTCAAATTCTAACAATAACCCAATAGTCTTAAGTATATTATCTGACACGTTAGCTTGACTTCCTAAGGTTTCAGCAACCGTAAATCGGACGATCGAGTCGTCGTCCTTAAGCAGCGCCACGAGGGCGGAGACGGTCGTGTCCGACAAGTTCGCTTGGCTCCCTAAGGCTCTAGCGGCGGTATATCGGACCCTCCAGTCTTCGTCCTTAAGTAGCGCCACGAGGGCTGAGACGGTCGTATCCGACAAGTTCGCTTGGCTCCCTAAGGCTCTAGCGGCGGCAGATCGGACGGCCCGTCTATCGTCCTTAAGT
>JANSLP010000095.1:0-10062 GCA_029298735.1 Ophiostoma sp. CBS 140.51 | reverse complement strand
CTCTCTAAGGCTTTAGCGGCGGCAGATCGGACGTCACTGTCGTCGTCCTTAAGCAGCGCCACGAGGGCTGAGACGGTCGTATCCGACAAGTTCGCTTGGCTCTCTAAGGCTCCAGCGGCGGCAGATCGGACGGCCCAGTCATCGTCCTTAAGCAGCGCTACGAGGGCTGAGACGGCCGTATCCGACAAGTTCGCTTGGCTCCTTAAGGCTCTAGTTGCGGTAGATCGGACGTCACTATCGTCGTCCTTGAGCAGCGCTACGAGGGCTGAGACGGTCGTGTCCGAAAAGTTCGCTTGGCTCTCTAAGGCTTCAGCGGCGGCAGATCGGACGTCATTATCGTCGTTTTTAAGCAGCGCCACGAGGGCTAAGACGGTCGTGTCCGATAAGTTCGCTTGGCTCTCTAAGGCTTCAGCGGCGGCAGATCGGACGTCATTATCGTCGTTTTTAAGCAGCGCCACGAGGGCTAAGACGGTCGTGTCCGATAAGTTCGCTTGGCTCTTTAAAGCTTTAGCGGCGGCAGATCGGACGTCATTATCGTCGTTTTTAAGCAGCGCCACGAGGGCTGAGACGGTCGTATCCGACAAGTTCGCTTGGCTCCCTAAGGCTCTAGCGGCGGCAGATCGGACGGCCCGTCTATCGTCCTTAAGTAGCGCCACGAGGGCTGAGACGATTGTATCTGAGAAATGTGCATGAGAATACTGTAGACTTTGTAGGATTGCTTTTCGAATTTTTACTGTCCCATGGCTCAAAGCAGTTTTTAGGGCAGTGCCTAAGGCTTGGTCTGGACACTCTGATTCTCTTGCTAAGAGTGAGGATCCTGTCAACTCGCATTCGAAAAGTATCCATTGTGCTAGCTTAGCTTCCAGGTCGGTTCGAATCGGTAACGTCGTCGAAGGGTCCACTTCACTTAAGCAATGCATGACCAGCCGTTGGTGCGTGGGTCCCAAAAGATCGCGCGGCTTTTGGTCAATGGTAGAGAAGAACCTAGATACTTGCTTGGCACCGAGCAAGCCCGTGACAAAGCGCCAAAAGATATCATAGCGTGCGTCGTACTTGTGTTTCCGAAGAAAAGCGGCAGGTTTCATGTCCTCGATCTCTTCGTTACCAAGGTCAAGACATCGAAGCACCTCCTTGGCTTCCCACTGCCGTACAAAATACTGTGCCGCAAAATACTCTTCAAACGTTAGGTGTAGAAAGTGATAGTTTCGGTCGCGGTCCATCGTTGAAGAATCTGATGTCCGGAGGAAAGAAACTCGACCGAGCATCTCATCAAGGAAGAGACTCGTATCGTCTGAGTTGAAGTGCAGGGATATAGCATCGCGATGTTTTGGCTGAAAGTCTATGACATCGTTTCGCATTCCGGTGAAGGCAATAGCTTCGAGAAGGCAGAGCTCTTTCTGCATTAATTTATCGACCTCGATCTGTCGAGCCACCTGCATTTGATGTTGGCGGGCTTTATCCAAATTAACGGTATCCTTTTTCAACAAGCTTTGCACGATGTTTCTGTAAACCGCTGTCATAGTCGCCGGTACAGCCTTGCCACGAAAACTGTCCCAGGTGTAGCAGAACGCATCCAGTTGGATTGGGATCCGCACCAGACCTTGCATGAGCGGATGAGCTCGGAGAAACGATTGAACGTCGCTGATCTTTTCCAAATCAGGTTTGCGCGTATCTCGATCGGTAAAGGCGTCTTCGATGTAGGCCGCCACTTGGTCCTGATAGAACCCAATGGTTTCTACCTCGAGATGGAGAGTATCCAACCGCGCAGGGGGTATTGCGTTGGGACGGGAAGTGATGATGACATTTGGCTGATTCAAGAGCTCTTCAAGGAATTTGGACATATCGCTGTCCAAGTCCTGTGACACTTCGTCCAGACCGTCGAGGATGAACAAAGTCTTGCCAATCTTAGCGTCAGTTAAGGCGTGCCATAGTGCGTCGGCGAGTTTTTTGCCTTCCGGGTGCTGAGAGAAATACTCGTCATGAAACAGATTTCCGAAGTTATATCCTGCAGTCTTGCGTCTCTTCAGGTTCCGCAACGGCACCCAAAGCAAGCGATTGAACTTGTCGTGCCACATTTTGCCAAACGTAAAGTCATAGACAATCTTCTTGCATAGCGTAGTCTTGCCTACGCCTGCGCGTCCACGAATCAGGATCCGGCATGGCTGTTTCGTTTGGCCGTCATGCATCTTCAAAGGCTTAAAGAGGTTCGGCAACGTAACTTCAATCTCCTCACCCGGCGTCTCGAGTTTCAATCGAGCGAGGAGCGAAAATGGGGTAGACTGCTGTGCTGTATCTCCCTCCTTTGAGCGACCGGTATTATCGCTGCACTTCTCTATCATAGCCAGATTGATGTAGCATTGATCCATCGGCAGCAGGTCGCCCGAGAGTCGTTCAATCTTAAGACTGCCCTTGGTATAGCATTTCTCGCGTATCCAAACGTCTGCTTTCTCAATTGGCTGCCCGTTGCGAACGTCGCCAAGAAGTTTCTCCATTATTCCGATAATGGAAAAGTATCCTGGGTCATCAGGCCCGTAAAACTTATTCATCAGAACGTGCGGTCGAGGAAGCGCCAAGGGATGTGGAACGAAATCCAGAGTCGCGGAGTTCCTATCAACGAGCTGGGATGCATTAGTTTCTACTGGATACAGCTTACACGATAAGTCTCGAGTGGGAACTAGGTTACGACTCGTACCGGCTGTTCTTGAGACAAAGAGGTAGGGAGCCAGGGAGCTATTTTGCGTGGAAGACTCGACTTTCCAGTCTCGTAGAAGGTGAACACACGGTCGATAAGGTCGTTTTCCCGACAGACAGTAGTGAAGCCGCGCACGAGTTCTTCGATGTCCGAAGTCGACTTCGCGTGCTCGAGTAGGTTGGAAACCTTCTTGTCTCGTATTAAAGCCCAGGCCCTCAGACCCGGCTCGGCCCACTTAGCCACGCATTGGAACGAAGTGCCTCGAAAGGGAGTAGCGAGAAAAACGATACCAGATGTCGCCTGTTTCACGGAAAGATATTCGTGGCTCGCCATCACGAGCGCTTTCATCAAGACGATGCCTCCAAGGCAGGACGCAATGAAGACAATTGGCCGGTCGTCCTTTCCGTGGGCCTCATTCGCTGCGGGCGGCCGACTTTTGATGCCAGCAAGCAGGAGCCGAGCAAACTCTTCGGTTGTCTTTTGAATAAAGTCTGGCTGCTCGAGGAGGTCGGCCGGCCAGTCGCAGGTGAAGATCCGTGCGGTCGGAAACCGCTTGGGCAGCATGCAAGGGTGTTCAAGCCAATTGATGTGGGCGCCTTTGGGTTCCCATAGCCATGTGTCCGGTGACTTCGTGTCCAGGCCATGGATGGCAATGATGTCGATGTCTGTTGCGGTCTCATTTTCAGGAGAGGGGTGGACTTGATGGAGCCGGACACCCTTCGTTTGCTGGGATTGTGGACCGTCCGAAGCGGGGCATTCAGGGCGAGAACCGCCCTGCGCCGGGGGGAACGAAGAGGACCGAGAATGCGCGAGCCTGCGGAGAAAGGAGTACAAGGCTATCGTCCCTCCGGCAAGGAGAGCGACCTGGCCGACCCTGACGGAGTTCATCGTGTCGTTACTTACAAGAGTGCGTTTCGCGGCCGAGTTGTGCCAGACTACTGCTAGCGGGGTTCCCACTCGCGGATACAATGCCGTACGACGGACTGGCCTCGAACCACTTCTTAGGCCTTGTGCCCCCCCGACAAAGTAGCGTAGATGATCGACCGGAGGATATTGATCGCTTGTCCCTGGAAACAAAATATGTAATGATTGCGTTAAGATACTCTAATCCGTGTTGGCGACGTTCTACAACGCGACTGAAGTCAGCCGCACCACAACCCCGCACACCAGCCGCCAATCGTTTCGGCCCGTCCAAGCCGCCGCGTAGTTATCGTTGCCTAGCTTTAAGCACAGTTCATCCAATAGATTTTAACCGACTTGTCGCCCATCCCAAATGACGGCCTCAAAACAACAACTCGTCCTTTTCTTCTGCAACTCGAAGCCAGGTCATCTACCTCCACAGCATCGTTTCTAGTCCAGAGACGCGTCGTTTCTCATCCTTGACGCGACGTAACGCAGCTGTGGGTCTACCTCCAAATAAGGGAGCGACGGATGATCAACAGGACGAGGACATCGGAGATATATCGAGCCCGGTTCCTAGATACGGTAAAGCGACGGAGTCGGCTGCCTATGTGTCATGACTGGCGGGCAGGTAAGCAGGTAAGTAAGGATGAGCAGAGAAGACAGTATATCAAATATGACGCAGGTAGGGGTCAGGCTGAAGACGAGGACGTAGCTCAAGGAGCTACAATTCGAGATACAGGTAGATGTCAGAGTAAATACAGAATCCAGGGCCTAGGCGGTGTATAACGGTAGAATACTTTGCTGATGGCTAGTAAGCCCGGCAGCAGGTCTGTGATACTATTTACGGTTACGGTAAATCCAGCTAACAGACCGCGCACAGTCACCTCCACCTCCAGCCTACTTACTCTTAGAGACCCAAGGCTAATACGGCTGCTAGTGCCCACACGTCGCGACCCGAGACCAAATAACTTCTGTTACTACAGTCCGCATTTAACATGAACCAACAAATTCTCCCTACCTGGCCGGTATGCTCGCAGCTTTAACAACGTCCGGAAACGTATCTCTACTTCTAATAACGCCCTACAGTTCTCTACCGAGGTGCTTGACCATGTGGATGGCACTCTGGATACTTTACCGGCCGCCTATCATTGCTACGAGTATATTGGAGGGGAAAAGAAGAACCGCATCGTTGTCAACCCTGCTAATGACCCTCCTAATAGCGTGTCTGATTTCCTAGACTCGGAACTGTCCCTCGGAGACCTGGGCAAGATTTTTCGGTATCTAGGGTTTGCCGGCTCGAAGCATCCCGCCACCCAGCTGCACTTACAGGCTGCCATGGGCCGAGAGATCACCGTCGCCGACCGGATGGACCTCCACCTCCTCTGGGATAACAACTCGAAGATCTTTTACAAACCCATCCCGAGGTTTCTTCTCGACCCGGGGTTTTGGCGGCGCAACCTGATGTGTCCTGGTGGCTGTGCATGCGAGAAGTCTGAAGCTGCGGCGACAAACGGCGGTGCGGGTGGCACGCCCGCGAACCAAGAGGCTCCCGCGGCCCCGTGTAAGGAAACCCCGCGGCGAGTCGCGCTCGGCTTCCTCTACACCTATGCCTGTCTCGTAACCTCGGAGAGCGACTTTTTCGTTGCCAACGATAAGCGCCTCCTGCCTCGCCAGGCAGAGGACAAGACAATCGAATGGGCAACGTGGAAGGAGTTGGTTAGGGAGCTCCTCGAAACCCACGACCCAGACATGGTCCACCCACGCTTCCTGCGCAGCGAGCTCCGCCTGTCCCGTATCAACACAATCAGCCGCTTCACTAGCCTCCCATCCTTCGACCCGTACCTCCGCGGCTGGCGCAACTACGGCAGCTTCTTCCGCGACAACCTCGCCTGGATGGCCACCGCCGCCGTTTTCATCGCCTTGGTGCTGACGGCGATGCAGGTCGGCCTGGCCACAGAGCGGCTCCAGAGCAACGCCGACTTCCAGCGGGCATCATACGGCTTCACTATCTTTGCCATCCTAGGACCCATGTGCGCATTTGGCCTGGCCGTCCTGGGAGCGCTATTGAATCTTGTCAAGGACTTGCCGTGGCTTGTGGGAGATAAGGCGGCCCAGCCGCGAGGCGCTCCGGCGATTTCCGCCAAGGACAAATCTCCATTATCACCAGTATAGGACCACTAGCTGGAGCGTCGCTGGTGCTGCTTTATTCCATTACTCTACAGGGGACGGTATAGCGGCGAAGATCTTAAACAGGGTGGACTCCTCTACGAGGAATTTAGAGGCTGGTATGTAGTATAGTATTAAGTATTATGTGGAATTACCCGTTGGCAAGCAGGATCCAAACAACCAGCAAATGCGTGTGAAATTGTATAAAATTGAGCCCTACCGTGATCCTGTACGTCCTCCTCTTGGTGGAGGCTATACAAGTGATCTGGTGGTAAAAGGGCTTGTCTTCTCTCGAAGACAGATACACCAAAATTTGGTGCGCGAAACTACATTGAAGACGCGCCAGCCATTACCCCTATCTTCTGGTGGGCCCAATTAGAGGTCTGGCGGCCGGAGGCCGCCACCCCCCCTTGCCCACTCCTGTTCTTATAAGAATATCATTGCCATACGGTGCATTCATACCGACATATTATCTATACAGACGAAAGTAAAGAGAGTTCTAATAACCTTTAAGTTGTATCTATATTTAATGCATCAGAATATTTTGTGAACAGTACCTCACACCCGGATTTATCCTGCTTGTGCCGCGTGCCGCGTGGTTGCGCTGACTGCCGTGTTTTCTCAATCTGCTGAACCGAGCACGCTCTCGGAGCGATAAGAATAGGCAAGACGTGGGCGTACCGAAATAGCAATGAACAACCCGGTGCACTGGCCTATGGCAATGCTGCCACGATACGGCATGCCCCTAACTCGTTTATTTGGAAAATCAACGATCAAAACAAAACGCGCTCCTACCCAAATGACCACACCTCTTGCCCCAGACAACGTGAGGATTTTTCCCCGACGCAAGACGGAAAGGAGCGTGTGTACAGGAAAGATAACGGCTCGTATTGTGGTTATGCTTAATCCAGTTTGGCCATGATGGTACTCCATGCTCTATATTTCGCCATTCGCCACGCGTATGTGCCCGTTTACCCAGAAGTATGGGCGTGTGTGGTGGATGTGCAAGTTACAACGGGCAATATATCGCATAGTATGTCAACACGATGTCCCAGTGGCTGTAAACATTAGTAGCCCGCTTTCCTGGGTGGTGTTCAGAGGTTGTGCGAATGGGCGGTATATATAGTGTAGCAGCATGCCCTTGTTGTACTTGGCGTCTTGTCTTTCTTCTTTGAGCGCCTGGTTGTCATCGTTGACGGCGCAATCGTCCACATCTCAAAAGTACATCATCCAAGATGACAAATTTTGTGCCGTCCTTCACGGCTGTGGCCGTTGTCGTCCTAGCGCTCTTCGGGACCGTCCAAGCCGGACCAGTCGTTTTTGACTACAGCCCACAGCAGCTTCACGAACTGTGGGCCGCCGCCGCGGCCGCCACGCCTTCGCACGACCCCGATGCTCCAATTTCCGGTGTCACCGTGACCTTGACAGGCACACCCGTTAGGCCAACGTTGGCAGTGGCCGCCACAATTCCTGCCACCACCGGTCGGCCGCGCTTCCCGCCGTTTCTTCCTCCCTGGCTCACCGGTGGTCTTGGCACCGGAGGCACTCTGCCGCCAGGGTGGGTGACTGGCCCACCAAGAAGGAACTCTAGCTACAGATTGTTCTGAGTGGCGGGATGGCGATGGGAAATTTCAATCTATCGCCAACGGTGGCGGGCAAGACTTTGGAGACCATGGCGAAGCAACTGCCAGTCCTCGGCCTCTCTACATAGAAGGTGACTCAGCAGAGCCGAGCCAGGACTCCGGGGCTCTCGGGGATGACCCATCTATGCGTTTTGCGTCAAGTTTCACATCGAGCTTTAGCAACGCTAAGCGTCCAAGGCAGACAGTGGATCCGCCCTTCCATTCGGGTAGAGATCGGTTATCCAAGAGTCAAAAGCAGCCCAGGAAGAGACGTACAGCAGAGTCCACCACTGTAGCAGCAGCGCAGTTAGAGGCAAGCGAGTCTCAGGAAGACACGCAGTGGTGCAAACAGAGGGCGACAGATCAAAGTATACTTGGAGGGATAAATGAAAGCCACAGTAAGGATTAAGAGTCTCTACGTTGGCTATTTTCAACGGATTCTTGCAGGACCTTGTTGTTGTGACCACGATGTAACAGATAAATAGATCGACCGGCCACGGTAATTCGGTATACACACAGCATCTCATCGTCTCTTTTGTCCGGCTCCGCCGTGCGCCGCCGCCACATGGCCCCGCCCCCCACAAGAAAAACACAGCCCATACTTCTTTCGTTCCTCATACATCTGGTTGTCAATATGTAGTGCTGCTTTCGCCATATCTTCGAATGTAATTGGTAGTTCTCCAAGCTGATATATCATGTCTTGGATTTCGTCTTTTAGCCCGACAAAGAAGAGAGATGCGAAGAATGTCTCCTTTGTGAGCTTGCTTCTCAGCCTGATAAACTCCGATGTATAGTCTTGAACACTTCCAGTTTGTTTAAGGCGCTGAAATTGGATAGCGGCCTCCATTTCGGTGACGTTTATCTAACCCGTGCTCGGTTAGTAAGGACGTTTAAAGTGGTAGTACCATAACCATGCTTTCAAGACGAGAAAAATCACTTGGATATAAATATCGAGGGAAGTCTCACTTAGGCTCTATAAAAGCAATGTTTTTTGTAGACTTCGGTAGTTAAATGTTGATAGAGTGAAATTTGATTGAGGTATTTGACATTATTGAGAACTCCGGTGTCATATTCTACCCTGCTGCCTGATTCTTATCTGACCAATAATATTGTTAGTCATTAGCGACCTGAGGCATAAGCACCCAAGTAAAGCAGGTCTGATAATAAGACCAATCAGAGTAAACAAATGTTAGCAGTCCCCGCTGTGGCTGGAATGGATGGCTGAAAAAGAGCTGGTGGACACCTTTTCCAAGGCAGCTTTCGCCCTTTGGAGAGATACGAGTAAACATTTCCACCACATCATACAGTTGCTATTTTATAATTATTTCGCTAGATAAGAACATATATTCATAGTTTAAGACAGTTAAATTGAAAAGACTATAATAAAGTTGTTTACTTCAAGAGCGAATAAATCTTCCACAAGTTTACAAGATCCGCTAGTAAAAGACACTCATTAGCATCTTTCTCCATACACTGCATAATCATCTTAATCCAACTTAAAGGGATGATTTCCTTATTTGCCCAAGTGATCTGGACATCGGTGGGGTGGCTGATATCCTGAAAACCCTCAATAGTTTGGGTTAGGAGCTTCCACTGAGTCCTACCCACCGCAAATACCTCCGCCAACTCGGAAGCCTTGGGGCAGCTTGCCTGCCACACTGGGAACACATTCCATATGTTGAACGGCTCCTGTCCGCTAACCTCGGGCATGTTCCGGCGTTCTGGGCCACCGTATTTCGTATACACCAACCTTGTACTAGCAGCTTGTTGTTCTTTACTAGCATCCACTTCGTCCACATCCCAGGTCCCGTCAGCTGCAGTAAATCTCTGTATTAGTTACTCTTTCCCAATAAATCGATTGAATGCACGCTCTTTCCTAGATGTAATTTAACATGATGCATAGCAGACACACAGCGCACAAGCCTTCTGTCTCACGCCTGTGTGACTGCGTTGTCGTGAACTGTTAACGCTACTGTTAACGCTAAGTGTCTGCATTTCACATGCAAATGTAACTTCACAAACAGCGAGATACAAAAGTTTCACGAACCGGCTTCACAGCCAAATAAGACATTGAATGGAGCTCTTCTAGGCTCTGCGCTGTGTTTTTGCCCTGTATATGTATCACTTACCAGCATCCTCGCGAGACGTCGAAAACAACGAAGCTATTTTTAAAATTAGTACACTACATTTAAAAAATAAATGGAAATATATATATATATGTAAAATCTACCTAACTATTAATTTAACAAAGACATTCAACCTTTTCTGGGACTTTGAAAACGACTTTTGAATACTCCTTTGTTTTAATCACCAGTCTACTACTTTATTATCCATCCCGATACCCCGAAAGATTATAACGCTCCCCGACTAAACGTAGCCGTACGTTAGGCGCCACTCCCTTTACGCCGCCCGGCCGAAACGATACACCCACTACCCCCATAACCCCGATAAACCCAGCCACCAAGCATACTACCCCACCGTTGACCGGACCACTCACTACCGCCGTCCCGGAGGACGTTGCCAAGATCTATGGGATCCCGAATAGACACGCCGACGCCCTTACCACCGCCCTCTCTATCGTATCTCCTTGGGGCCGAAAATATTACTTTTTTTGTGGACTTCCTTTTGATTGGTGAAATCGTCTGAAATCGATCCACAGGTACAAAAAGCTACATACGA
>JANSLP010000094.1:0-100862 GCA_029298735.1 Ophiostoma sp. CBS 140.51 | reverse complement strand
TGAAATGTTGCCGGCTCGGGTTTGTCTCTTCATCGGGGTTGACTCTTTTCCGTCTCTTCTCTCTTTCTTCGTCGTTTTCTTTTGTCCCTTGTCGTTTTTTTTTTTTGGTGAAGAAAGAAAAAGTGTTCCAAAACTAGGGGGGCCCACTTCCTTATTGGATCAACAATCATCTAGCACCCCGGTCGCGTGGTAGTGACGATGGGCAAGCACAAGGACCCCAGGCAGACAAGCAACGACTGGCGTGGACATGACATTATCAAGTCAGGAACGCGATTTTGAGCTTTTGAATTGAGAGACGCGGCGCGTCAGAAATGTCATGTAAGTGTTAGTCAGGAAGACCGTGAAAGCGTGCACTCTTTTTCCATTTACACAGTATCTTTTCCTGCTCTTTCCCCTCGCTCGGGCCTCTGATATTCGGCCGGGCTGCAGGCACTCTCGCCCACTGCGGAAAAATTCCCAACACGAGCCAAGTCGACTGTCCTGATTGCTTTATTCCTGCCCAATCAGTGCAGGGTCACTTTCGTGTCTCAGACGAAAATTATGCCCAATGGCAGCACTCAGCATGCATCTGTGGCTTTCTGTTGGCTGCAGGTGCCTGTGGGCCGCTCTTCTTCAAATATATTCTTGCTATTTTCTCCCCGTTGGATTGGCCTACTGTGTTTTGTCTCATTTCCTGTCCTTTTTAAGTGGAGAAACTGCAGCAAACTGACTCTTTTCCTAGGACCTCACACTGTTCCTGGACGGTTAGGGGCAACTAATACGAAAAGCACCATGCCTTTGTGCCTCTGACTTTCATCGAATCTCACTTGAAATGCGCCCTCTCGCGATTGTTTCCTCCACTGATCGGCTTTTGGTCGTGGGGCTGTCAAAATCCACTGCCAGCGAGGGGGCTCAGACCGCAGCCATTTTTGAGTTGAGACCGCCGGGGGAGGTCTGTTCCTTTGGCCTTGCCATGGGGCCTTTTTCTCTCAGCTTACTCCAGGTGGTGCTCGTTTCTCGATGCGGAAAACGGCCCAGTCACGCTGGAGAGAAAATGCGGGACTGTCGCAACTGCGCTCAAAACGGCCTGTGAACGCGACCAGGCTCCCGCCATACTGTCCTATCGTCGCAACAAATGCAGCATCCGCCTTCCGCATCTCAAGCACTGCTTCTTCCCTCCTCTCTCTCTCAACAGTATCTCTTTTCTCATTCTATCAGTACTTTACCCGAGATGCCGCTCCTTCGTGCAGAGCTTTATCTCAAAAGGCAAGAGGCTCAAAAGCTTAACTGTGCCTGACATGCAGTGTTACGTACGCATGTTCTTTTGAAGGCGGCAATACTGAGAGGAGATTCTCCTTGTCGGTATCTTTGCAAGGGTCTTAAGTTCTCAACCGCTACAGTTTCTGTTGCTCCCCCTTTGGCACTAATATCAAAAGTGAGCAACAGGAACTCCTCACATCTCCACCCATCCTTTGTTCACTAGGGACAGACGAAGCAAAATACGGGCACCTATCGTATGAGGAGGAAAGGGCCTCTGCACTGACATTCACAAGTACTGCCCTGTAAGTTACTGACATCACCATCAAATAGGAAAGCATCGGCGAGCTCTCTTAGCCCTTGTTAGTTGACAACTCCCCTGCCAGAGCCTGGCCCGTCCGCAAAACGCAGGGCTGCCTCTTGCATTTACAACTAGTATTGCGACAAGGAATGCACTTGAAACCAAGATAAGCCGTATGGTCGGCTTCATGCTTGTGCTAGTTGCTCGCATGTCTTTATTTTTCATATGTGATTGTTAACAGCTTTCATCACGTTGCAGCAGACAGTTTTGTTTTGTCTCGGTTTCTTTTGATTTTTTCTCTTAGCCAGCACAAGCTGTGAAGGGTGCGTCGTATCGTCTTTTCACTATTTCACTAAAAGATGCAGCCCTCCACAAACAAGCTAAGGGGAGCCAGAAAGTAAAACAAAAATGCAAAAATTTCGGCTTCTCAGCCTCTGCATGATCTTCACCGGGTTTGTCCGCTATCCTTGTCAGCTCGACCATCGACCTGACCATCTACCCCGGCAGTCGCCCGGAAATGCTGCAAGTTTATCCAAGGGCAGCGGCAAGGACAGCTCGCCCAAGGATTCAGCGAATTTTATCTCGAGGGGTTGAGGGAGGGGGGCTGTTACTTTTGCCAAGTTCCTCCGCCCGCCTGTGCGCCCGTTCGTTTCTCTCCGCACGTGTATGTGTGTGCACAGCAGTCTCAGTCAACAGGAGAAAGACGGCTAGAGAAGGGCGGGCTCCATTTCGCCCTTTTGCCGCTGTAGAAGCAACGGCCGCCGAGCGGAAATTCAAAAGAGCAACGGCTTCTTTTCTCTAGGGGCACACTAGATGAACCCAACGGCGCCCATCTCGCGCCCATCTCTTCCAGTCTTGGACCCCATTCAGGAGTGGAATGGGCGCTAAACGGCGCGATGCGGGAGAAACGGACAAAAGATGGGCGGACTAGAAGCGCTCGCCATTTCATCTGCTCCATCTTGCTCCATTTGCTGTTGTTCCAGCGTTGCAATACAAGGTCCTCCAAGATCTTGTGCACACACTGAGTGTGTGATCAACACGCTCCTTCAAGACTGGACGCCATTGTTTGAGTTGAATACGATGGAGCCAACGGTCTGATCAAGCACAAATCCAACCACAGCAAGGGACTTCAAATCTTATTATTACTTTTACAGACAATTAATGACCAGCCGGCCAGACAAGGAATCATACTCTACTCCATACTCAAGACGCACAGTCCACCACTAGCCGGCTTCGGGAGACCAGGAGCAATTCCTATGCAAAATCGGACTTGCAGGAGAGAGGGGGGCCCTGGCCGCTTGCCTCACGGCCTACCCTATGGGTGTTGATCCGCAGTCCAGGCCACATCTGGGCCGAGTCTCTCCATCCGCATTCACCATCGACTGGACAAGCCCACTATCGATAGATTGCCTATGAGAGAGTTTATCTTTTATGGCATTCCCTTTTGTCGCTCGAGTTGTGAATGACCCTTGAGAACCACTCGCCGCTCGTTCCTGGGCCCATCTCCAATCTCCAATCCCCAATCTCTCTTGTTATCGAGTTGACAGTCAGATAGAGCATGTTACGAGACTCCGAGTTCACATGGGCGAGCAAACTGGTGAGCCCACTAGAGAAAGCAAACGGGGATATCCCGTACACTACGGGGGCACTCTATTTCATACCTCTCAAAAAGACAGTGGACATGTTGCAGGCGTACGAACTAGTGCGGTGTGTTCTTGCGATCTACGCCAGATACATACAAGAGCAGCAACAAGCTAGGCCGTTGAACGTATCCTTTTTTCAACCATTTCTTGTGCCCCGCGATAGGACAAACAATTGTTTTGGCGGCGCATCCAAGCCTGTCCCTGGTCCTTGCTGCTATGAAGACTTTTGCCGCCGCACGATCTCGTGCTCGTCTGTACCGCCAAAAATCGGAGAGCATGCTTACGGGGTGCACACCCAATAGCCTGATAATTCAAGTGAGAGGTGTACCAGCGGGGAATAAAACACTCTTTGGTGTGTTGCCTCATTTTTTTCACCGCTAGATGGCATCTTCGCCCTCTATTTATAGGAATTTTCCTGTTGCAGTCGTTCGTTATTTTCCGGGCAGTATTTTCGCAAAGAAGGCGAACAATGCTTCAAAGAATCCGAGGCTGGGCTAGCTGGGCAGTAATGCAAAGCCTCAAGTTCGATGGATGGGGATAGCAAAGTGAGGCGCATCTTTTCTGCACCCATGGTCTCACCCGAAGCATGAATGGTTTTTATCTATCTGTCGACACCCGTTATGACAAACGGCTTCATAGCTAGCCTCGATCGTCCTCGGCCCCCTCGCAACAAAACCCTTTCCCCTCCAAAAAGACCACGAAGTATTCATCCCATCTGCCCCTAGTCCTCATAGAGAGTTCTCTCATCTTTCTGCCTCGACTGGGCTGTTCATTTTGGACCTTGTGAAGACCATGTTTTTCAACAGAAAATCAATACCCTATTGCCATGTACTTCGTACTGGCGGTCGGTTTTCCCCTGCGGCTTCGACCCCTGTTCATGTAAGATACTTGAATACATTTTGTCATATTCATACACCATCTTTTGTCCACACCCCCTCTCGACCTCTTGACACGCACACTCCCCTCCTCCCCGGTCGTTTGCTGTTATTTTGTGGTTGCCCTCGACTGCCCCCCCATTGTTGATTTTCTCTCGCTCTGTCTTTCTCTCCACCCCCTTCACCACGTATCAATAAAAAAGCCAGGCTCTTTGGTCTCTCTATGGTGGATTGCTTTTTTGTGTCTGCTTGTTTTCATATATGGATACATATATCGTGCATGCCTGTTCACGTCTCCTAATCTTGCCGATACAAAGTGTGCTTCTCGCTTGGGCTCTGCACCTCCTCTACTCGGGTCTCGCATCTATATTCATATTGGCGTTTGAAACTCTCCGCCGTATACAAAGAGCTTCAACTTTCACAGGACCGGCCGTCTTCCGTTGATGATAGGTTCGACCTGTCTCTTCGGTCGATATTAACGCATAGCGTTTTTTGCTCATCCCCGCCGCCGTTCACCGACGCCGCTCAACATTTCGATTTGCGCTACCGGTGCGGATGACGGCTCTCTCTCTCTCTCTGTTCCTCGATATTCGACGTTCTTATTTTCACACACATGCCCCATTCACTAGTCACTATTTCTAAAACCTTACTGTTCGTTCTTCTGGATTGCATGAAAATCCAAGGGAGAGAAAATAATAGATAAGAAGCTCCAGAAGCACAGCAAACCAAACCAAACCAAAAAAAAATCAACTAATGGGCGTGAGGGAGAGAGAGTTGCTCCACGCAAACGACTAAACGACGATACACTCGAAATCACGACAACGGTCAAAAATTAGACGACGAGGGTAGCAGAGGCCACCGGCGGATTTCCTAGAAAGAAACAACAGACTGGCAACGGCGGAATCAAACGGGGCTCCTAGGATTCGACGAGGTGAAGACCGACGAAGACCGACGTCCAAGGACCATTCATCGTCCTCGATTCTCTCCTTTCCCCCTTCCCCTTGTCTCCTTTCCCTTGTCTCTCATAGTGCTATCCTCTGCCCCCCGTCTACCACTCACTCCACTTCCCTCTTGCAGAAGTGACGACTCTGAGCCTGCATTGCACTTTTACTCTTTTAGGGGGGATCTTCCACCAGAATAGAAAAGAGACCGTCTACCCACACCCTACATCGTCTATTCCTACACGGGAAAAAATCCTTTTCGCCTTTTCCTTGCTCATATTCGGGTTTCTTTTTATTTCTTCGGATTTTATTTGGTTTCTTCAAGTTCGACATCGACATCACAACTGGCCGGGAGTGCTGGTATTTTTCTTCGAGGACGAGGACAATAACGGTTTGTGAACGACTGAACCATGCATGCCGCCCATCCGTCATCCATGAAAACTACACCGGTCCCAGTCGGTAAACCACGCATTTCGTCTTCCAGGTCCTACCGTATGTAGTACCCCATACTGGCACAAACGGAACCAACATCGCCAAACCACCTTTTGGAGCTCTAAGAATCAACAAAACAATCACCAAAAAATCAAAAGAAGGGTCTCTGGATTTTGCATCACCATCCAAAACACATCCAGTCGTTCCTTTTCATCAAATCCGGCAGCTTATGATCGATCTTTGATTTTTCGTCTGTCATTACCATCACGATTTTCGCCTTGTCTACGACGGATTGGTTCATCTCGCACTCGCCATCTTGTTCAACGGAAAGCGCAAGTTGGACTCATCATTTCAGCATTAAGCAACTCGCACGACTTGGATTTCCGGACCGACGAAAATCAAAACGAGACTATGCATAGCACTTTCATGGCCTCGACAGGCGTGGACTCGGAAGCCCAACTCGCCCCGGAGACCAACCAGTACGACAACAACACCTGGGTCAACATGAACGGGTACCCGCAGGCCACCATGGCCGGCTTCACCAACTCGGATTTCGTCTACATGCCGCCCATCGCCTCTCTTGACTTGCCACAAGACTCTATGCACCGGATGCCGCCGCCGTTGCAGCCTCGCCAGTCACCGCAGATGAAGCACGACCACGACCAGTTGCAGCAGCAGCCTCAACAACAAAAACTGCAGCAACAGCACCCGCCACTGTCAATGGGACAGCCCTCCTCGCATCACCATCATCAGCTGCCGCATCTGCCCATGTTGACAGTTCCGTCTAACCCAACATGGCCAAGCATGTTGACAAACCCGGGTAGCTACAGTGCACCGCCGATGAACAATGTCATGCCACGCAACGGGCCGTCCCGGCCTCCACCGCCTCCGCTCAAGACCAAGTTGAACGAGTCAACCGGACGGTCTGGTCCCCGGAAAATGCTGACAGACGACGACCGCCGGAGAATGTGCGAGTATGCTGAATCCAACCCGGGCGTGAAACAGTCCGAGATTGGCAACATATTTGGCGTCGAGCGCAGGTGAGTAAATTTGTCTGATTTATTCGATTTTCTGTTGCTGCTTTTGATTTTATTGTTCACTTTTCTTGGACGAGTACATTCAACTCACACATCTACAGCACTGTTTCCAAAGTCTTGCGGAACAAGGAAAAGTATCTTGTCAAGGACAAGTCTCCTGGCACAAAAAAGGCCAAGAACAAATTCCCCGATATTGAGCGTGCACTGTCAAACTGGGTCCGCAACGCACAAAAGACTGGCGTGCCCGTCACGGATGCCGACATCAAGGAGAAATTTCGATTCTTTGCAACCAGCACAGGCAACCCGGACACGGTTCTCAAGTCCACCAGCAACACCTGGCTGGAGAAATTCAAACAGAAGAACGGCATTGGCACTGGAAGACTCGTCCGTCGTGCTTCCGAGACCAACATTCCTGACAAGCGCAGAGACTCCAAGTCCACCATCATGATGGGCTCGCCGTCTCTTGTTCCCATGGAACCTACGAATGTTGACTCGCCCCTGTCACCCGTCACCCGTCACCCTTCGGCATCGCCATTGTCGGGCAATCGAAGCGACGAGGAACGCCAAGCTGACAGTGCTGGACCATCTGGTGTTGGGCAGTTTATCAACTTTGGTGCGAACAACAATGGCCTTGGAAGTAACGGTCAAAACGGTCACCTCACTCATTCTGGAAGCCTGGGAAACAACATGGGCATGGGCCTGGGTATGGGCGGCATGGCGTCTTACAAGCACGGCAATAATCAAAGCACGACTTCGCTTTCGAGTGTTTTTACAGAGACGCCTGTGTCGTCTTTTTCTGGCAGCGCCTTAAGCCCTACGGTTCCGTTCACGTTCTCGCCAGACTCCAACGTTGGCTCCTTTTTGACAAGCGACCCGATGGCACCACCTGGAAGTGCCAACTTCCAACGTCCACGCAGCCAAACGCTTCCTGCCCTCAACTTGGAGTACATGAACCACGCACAAGGTCAGCACCAGCAGCATCCCGGTAACGGCAACGACCCCATGGTATCCGAGACGACTGGCGAATCGATGACGCCCAAGTTCCAGCATCACCATCACCTGTCTTCGACTGCTCCCTCGTCAGCGGTCGACTCGCCCATGACTGACATCTCAGCTCCTTCCTACGGCATCGACAGCACAGTTGTGTCCCCCCAGCTTCGACGGAGCAACAGCAGCAACAGCCTCTTCCAGAGTGGCTCGCGGTCAGCTGGTGGTCTTGGTGGCTCAACTATCCTGGGTGTGCCCATGGTCACAGGCGGCAGCAGTGGTGGTGGAGGCAACGGCATGCCTGGCAGTGGAGGAGGAGGATCGTCTCCCAACTCACCCACGCAAGATGACGCACGCCGCGCTGCGGACACGCTCATGAACTTCATCCAGCACGTGCCGAGTGCATTCGACCAGACCGACTACGTAGCCGTGTCGCGCCTCATTGAGAAACTGCGCCTACAAGCGTCAAACAAGGGCCATGGCAGTGGCGGCATGGGCGGCCTGTCCCGGATTCCCGAGGGCGAGGGCGAGATGGCCAGCGACACACAACACCATGTGAAGCTGGAGTCCGCCCTCGCCGCTTGATACTGACTCGACAAAGCTGGCCATTTTTGAGGGGCGCAATGATTTGCGGTGCGTTGCGCCCCCCTATTTTTCTTTATCTTTTTCTTTTCTCTCACTTTTTGTTTCTCTTTTCCCTATTCTCTCTTCCTTCTCATATTATTTCTATTTTCCTGCTTCCATTTTTGGAGCTCCATAATCCGCCTACATCCTGTGGTGTCAGCCAACAAAATAGAGCGCCCGCCAGCCAGTCGTTGACAATATGCAGGCTCTCCACATCCAACACAGCCCCCTTTTTGGATTTGTTGTTTGCTCTCACTGGCCAGGCCACTGCCCAACGACATCACAGGACACCTATTTCCTTCTTCCTCCTCCTTCTTACAATGATCTGTTACGGAAACAAAACGATCAAACGCACACGCTTTTTCTTATACCCACCTCTCTTCTCTCGCTCTCCCTTACACACACACACAATCACATACCATATTCTTGGGGATAGCCATCCAACATATTTACCAAGGAAGATCTCTCCCCGCTCACGCGACCACGGCTTATTTTCCAACTTTTGGAGTTTCGATTTTTCTCTCTTTCCTATTTTTTCTCTTTATTTCTCATTTCTGCTCCGTCTTATTTTAATGTATTGGTGAGCCTTTGTGCGTGGAAGGACAAACAGCATATATGGAAACCTGTGGCATTTTGGAGTTAGTGCTTCAAACGGTTAACGGTTGACGGTACATATCACATATTTGGAATGAAGCAAAGCAGCATGTCTTCTCACGGGTACTTCACGAGTACTGACTAACATGGCTTGAACGCATACATCTCGGTGTTTCCTTCATTCTATTTCCTTTCTTATTTTATTTTCCTTGTTTCCTTATTTGTTTTTTTCCGAGCCATCATATTGTTTTTGCCTGTTTGTTATTTTCCAATATTTCACTTTTTCAAATCTTGTTCTGTTTATTGTTTTCCGGGCGGTATTTTTACAGGGATTCTCTTGCCGAGCTCATGACGCAAGTCCGGTGGCTAGAGAAAGAAGAGGAAACATTTCTTTATTGGACACACGTCCGAACTCTCAACACACACACATTCACATATTATCATCTTGGGATGGGAAGCGGGCAAAAGCGGGAAGACCGGTGATTGGATTTTTGAAAGGGGACGAGAGGATGTTAAGAGGGATTTTTTTTTGGTCAATAATGGTTTTTGTCTTGTCGTTTTTGGTTTCCCTCCCTCCCATCCCCATCCTTTTCTCGTTACTTGTTTTCCTCCCCTGCTTTGTTACTTTTTTGTTCTATTTTGTTCTGGGCTGGCTATTGTCATTTATTATTTTCTCTTCTTTTTACTTCTTTTTTTTATTGGGAGGCCAAAGAGGGAGTGAGAGGCAGGCTTGCAGCGGCAGGCATCTGGAGCAAATCGGACGCAGGCGATCGTCGGACAAAAAAAGGGACATGAAGGGAGGTTGTTGACGGAGCATATTGGAGCTTTTTTGATCCCACCCCCTCTTGTTTCTTTCCCCCCTGCACCACTTGATACTGACTGTCTCTTTCACTCCTCATTGTTTTTTTGGTTGGCTCTTTTCGTCTTTTCACTCTGTCACAACACCAAAATCAAAGAGTGGAAAGATGGACAGAAGACCAACATCGCACGCACGCAAACTACAAAAAACCCACCAACCAACCTACAAAAAAAAAGATAACCAAAGCACAGAAAAACCAGAATAATAACAAAAAAAAAAAGCTCTTGGGCGGCTATTTGCAAAAAAAATAACCATTTCTCCCCCTGTAAATGACTCAAAAGTGTACTCCGTACTTATCGTGATCATTTGATATTCAAAGGCATGGATGCGGCGAGTGGTAAAATTGGAAGAAAAAAGGGTATCATGGTATATTCAAGCTCGTACGTTGGGGGCTAAAATCAGGGGGAGCAGCATTAGGGGCGGTTGCAAGTCGCTATTAAAAAGGGGAAAAAGAAAAGAAAAGAAAAGAAAACGCAAGCCCCATCTCTAGCTTAACCGCTCTTCCCACAGGCCCAAGACCCCGGTTTCTGCCAGCTCAGGTACCAACCGCACGAAAATCGCCTCGAGGATGCCGTACAGCAGGTGCTTGTTACAGTAGGCATCGTCAAAGACATCCAACAGACCGCCCTCAATCTCGGCCAGGACGGCCTCGCTGGGCTTCTTCTTGTCGCTCCAAACGGCAAAGACCGTCTCGGCGGTGCGTCTCTTTAGTGCAGCAAGCTCTTCGTCGTTGGCAGGCGCAACGAGCGTAGGCGGCGTGGCGCCAAACTTGTTCCCGGGGAAGATGGCACCGCGAATGGAGCGCAGCAAGTTGGGGAGCAGTGCCGGCTCGAGAGCGTATTTGTGAATGTAGTGGGAGAAGAGGCTGCACAAAAGAGAAAATTAGTAACATGAATTTCAAACAAGAAAATACAAAAGATAAACTAGATTCTGTGAAAGGGAAAATTGTGATAAACAATGAGGCAAGGTTGAGAGATGGCATCGAATGTGTACTTCATCCAGATGTACTCTTTTTCTTGTGTTGTTCGCTACTGCGTGGGGGTCACAGACGCTGTACTTTGGGACAGTGTGTTTCAATATTAAAGGGAGGGTGTGTGTGTAAGGAGACCAAGAGCGTTTCGAAGGGACCAGTGTCTGATTTTCCACCAGGATGTCGCGGCAAAGCAGTAAAAATAAATCAGGACATAAAAATAAGGGAAAAAAGTTCTCTGTCCCGCTGTAAGCCGTTGTGGAGCAGACTTTTTTGAGAATAAAAATACCACTTTCTTGTTTGATGCACGACAATGGCGACGAGTCCCAAAATATGATAGCACTTGCTATTGAAGCTTGAAGAAGGAAAACAGAAATATGACAGAAAAGAAAGAAGGATGGTATGTATAGTATAGAGTGAAGGAAGTGAAAAAAGAAAAAAAATTGGTAGGCATGGTAAAAAAACTTGCGCTGTTGCGTCTTGGGGTGTGTGCGTGTGTGCGTGCCTGCGGCGTGCGTGTGCTTTTTGTGTGCCTAGGGGGAGGGAAGCTCTTCCTTCTGTCGTGCTTGCAGATAGTGACAGAGTGCTTGCATTTTTCTTGCAAGTGTGTGCATGTACTTCGTAGTGTGTGCATGTGTGCATGTGTGCATGTGTGCAAGTGGTTCTGGTGGTGTGAGACCGGGCTTGCGTGTGTTTGGTCTTTCCCCGTCAAGCCTCGGGCCTATAGGGGGCCGGTCCGGTTTAGAGAACGAGCAGGCGAGCAGGGCCCGTTGGGAGCACAGCATAAGAATGTGACAAGAGAGAAGCTCATGTAGGTTGTGATGGCACACAGGCGACCCGGGAAAGGCCTTCCATGTTTTGTGTGCTTGCTTCGTTTGTCTGCTTTGACCTCTTTTCACATCTGCACTTGCAAAGTACTTTGATACTTGAAATACTTGCACCATCGCCCTGGAGCCTTTTCTATCTCTCCCCCCGGATCAAAAGCTCAGCTCGGCCACCGGAACGTTTGGTGTATAGTCCACACCAACTCTTCTTTTTGATTCTGGAGGGGACATGGACAGTCGAACGGAAGGGTGGTGGAGAAGGAGGGGAAGCAGAGGAGAAAAGAGACTGGAGAGCACAAAGGCGACCCAAAACTAGACCCGGACAGGAAAGCAGGTAAGGTCGAGGGTGTGGACGGTGGTGAGGGGAGAGAGAGACTTGATGAGGAGGGGAGAAGAAGAAGAGAACGACAGAACAGCACGTGGGCTCAATGTCGTCCGTCTTTGCTTCCCCGAGACGGGTGATGAGAAAAAAATAAGAAGCTAAAAAAGGGAGCTAGGAAAAAGAAAACGAAAGGACAGGTGCAGGATCTGCCCTTCTGACCTGACTTGTGCGGCGGCCGTCGAAGGGAAAGGGAACGGAACGAAGCGGTAGGTCTTTTTCGCCCCTCCCTAGCGCTGTCATGAGAGAACAGCAGTGAGAGCAGAAAGAGCTAGGGAAGGAACGATCTTCTGCGAACAGATTGGGGGCCGAAAAAATCAAAAGGAAGAGGACAACGGCGAGGACCAAACGAAGGAAGCTGGAGCTGGAGCTGGAGGGGGAGCTGGAGAGGAGGGAGGGGGTAAGCTATGATCATCGGGCGCGTAATTAAGGTGCATTGGTGGACGTTGGCGCGGACGAATTCTGTGCAATAGGAGGCCAGAGAAGCACTTTTGGCTTTTAATTGGACGGAAACGAAACCACCCAAAAAAGCAAAAATGGTGAAAAGAGGGTAAAAAAGGTGAAAAGGGGGGTGTGAGAATTCAACGGGCGCCGGAGAATTCAATGTAACAGGGGAATGACGAGCGAACGATAGTTGAAAGAATAAAAAGGAAATGTTGAGCCAAGAAAAAGATGCCAAATATTCAAATGATGGAGTTTCTGACTTTCAGTGAAAGAGGAAGAACCAAAAGAGATGATGAAAAGAGAGCGAGAAAAGAGAAAACGACAAGGATAGATGAGAGAAAGGATGGTCCGCGGAAACGGGCCTGGACGGGCTCGGTCTCGATTCTGAGCGGCGCGTGTTGGTGTGTGTGGAGATATATACGGCGTATGTGAGAGTGTTGGGGAGCATTTTATGCTTTCTTTTGTTGTTGCTGCTCTCTGGAAGTGTTTGTGTCTGCATTCTGTCTGTAAGAGACAAAGAGGGCCAGAACCACTGGACAGGGGCCCTTGACAGAGACAGAAGCAATATCCAGCCGCAAAAAGCAGTTTCAGCAACATCTGTCATCCTGTTACCTCTGGTCTGCCTTGTTGACGGCCATCTTGGCTTTTCTTTGTCATTGGCATAGGGCTGCTCGTATCGCCCAGAGGTGCAATATTGAGGAGCCAAGCGACCCGGAACTGGATAAGTCAAATTGACAGAAGAGAAAGAACGGGAAGGAGGGAGGTGTGAACGCAACGAGAACCATTCCACATGCAAAGTGTCGGAAGTAGTTTCAATAAGTAAAGTCACAAAATATGCAGATGAAGACGGCATGAACTTCAGGCCGGCCAAAGAGATGCAGAAACAAAGCAAGTCCAGTGACCTGCAGTACATGCGGAATGGATGGGGAAAGTACGGCCAGGGGAACAGGGGTATGGGCAAAGGAAAAGAGACAGAGGGGAGGGAGGGGGTGAGCAAGATGCAACGCTGGCCATGTTTGGATGTGTCCGAAAGGAGAAGAGTGCATAGGAGGCAGACATCAAGGAGGAGGCACGGTCAAGACATAGACAGGAGGTGATGAGAAGAGGACAATGGAGAACGATGAGAGGATATGCAATGCAGGACCTTTTCGGTCTTTGAAAATGAAAGCAAATAGACGGAAAGAGAATCGAGGAAAAGGGGGCATCTATTAGGAAAAGGAGGTCTTACCGGTCAAGGGGCCTGTTAAGGGCGGCAATGCATCCTGGCTCGGCCATGGCCAGCCATTGCAGCATAGACAGACCGCCGTAGAGCCAGGGCATGCGCACATCGAGCTGCACAACGTTGGAGATGGTGGCCCAAACGCTAAAGGCTAGTACGGGCACGACGGGCTCGTCGGTGCCGGCGACGGACGTGGCGACCGTAGCGACCGAGTAGATGGAAGCCGACGATGGCTTCAGCTTCACGTCGAGGAAGTTGCTGTCTTTCGTTGAAGTCTCTTTCTCCTTCTCTGCAATCGGCTCCTTCACCTTGGTCACGACGATGCCGCGCAAGGGCAGTGACCGTGACAGCGTGATGCTCGTCACCAAGAAGCGAATGGACGCAAACAGCGCAAAGCCGATCTTGAGGACGGACCAAAAGACAGGTGCGGCTGTCGTCGTGATCCAGTTGCCAGACTGCCCACTTTGCGTCTGCTTCTGCAGTAGCTTGGGCGCTGCCCGTCGTTTCTTGGCCAGTTGTTTGGGGCCCTTGTCATTGTCGTCTCCATCCATCTTCTCGCGCACAATCTTGGCCACGAGCCCGACAATCTCGTACATCATCCAGGGCTGTGCCACGCGGCCGGCCAGCACATTGCCCACGAGCAGCTCGGCAAAGATGTTGCTGACGAGCGACGTCAGGCACTCGTTCTCGAGGTCTTCGGTTGGCAGGAGGACGGCCAACAAACCACGCACAAGCAGCTGGCGGTAGGCTGCCTCGTTGGTGGCCTGTTCAAGGGCGATGTCGTTGTCAATAATCTTGTTGATGTCGTCCCCTCTCGACTTGTGGAGATCAGCCTCGCCGAGCTTGATGTCGGGCCCAGAGGCGGTTGTTGGCCGTGACCCTGACCCCAACCCCGAGCCCGGAAGATGTGCGTCTACCGGCGGCACCGGTGACAGCGCCGGCAGTGGCCACAGAGCATGGTACACCGCCCGTGGGTCCGACTCGACGGGCGGCTGCACCAGCGGCCGTCGTGACGCACGGTACGCTTTGACGTGGTTGTCTAGCAGCGCTGGCAGCTCGTCAAACAACAAGCTCTCTAGGTCCACTTTGCGCAGCCTCTGCTCTAGCGCGCGTGTGCAGTGTGCCACGATCTGCACGATTTCCGTCACAAACTGGTCGTCGTCGGGGGTGATCTTGCTGTACCACGTCAGGACAAACTCGCGCACAATAATGGCCAGCAGTGCGTAAAGCTGCAGGTCGACATCGTTGCGGCTCGTCAGGGGCGGCAGCAAGTCTTCGATGGGTGTTGCGTCACCGTTTGTATTCGACCCACCCTGTCCCTGCGTCGCCCCGTCTTTCGGGCAGAGTGTTCGCCGGATCAAGAGGATGGTCGCTTTGTCGGAGAGGGGGTCGATGCCAGGTACGCGGGGCAGGGGCGGCGGTGCACGGCGCGTGGCCGGTGGCGAGGGCACATGTGCCTGTGATATGGGTGGTTTCTCGGTCATGGCTGCTGCTGCTGTTGTTGTAGATGTGGGTTGTTTCGTTGTCGTTGTCGATTCGAGGGGCTTCTCGCGTACTGCCGCTGACGCTGGCGCCGGCGAAGCGCTCGCCTTGGGCCTGTTGGCCGCTATTGTTGTCATGAAAGTACTGCAGAGTCGTTCTATGCTTCGGGGAGTCGATGTCGTGGTCGATACGGTCGTGTTGTGATGTTGGACCCCTATTTTGTGTCGCCTTGGATGGTGCCTTTTGGTGAGACCTGTCGTTTCCTTGTGATCGCCAGATGTCATTACCCGCCTGCCGCCCTTATCAGAGCAGGTGTTGCTGAAACGGCAGGCGGTGTGGGGCCGTGCACCTTGGAGGGGGGAACTGGCTCCCTGGAGCGAACTGAAAAGGCGCTAAATGACGCCAGTGCGCTCCAACCCGCTACAACCCGCTAAAGTGCGGCCGGTCCCTGCTATAGCCCGCTATAAATATAGGGGATCGTCAATTCGCATTTTAAGGGTTCAACAACGACATCTCGTCTTTACATCACAGCATGGCTTTTATTTTTGACAGTTTTTATTTATGGCCTTTTGTTTACATTGCCTTTTGTATGATATAAGCCAGCTAACAAATCTTCTGTTCCTCAGTTCCAAGTATCATAAGATGGGTTTTTCTTAGTCTATTTCAGCATCTTGAGCTCATCAGCCTCATCATTTCAGCATTCATCTCTACGGGCGACAGCAGCAATTACTCTGCTTCATTATCTTTGCACACCCCCATCAAGACATGTCGTTGTTGTCGTGACAACCGAAGGAGCATTTGTCGTGCGTGCGTGTGTGTGTGCGTGTCTGCGGCCGTTTCTGCGGCCTTCCCGCGGCCGTCGCCGTTGAAGAGCCGCATGCAAACCAGCAATGCAGACGACTGTGCATCTGTGCAGACGGCTGTGCATACATCCGTGCAGATGCAGCAAATGCAAGCGCAACGCTGTCTGGTGTCATCGCCTGGTGCATAAGAAGGAAGGTTGCCTGCCAGCTGGCAAGCGGGGATAGGCTGAGGCATGCGTGCATAAAAGCATAAAAATATGCATTTTAAGTGATACTGTTGTGAGTACTGTTGTAAAGCGGTGATGGCATTCAGACATGTACAAGGAGATTGAATATATACAGACGGACGTTTTTTTTTTTTGGACAGGACACAGACAAAAAAGACCCAGCCATTGAACACAAAACGCCAACAAAAAAAGCAGTCCCCAAATGCATTTCCCATCCTGCCGCCGTAGGGGTTGATGTGCAACAATAAATAAGAGACGTCTATATTTTTAAAGATGCGGCAATAATGCGCGTAAAAGTGAGGTAATGAGACGCGGAAGACGCGAAAACGGAAATGTAAAATGTAAAAGCTATGAATTTTGTACAGGCGAAAGTAGAGGGGAATGAAAAGGAGGAAAAGATGTCAAGGCAGGTGGAGTTGTCTCGGCGTGTCGTGAAAATGAGAATCGTGGTGTTGTCAGAGTGTCGTCTACTGGTCCGACTCTTTGCGCGTAGCCTCGTATCTATTGAATGTTAGTGAGGGTTCACACATAATAATTGCAAACAGGAAGATTACTGACCTCTTTCCACGGAAGGCCCAGAGACCCCAGTTGCCGCAGCTAATGTCCTGCGGGTCCATGTCGTTGAGATCCCACCGCTGGCTGCGGAAGATGTTCTCGCCCGGCTCCATCAGCAGGTCGAACTCGCCGCGCGCCGTCTTGCTCACCCACTCAATATCGCGCTCCATGTCGTACTGCGTGTAGCCCGTCACCAAGATCGGCGCCTTGGTTTCGAGCAGGAGTGGTATTGTCTCGGTCCACTCGTGCGAGCTGGCCGGGTGGCCGAGACCGGGGTGGAAAAGCATAAAGCAGTCAAAGTACGGGTCGTACGGGTAGAAATAGCCCGTCTTGTGCACCGTATGGTAGTAGTCGACAATCGTGCTAATCTTCATCGACGGCCAGACACGGTCCTCGACGACAGCACCAAAGGGGTTCTCGGGCGTGCGCGGCGGCAGCGGGAACTCGTCGTCGCGGTTCGTCATGCTCTCGGGGCCAATGAAAATAAGATGGATGCGGGCATTGGGGAACAGGTGGGCCAGTTGCACCCAGATGTCGCGGGGCAGTGACGATTCGGCGCGCGCACCCAGGATAAACAGACGCACAGCCGGTGCCTGGGGGCGGATACCCTTGACGCTGTCGCTCTCACCCATCTTGGGCGGGTGCAGCGTGTACCGCAGCGCACTGAAACTCTTGAGACCCTCGGTGGTCAGCTGGCCGCCCTTGCGGATGCTGTACGGGCTCAGCTCGTGCAGCACGCTCGCAATCGTGACGGGGTACGTTAACAGCCGAGTCACCTGCCGCATGCTACGGTCGTCGCTAATTGCGTTGAAACCGCGCGTGTACATGAGCGTGTCCCAGTTGGTCATGTTAACCAGCGCCTCCTCCATCTGCGGGCCGGGGTAGTCAAACTCGGGGAACAGCCGCCCCGAGCGCAGGTCGTGGTCGTCCTCGTTGATTTGGCGGAGTGTATCGCAAATCTGCAGATGCGCCTCGTAGTCGTCCATCCAGTGCTCTTCGCAGCAATATACGGGAATACCGCAGTCCGGGCACTCAAAGTCGACGTGCGCGGGCGGCAGCTGGTTCTCGCCCTCGAAGCGTGCGAGCGTCGTCTGGAGCCGTGGCTCAGCCGCCGGCAAATGTGTGCTTTGGTGGTGCGGGTGCGGGCAGTGGGCGTGCATCTTGATGAAAGCGGCGCGCTTGCGCATGTCGGGGATCGGCGACTCTGTGTACGAGTGGAACAGGTCGTCCTCGGCCAGCACGCGGTTCTCCTTCTCGTGGGCAGCCACAGCAGCCGCGCTGGGCTTGTTGGCATTATCGGTCTTGGCCGCAAACACGGATGTCGAGCTCCTCCGTTTCTGCGTCTCGGATGTGGGGTTGACAGAGGTTGTTGTGGAGGCGGCAGAGTCGGTCTGCCACCGTGTACGCAGGTCGGATGAGGAAGATAATGAGGAAACAGCCTTGGCCGCAGTAGCCGGGGGTGTGGTCAGCGTAGACCGGGCACGGGCGGCCGAAGTGGGCAGACGCCGGGCGGCGTTCACAGCCGACAAAGTCCGTGGCCGGGTCGGCGCCCGTGCGCATTGCCGGCACAAATTGGACAGCATGGCTCGTACTGCAGGTTCGGAGGATGCCATTCTGGTGTGGAGGACCATTTTTGTCGAAATTAGGACACTCAATTGGGGAGTGTACGCCGTGTCGGTCGTCGTCGAGCAGAGAGGAATAGAACAGAGTGGGATATCGTCTGTTTCTTCGTGTGGCCTGAGGGCCCCAGTTTAAAAAAAAGTTAGCACCAAACATGCCAACAGCGGCCGCCGACTTCCCCTCCATAGGTGCGGCAGAATAGCGAGAAATTCTCGTTTACCGCCCGCCTTCCCTAACTGGCTATTGCCAATTGGTATAAAAAACACTGGAGCATGCAGCTCTAGGAGCTCTGTGATTGGCCAGAGACGGAAATAGTATCTTCCGTAAGCCGGGGACCCGCCCAGCTTCCAGTGAGGAAGGCAGACCCGCCAGAGCTTTTTTGTGTTGATTTTTTCCTGCCTCAACCTCCTTCCAATTTTCCAGGCTTCCTTGCCTACTTCAAGCTCGTTTCTTCCTCTCTCCCTCTTCGTCTCCTTCTCTTTTTTCTTTTCTTTCTCTCTCGCGGCCTCTTCTTTTCCCACACGGCCCCAAGCCAATCCCCTTTATCCATGCCCTGATCGGCTCCCTCTCCCTCCCCTGCGCGGCGATAGACTGGGCTTGCGCCCGCATCCGCAAACATGGCGACCGCCACGTCGAACATGTTTCTCTACTCGCTGACGCTGCAGCCGCCGACGACGATCAGCCATGCTATTCTCGGCCAGTTCTCTGGTACCAAGGAGCAGCAGATCCTCGTCGCGTCCGGCTCGCGTCTGGCACTCCTGCGTCCCGAGCCCGCCCAGGGCAAGGTCGTGACTTTGTTGGCCCACGATGTCTTTGGCATTATTCGGTCTCTCGCGTCTTTCCGGCTGGCTGGAAGCACCAAAGGTATGTTCATTTCTGTCTTTCCCCTCTCTTTTCTGTGCAATTCACTTGCCAGAGTCCCTCTGCAACGTCACATAGTGACCAATCCACCAGGCTAGAGACGCGTCCGATTGCACACCGCCCGGGCGTGTCCTTTTTCAAAAGCCTTTGTTTTTGACCGTTTGGCTAACATTGTCTCTCTTTTTCTCTTGTCTCCAGACTACATTATCCTGGCTACAGACTCCGGACGCATCACAATCGTCGAGTACATTCCAGCCGAGAACCGTTTTTCACGCGTCCATCTCGAGACCTTTGGCAAGTCGGGTGTTCGTCGCGTCGTGCCCGGCCAGTATCTTGCTGCCGATCCCAAGGGCCGCGCGTGTTTGATTGCTGCCGTTGAGAAGAACAAGCTGGTCTATGTCTTGAACCGCAATGCCCAGGCCGAGCTCACAATCTCTTCGCCTCTCGAGGCTCACAAGCCGGGTGTCATTGTCATCGCCATGGTGGCACTAGATGTCGGCTATGCCAACCCTGTGTTTGCTGCGCTTGAGATGGACTACAGCGAGTCGGACCAGGACCCGACTGGCGAGGCCTACCGCGAGTCCGAAACCCTGTTGGTGTACTACGAGCTGGACCTCGGTCTGAACCACGTCGTCCGGCGCTGGTCAGATCCTGTGGATTCCACGGCTTCCATTCTCTTCCAAGTCCCTGGCGGCAACGATGGCCCGAGCGGCGTCCTCGTCTGCAGCGAAGAGAACGTCACCTACCGCCACTCCAACCAAGAGGCCTTCCGCGTTCCCATCCCAAGGCGGCGTGGTGCCACGGAAGACCCCAACCGCAAGCGCACCATTGTCTCTGGTGTCATGCACAAGCTCAAGGGCAATGCCGGTGCCTTCTTCTTCCTCCTGCAGACGGAAGATGGCGACCTGTTCAAAGTGACTCTCGATATGGTCGAGGATGACGACGGCAACCCAACGGGCGAGGTGCTGCGCCTCAAGATCAAGTACTTTGATACTGTCCCCGTGGCGTCCAGCCTCTGCATTCTCAAGAGTGGTTTCCTGTTCGTTGCCTGCGAGTTTGGCAACCACCATTTCTACCAGTTCGAGAAGCTGGGTGATGACGATGACGAGCTCGAGTTCTCCAGTGACAACTTCCCTGCCGACCCCAAGGCACCTTATGAGCCCGTCTACTTTTATCCGCGTCTGGCCGAGAACCTGGCTCTTGTCGAGAGCATCGACGCCACCAACCCCATGCTGGACGTCAAGGTCGCCAACCTGACCGACGATGACGCGCCGCAGATTTACTCCGTCTGTGGTAACGGCGCACGCAGCACCTTTCGGATGCTGAAACACGCTCTGGAGGTGAACGAGATCGTCGCGTCCCAGCTGCCCGGCACACCCACCGCTGTGTGGACGACCAAGCTGCGCCGGGACGACGAGTACGACTCGTACATTGTGCTCTCGTTCAACAACGGCACCCTGGTGCTGAGCATTGGCGAGACCGTCGAGGAGGTGACGGACACGGGCTTCCTCGCGGGCGTCCCCACGCTGGCTGTCCAGCAGCTCGGCGACGATGGTCTGATCCAGGTGCACCCCAAGGGCATCCGGCACATCCGCGACGGCCGCGTCAACGAGTGGCCAGCGCCACAGCACCGCTCCATCATCATCGCTGCGACCAATGAGCGCCAAGTCTGTGTCGCCCTCAGTTCAGGCGAGATTGTCTACTTTGAGATGGACACGGATGGCTCGCTTGCTGAGTACGACGAGAAGAAGGAGATGTCCGGTACGGTCACGAGCTTGAGTCTGGGTGCTGTGCCTGAGGGCCGTCTCCGCAGTTCGTTCCTGGCCGTTGGCTGCGACGACTGCACGGTGCGCATTCTCAGTCTCGACCCTGAGACGACTCTCGAGAGCATGTCTGTTCAGGCACTGACGGCCGCTCCCTCTGCACTTCTCATCATGGCCATGGACGATTCGTCGGCCGGCGGCTCGGCCATGTACCTGCACATTGGCCTCAACTCGGGCGTGTACCTGCGTACCGTCCTGGATGAGGTCACTGGTGAGCTGACAGACACCCGGCAGCGCTTCCTGGGACCCAAGCAGGTGCGTTTGTTCCAGGTGTCCGTCGAGAGACGGGTCTGCGTGCTGGCACTCAGCTCCCGTCCCTGGCTCGGCTACGACGACAGCAAAGCCAAGAACTTTGCCATGACCCCTCTCGACTACGGCGAGCTCGAGTACGGCTGGAATTTCAGTAGCGAGCAGTGCGAAGAGGGCATGGTCGGCATCTACGGCAACTTTTTACGGTAAGCATAGCATCTCCCCTTTTTTTCTTCTTTTGTTTTTGTTTTTGTTTTGCTTTGCGTTGCTTCCCCCCCGCATAGACCACTCGGTCTGGCATAATATGATGAGTAATAAGGGAATTAATCCTACGCTATACTATAGCCATGAGGACTCAGTATCATTTGATACCACAATTGTTCCTACTGATATGCCACTTCTATCTTCTTTTTGTTGCCACAGCTTTATCTTTTGCTTCTTTTTCTCTGAACAAGGACTAACAATGCTATTGCAACATTTAGGATCTTCTCGATTGAGAAACTCGGCGAGCCTTTGATCCAGAAATCTTTCCCCTTGACATATACCCCGCGCCGTCTCGTCAAACACCCCGAGCACGGTGTCTTCTACACCATCGAATCCGACAACAACACTCTTTCTCCCGACTTGCGGCGGCAGCTTCTCGAAGCATCTGGTGCCACCAATGGCAACGCGCAGCCCCTTCCCCCGGCCGACTTTGGCTACCCGCGAGGCAATGGCCGCTGGGCCTCTTGCATTAGTGTTATCGACCCTGTTGGTGAGGACCCTGGCGTCACCCAGACCATTGAACTTGAGGGTAACGAGGCTGCCGTCAGCATGGCGGTCGCATCCTTCACCAGCCGCAACGGTGAGAGCTACCTCATCGTGGGTACCGGCAAGGACATGGTCATGAGCCCACGGCGGTTCTCCGAGGGCTACCTCCACGCATACCGCTTCAGCGAAGACGGCAAGCAGCTCGAGTTCCTCCACAAGACCAAGGTTGAAGAACCGCCAACAGCCATGATCCCCTTCCAGGGCCGTCTGCTTGTGGGTATCGGCAAGGTGCTCCGGATCTATGATCTGGGTATCAAGCAGATGCTGCGCAAGGCCCAGGGCGAGGTGGCCGACAAGCTCATCGTGTCCCTGGCTACTCAAGGCAGCCGCATCATCGTGGGCGACCTTGAAGAGGGCGTGACCTACGTGGTGTACAAGCCCGAGGTCAACAAACTCTTGCCTTTTGTCGACGACACCATCAAGCGCTGGACAACGTGCACGACAATGGTCGACTACCAGACTGTAGCAGGCGGTGACAAGTTTGGTAACCTCTGGATCGTGCGGGCGGCCGACAAGGTCAGTGCCGATGCTGACGAGCCAGGCTCGGAGCTGCAGCTCGTGCACGCGCGCAGCTACCTGCACGGCACGCCCAACCGCCTGGCCCTCATGGCGCACACTTACACCCAGGATGTGCCGATGAGCATTTGCAAGACCAGCCTGGTGGTGGGCGGCCAGGAAGTCATTGTCTGGAGCGGTCTCCAGGGTACCATTGGTGCTCTGGTGCCGTTTGTCAACCGCGAGGATGCCGACTTCTTCCAGAATCTTGAGACTCACATGCGTCAAGAAGATGCTCCGCTGGCCGGTCGTGACCACCTCATGTACCGGTCGTACTACGTGCCGGTCAAGGGCGTCATCGACGGCGACCTGTGCGAGCGGTTCAACCTGCTGCCGCGCGACAAGAAGCAGATGATTGCGGGCGAGCTGGACCGCTCGGTGCGCGAGATTGAGCGCAAGATCTCGGACGTCCGCACCCGGTCTGCATTCTAGACCTATCCTCACCCTACATATATCTCATCCTCATACCTCATCCTTTGCATTTATATTTTTTACGAATGATACCGGCGTCCATGAATTTACGAGCGGGTTTATTTTGGTTGGCGGAACAGGGTGGACATTTCCACTGCAAAATATCCAGATGGGACAGAACCAAATGGCGTTTATTTCTTCTTCATTTTGTTGTTATATATCACAACCGATTTAAAGTACAGAGCTGTGCTTGTTGTACAGCATAAATAATCTACAGCAGGGCGATGCCCTCATGAATAGGTGAATATTTGGAAATGTCTATTTTGAATGAATGGTATCTAGTCAGTGTGGAATGAATGTACATATGTGAAAGGCGTGTTGTTCTCGTCAACTCCTCCGCCTTGAGAAGAAGCCACCTGCAACTCTGCTACCGCTGTTCTTATGCTTCTTCTGCCGTTCTGCTTTTTGCTTAGCCGCCTCGACGGGGTGTGTCTTTTCCCACTGCTCGTCCGCCTGGTATGCTTCCACCGCCGCTCTGAGGTCGTACTCCAGCTCGTTGTTGTCGGTATCCGTCGTCTGCCGCCACCCCGTCTGCTCTAGGTACAGCACCGCCAGGTCGTAGTCCGACACCTTGCACGCCACCATGAACCGCCGGATTGCCGCCTTGCGCCGCGCTTCAGCCTCGCTCTCCACGGGTTGCGGCGAGAGGGAAGCCACTGTCGTTCCACTCAGAGACGGAATCTGAATGACCCTCCGCGCCTGCAGGAGATGGTCCGCCGTCAGCCGGTTGGCCTGCCGCAGCAGGTCGGCGGGCACGTTGTAGCGGAGACTCAGTGAGGCAATGGAGTCGCGGTCATGGTCGAGGTAATGGAGGATGGGGACGCCTTTTTCGGAGGAGGAGGTTTCTGTCGGTGTCTGTGTCTGTGCAGCAGTACTTGGAGCGTATGGGGGCGGCGCTTCATCCGACGGTTGGTCTGCCGACATCGTCGCAACTACCCCAAACCGGCGGTAGGGCGGTGGCGCCTTGAGGCCCGGTGGGAGGAGGTCTTTGGAGGGAGCCGAGGCGGCTTCGGCGGCCTTTGACTGTTTGGAGGTAGACGAAGATGGCGGCGGTGCGGTCGCAATCTGGCAATATGGACAGTACGTCGCAAAACGGGCGTTTTTCTGCAGAGTTAGCCAGGGAAGCAGTAGGAGGGTTCAGCAGAGTACACACAATCAAACATCTGCTACAGACGAAGCGGTCGCAGCAGGGCAGCATTCGATGCTGAGGTGAGGCTGTTGCTGCCTTGGCATCGGGCATCGACGTCGCCGGAGCCGTCGGAGAGATCGGAATGCCGGCCGAGAGAGGCGCGGCACATGTGCAGCAATAGGAGGTCATATTCGAAGATGTTTGTGCCTTTTCAGGTTTGTTGTACGACGTAGGCTGTAGGAGAGAACATCGCCACATGTTTCGGCCAGGCTACGTCTTTACCAACAGGCAGTTGCGATAAGCGGGGCCGCGCTCTTACAACCAAGACCCACTTTTATTCACAACGTTATGTTGGGTGATGAGAACAACAGAAAAGAACGATAATAATGTTTGAATTGTAGATTGTTTATTTCTTTGTTTACTCTCAATTACTTTTGACTCTCAAGCCACTGCATGTCGCCTGCTGCAGCTGCTCGCCGGCACGCCGAGAGCTCGTCCAAAAAGGCCGGAACAAACGTGCCGGGGCCCTTGACCGACGGCAAGGTGGCGGCCCGTACCGCAGCCCGCTCATACAAGACCATGCCGGCCAACACGGCAGTAAACGTGTCAATGCCCTCGCTGTCTGAAGAATCACGTAGTGTGGCCGCCGCCGCCACAGTCGCCGAGATGGTCGTGCCCAGCGAACAGCCCGTACCCGTGACCTGGCCAAGCATCGGGTGCCCATCTTCAACAGCCACGACGCGTGCACCGCGGCTGTCACTGACATAGTCCACAGCGCCCGTCAGAACGACAACACACTTTTCCCGTGCAGCCAGGCGGCGCACCAGCCGAATACGTGCCTCGGTGTCGAGGGAGTTGCTGCCGTCGACGCCGCGCTGCTGAGCCAGGCCCGCCGGCTCAGCTGCTACCTCTTCCTCGGACAGACCCGACAGGTACACAGTCTGGATCTCGCCCTCGTTGCCCTTGATGACGTCCAAGTAGCCCGCGGCCAGGATAGTGCGCACGGCCGCACGGCGCACGGCCGTCGCACCGGCACCGACAGGGTCAAACACGACAGGCCGGCCAGCGGCATTGTAGGCGCCAATGGCCTTGACGTAGTTGGCCAGGCTTTCGGGGGTGGATGTGCCCATGTTGATGACGAGGGCACTACCCGGCAAGCGTGCAAGATCGGCCGCCTCGGTACCGCTGTTGGACATGATCGGCGAAGCGCCGACGGCAAGGGCCACATTGGCGGCAATGTTTTGCACGACGAGGTTGGTCATGTTGTGCGAGAGGGGTGTTGTTTCGTGGAGGGCCTGCAAGATACGCTGGATGGCCGAGGAGGTGGGCGGAGTAGACAGAGTGCTGTAAGACTCGAATGGGGTGGTGAGCGCACGGTAAAAGCCTGTCGGCCCCTGTGTCTTACCCAGCCGCACCTGTTCGGCCAGAGTAGCCGCCGCCTCGCCCGGGTCGGCCACGCCCATAATCGCACTCACAACAGCCACGCCGTCCAGTGCTTTCGCGGCCTGTCCATCACGACCGTCAAACCCGCTCTGGAAGACAACGCGCCGCGCATTGCTTGCGTTGACACCGCCAATGCACACCGTCGGCACGTGGCCGAACCCGGCGGCCGTCATGGCCTGCAGCATCCGCTGAATGCCCGCCGTGCCCACCACATGCTTTGTGTTTGTCTTTGTGGGTGTCGCAAAGACTGTGCCCAGTCCCAAATAGTCGGCGCCATCGCGGCAGGCTGTCACGGCTTCGTCGACGGTGCTCGCCGTCACGCCAATAATGGCGTCTGGGCCCAGCATCTTGCGCGCGGTGGCCACGTCAATGTCGTCCTGGCCCAGGTGGACACCCTCGCAGTGACCTCTGGACATGGCGGCAACGGCGACGTCGACGCGGTCGTTGACAAGAAGGGGAGAGCCGGCGGGGCCTGTGTAGGAGTGCAGCTCGGCTAGGGTGGCGAGCATCGTGCGGGCGTCGGCGTCCTTGTCGCGGAGCTGGACGATGCCAACGTGGGGTAGTTCATTCGAAGAAGAGGGTGTCGTCTTGTTGCCAAAAGCGGCAGCGACGACCTCGACGACCGTGCGGCCCGGGCCGAGAATGGCCAGTGTCGGGTCCGTCACCAGGTACACGGAGTAGTCGACTTTAGGAGGCATTTTTGGGTGGGTGGTTGAACAACAAAAAAAAAAGTTGAGAGAAAGAGGAAAAGAAACGGAGAAAAACACAAAGGATTACAAGATTGCGTCAATTGAAGCTCCGAACGCGGCTTAAAACGGCCCAGTGGGGTAGCTCGGTGGGATAGCTACAGCTCTTTTTCGCTACGACATCCAATTATTATTGCTTTTTTTCAGCAGCGTTTTAGCGATCTTTGCTGTATTCTGACTAACGACTTACACCCAACACCCTGTTGGTTCTTGACCCTCCTGTCACGCTTTCTTAACAACTCTCACAACGCTTGATCTACCCCTTCACGGCTGGCGGGATCACAAATGTGCCCATACCCTTCCCTGGCACCGACCCAGATACTGCACCATCCGTCGTCACTGTCGCCGTCGACTTCTCGCAACTGTGCGTGTTGTCCGTCACCCACAGTCCCACGTCTGTCGCCGTCGACGGCACCGTCACACCTGTGATCTTGACTGTCACCGTGTTGGCCGACGCCGCGCTGTTGATGAGCACCACTGCAATCGAGCCGTCCAAATTCTTGAACGCAGCCGCCCGAAGTCCCGTGCCCGCGCCCGTTGCCGCAATGCGTGTCGCCCCGGGGCGCACATAACGTGAAAACTGCGCAAACGCCCACAACCTCTTCGCCACCTCGTACGTGTTGGTGCTGTTGTCCACCTTGATCAGCTTCTCGTTTGTGTTGGGGTTCGGCCACTGTACACCCTCCCAGTAGAGATAGCCGCCAATGTTGGTGTTGACCACAGCATTCATAATGTTGTTTGCCCACGTCATGCCCTCGCCCGCGCCGCCGCCGCCAGACCATGCTGTCGACCATCCGCCGTTCAAGTCGCACTGCTCTGACAGCCACACGGGCGCCTTGACGTTCATGGGGCCCGAGGGTCCGCCCGTGTAGGTGTGCGAGCTAATGGCTTTCACCATGGTGTCCGCGCCGGCCGACTTGATGGCGTTGGTCATGCTGACCTGGTTGCCCCACCCCTCGGACTCGCAGCACACAATCCCCAGCGTGTCCGACAGGTTGTGCGTCTGGATCGTCGTGTACAGCAGCTTGATGAAATCGGCCGCCTGCACGCCTGATGAGCCCATCGAGGCATAGTTGGCGCTGTACTCGGGCTCGTTCAAGAAACCCAGATGCGACACAGTGACACCTGCGTCCTTGTAGAACCCGACGTAGGCCAGCAGGTAGTCGGCATACGCCTGCTTCCAGTTGGGCGAAATGGACCCGCCATTGGCCTCGTTGCCATTCGTCTTCATATAGCCGGGCGCGCTCCATGCGTCGGCGTAAATGTTGCGCACCCCGTACGTCTTGTAGGCTTCCTGGCTGACAAACAGCTGGCCCGAGTCTTTGCCGTCAAACTGGTAATTGGGCTTGGCGGTCGGACTCCCCGGACTCTTGGGGGCAAAGGTGTTCATGTGGTCGGAGCTGGAATCGGGCGAAGAGCCGATACCATTGCGGATGATGGAGAAACCGGCGCCCGTTGTCGTATTGAACAGCAGGTCTAATAGCTGGCGCTGCTTGTCGGCATCCTTCATGTTGGTGATGAGATTGGCGCGCTGGAAGGCCAGACTGAAACCGAAGCCGTCCATCTTTTGGTACGTCGTGTCAGGGTTGACCGTGAGTGTCGATACGCCGCCGGCGCCACCGCCCTGGCGCGGGTAGAGCTCGTAGACGACTTCATTGACGGGGCTGGCCAAGCTGACCGTGGCTGCCGATGCCGCGAGAGCAGCCGATGTAAAGCGCATAGCGATTGTAGGAGCTTGGAAGACCTAGCAACTCTGACCTATGTTTGTCTCGTTGTATCGTGAGAGAGAGCTTCAATGTGGAAAAGGCCGTACTGACTCGTGTAGCGAGTTTTCTCATCGTTCAGCCGGATTGTATATATATCCCCTGAGCCTGAGCCTGAGTCTTCAATATCTCCACTGCACCGCTCGTCCCTTTCCCCATGCCTGCGTTGATATATGTGTGGCACATGGCAGTCGCTCTCTCTCGGCACTGTGTCGATATTGCAGAGGGCAGAGAGGTTCTTAGAGCCACCATATATTGCCGGGTGTTTACCTGCGGTTATGGTCACTGATTGCCTGGGCACGCCTTGGCACTGGTTGAATTTAGCAAGTGACAAGACAAAATGTGCGATGAGATATATACAAAGAGTAAGAGTGTGCTGTGATTGTCTGCAACAGTCGTGTACCCAATCCAAATCTATGAACAGAACATGTTTGTACCCAAATTCAAAATATAAACAAAAGAAATCATGTACAAGCCTCCATATTTCAAAGTATTAGTTCATCCCGCTCCAAAAAGGGAACTTATCATCCTCAAAGCATGGTATCGTAAATCAGAACAAATCTCTAAAAAAAGAGCCAAAACAAAACAAAGTCCGCCCAATGTCCCACGACGCCAATGTTCAGTCCCCCTTTTGTTGTGTAATTCGTTTGGTATATTCGGGTAAATCACCAAAGAGTGCGAGCCCCATCATCTTATTTTTCTTGTACGGATAAATCCGGTGAAAGGGAAATAACGGCAGCGCATTTATATGAACGGGTATAAAAGAGAGGAGATAAATTCTCCGCATGCACCTCAAGAACCGCAACCCAGGGTAAACTACTCTTAGGAAAAAAATACTTCTTCTTCACACCGACGACTGCAGTGACGAGAAAAAGTCATCCAGGTTCGGTCTTGGCGCATGCCGCCTGATCCGAGTGCACCTCACAGGTTCATCTGACCCCACGAGTCGTAGAATGACGGTGTGCCCATGTTGGCATCCATGTATGATTCCCAGCCAGGAGCATTGAACAGGTCAGGGAAGCCGGGTCCGTCCAGGTTTTGCATGTAGTCAATGGTCGCATCTGCAAAGCTGAGGATCGGCTCTGCGTTGATGGTAATGCTGTCAAACGGTGCATCAGGCGCGGCCGCCGCCATGGCACCCGGTGGTGCTAAGTGTGGTGGCTGCTGCTGCTGCTGCTGTTGCTGTTGTTGGTGATGCTGGTATTGCTGGTGTTGCTGCTGGGGGTCTGTAGCCATCTGTGCATATCCTGGAATGCCAGGGGCGGCCACATTGATAGTGTTTGGTGACGATGAGGTCATCTCCGTGTCCATATCTGCGGGCTGCTGCTGCTGCTGCTGCATGGGGTTCTGGCCCTGGTTCTGGTCGTGCCCTTGTTGGTCCACTTGGCTGGACGAGCCACCGGGCACCGCATCCATCATGGAGGCAAACGGCAACGGGCCCATGGTGTTGGCAGCTCCAGCACCGTTGATGAGCGGGTGCAGGGCGCCGCTGCTGTTGCCCGGCAGGTGGTCCAGCTCCTTGGAGATCATGGACTTGAGCTCAATCAGGCGCTCGGCCAGACGAGTGAATGGGTCGTGACGAGGGTCCCAGACAGGCCGGCCGTTGTTGCCAGTCTTGCTGTTGTTGGCATCGTTGGCGGCGTTGTTATTGTTCTTTTTATTATTGTCGGCATTGCCAGAAGCATTGGTGCTGTTGTTGGTCGGTGTTGCATCCTCGCCAATAGCGTCTGCCTCATTGCTGGCTGGTGACCCGTTGCTGCTGCTGCTACCACTGGACGTCCCACTCCGACTAACATGCTCACTCGTTGTAGCTGTGGCGGACGACGGGACTGCCTCGCTTGCACCAGCACCATCGGTCTTGCTGAGACGGAGAGGCTCTTCTGGCGAGATGCGGAAACGGTTCTGACTGCGGCGCTCGGCGAGAAGCTGCAGATCCAGAATTTGGCGGTCGATCAGGTCATCAAAGGCCAGCTCAGACCGCACTCTCCGACCGTCCCAGCCTGGGGCTTGGAGGGTCATGAGCTTGAGAGCGGTCAAGAAGGCAAACATAAAGTCAAAGGACGACAGGCACAGGAAGCGCGGTTGGTCGGTAATGTGGTCCTGGAAACGGTTGCGCATCAGGTCCTTGATGGCGTAGGTGCAGGCCCACAGCAGCTCGAGGCGGTCACTAGCCGACATAGGCTCATCGCGCAGCACTGGGTTGATGCCAGCCTCTTGCAGGCCGGCTTCGTAGAGGAGGATCTCTGCCGTGTGAACGTGTCCAACAAGATTGACTGCAAAGAAAATGGGGTGAGACACCCCCAAAAATATTAGTGAACAGCTCATGATTTTATAATCACCACACAACCAACCACTCAGCGACCAGCATGCAACCCTTGTATACAACAGCACACTTGTATTGTTATTCGCATTATAAGAGGTCGGTGCGGTCGATTTATAGTCCACCACGTTATAGTATCCCCTCTCATTGACTCCTTTCGAAACTTACCATCGTTTTCGTAGGCCTTCGGCAACTGGGCCTTGAAGGCCTCGATTTGCTGACGCAGGTTCTGCATCATGTGGCGAAGCGACATGCCCATCTGCATACCATCACCACGCAGCGAGTACGCAACCGAGATCGACTGGCTCAGCTGCTGGATACGGACGAGCTGCAGCAGGTACGCATCCGACGGATACTCCATCTGGCGCTCCAGCACCTGGCAACACGTCTCCAAATAGGCAGTGTTCATCATAATATCGGGCCGCTTGTTTGTTGTTGTCGACAGTGCGACCAGATAAAAGGTACCGGCAAATGTGCGCATCTGCTCAAGGGCTACAGGCGGGTATTCTGTGGTCTGACGCAGCGGGTTGCAGTCAGTGCCGTCCTCGTTGTTACCAGCCTGTGCACTGTTGCTGCCTGCATTGTTGAAGCCGCTACCAGGAGCAGCATCACCACCGGTTGCACCCGCGCCACCTGCTCCTGGGCCAGCCTTCTTGTGCCTTGGTGGTGCCACAAGAGGCGGCAGTGGCTCACTGATACCGAGAGACACGCACATGGCCCGCGCCAGATAGAAGAAGTTGATCAGCTGGAAGCTGTTGATGTTGTAGTGGAACCAGCCGATAAGCACAAGCACAGCCTGCAACATGTCAAGTGTCCGGCGCGGCTGCAAGAAAGCTGCTGCTGCCAGCTCACCCAGAAGCTGGTTGCCCATAACGATCTGGCGCGCACCATCGAGGTGGCAGGCAGCCATCATGACCGACTTCCACAGCGTCGGGCGACCAATGCGCAGCTGCTCCGAGGTGATGTACTCGGGGATGATGACGAAGGGGAAGAGTGGCATCATGAATTTGCGGAACTCGGACAGCATAATCTCGGCCTCGTCGTTTTTGGGCCAAATGTTGTCTGATGTCAAATTCACCGAGTTCAGCGATGGCAAGCTGGCCGGTGTCGGCGCACCCTCGCCAGGCATGGATGTTGGCGGATAGTATCGCTGCTGTTGTTTGGATGCTGCGGCCGCTGCCACAGCAATGTTGGCGGCCGCGTCTCTGTGCTTCTTTGCATTCGCTGCGTCTGCTGCGGCCGATGCCTGGTGGAAGTACTGGCGCTGCCCAGGCATGACAAACGAGGGGATCAAGGTGCAAGGTGGCGTCGGATCATCTTTGTCACCACCGTTGGATGCTGGTCCAGAGGATGAGCCGCCATTCTGCGCATTGGATGTGGGCGAAGCAATTACGGTCACAGGGGGCGAGATGCCTGCGTGTTGTTGTGAGAAGGAGCTCTGGCGAGACCCAAAGGCGCCCTTGAGACCGTTGTTCCCAGACTCGTCTGGCCTCATGTTGACATTGTCGTTGGGGAAGATGTGCCTTGCAGGGTACATGTAACCCCAGTGCGCCTTGAGGCGGAAGATGTCCAACGGATTTGTGCGGTGGTTCGGGTCATTAGACTCAGGAGGGTTGATCTCGCGGTGCAACTTCTGTTGCTGGCTCACAGAGTCCAACCTTGAGGTCAAGTCTTCAAGGCGGCGCTCCAGCTCGGCCACACGCGTCGGCTTTGCTCCTGCACGCTGCTGTGTCTTGCCGCTTGCTGGATGGCCATTTAAGTGGCCGTTGGCCATGTGCGGGTTGCCAGAGGCGTGGTGGCCGTTGTGGCCGTTGTGATGTCCCGGTGCGCCACCATTTGGCGCGCCGTTGCCATTCTGTGCAACCCCTGTTGCCCGGACACCTTCCATGGCACCGTCCAGGCGCCGCTTCCGCGGTGGGGCCGGTGTTTGAAGACCACATGGCTTGTTGAGTCGGTGACATCTTGAAATTGTGTTAGAAGACCGATTCTGGCCGCAAAAAAAGTAATCAAAGCACAAGAAAATCAAAGTACGCCTGTTGCTTACCTTTCGCAGATGTTGGGCACCGGGCCTGGCACACAACGACTCTTTGCCTTTGCACACGTCGAACAGGCGCGCGGGCCTTTGTTTTTGCTGACCGGGAGCATGGCCGCGGGCGTATGTGAAGGTAGTGTTATTTGGTGAGAGAATGCGGCGGTGGGCGTTGTGTGTGTGGGCGTCAACGTGTGGGATGGGTATAAGTGCAGCATTGGTTCTTTTTTTTGTGCGTGTCCTAGGTGGACGCGTTGAACGACAAGGTCGTCACCACTTTCTTGTGTTCTTCTTTCTTGTTTGTTGTTGTCACCAGTGTCTCCAAAAAATAATCAAAACTTCATAACAACAAAATTTTGATGAAGTATGAGAAAGAGACAAAATGGAGATGATGACCAAACACGAGAAAAATAAAACACGAAAGAAACTGTTTTAAGAAAAAGGGGGGCCAGGACAGGTAAAAAAGAAAAAAAAAATAAGTGAATAATTAAAGAGAAAACGCGAGACTTGCGCCAGACCAGCAGACACAACTCAAAACGAGTCAAGGACGGTCCATCGGTCAAAGGAAAGGGGAGGGCTCGATTGGGAAAGGCCGCTCAGGGATGACGGCATCAGAGAGCCCTCCAAGCCAAGATCTCAGGATGACAGTGCAAGGAGCAAAAGTAGGAGGTGGATAGTCAGGAATAAGATAATAAAATATAATAAGAAACAAGAAGGGGTACAAAGGGTACAAGGGAGGGGGTTCCGCCCGAGACGAGGAATGAGTAGAAGGCGAAGAAGAGGCGAGCGGCAGAGATACACCGAGAACCGTTGCGAAGCCGGCCGGTCGGCAGCGCGAGAGGAGGAGACACAGAAAGAAAAGAGGCTGAGAGATGGTGCGAGAGGACTGAAAGGCTGATGGGGGTTGGGGAAGGGATGGCGAGAGACTGAGGAGTACCGAAGATTGTCTGAATAAGACAGAGTGGGACTGAGAAAAGAAGCTGGTACGAGATTGATAGACGACGGCTACGGAGTTGTTGTTGCCGGTCCGCGGAAATCCAGCATGGCTGTGGCGGCGTGAAATAACCGTGCGGCCCTTGGTGCTGTATTTCTCGAAGATGATACGACCGGGGGGTGTGATGGATACGGGGTATGAAGGGGGGAGTGTGCGGTGTGCGGTGTGTGTTGTGCATGTAAAATATGTACTCAATATTGTGGATGTGCGATGCTCGATGTGAGAGGTGAGAAGGAGATGGGAGTGTTGTCAAGAAATAGGTATGCAGGGGAGGGCGTGTAAGGAAGAACCCAAAGAGAGACACAAGGAAAGAGCCAACGTCCTAGAGGACCTAGAAGGTAGGTACGGGTACGTTGACGAGATCGAGGAGTCAGAATAAGGAAGGAGCAATGGAAGCCGAAGCGCGAGATGGATGTCCAAAAGAGACAATGTAAGGTCACTTCAGGGAAAACAAGGAACGACCTGTGTAATGAGAATCTGCTTTTCCGGGTGACCGCTCCAGCATTCCCGACAATAAACGCGTGTATCCAGTGTATATGTACGGGAGTCGACAGCAGAGAAGAAGGAAGGAAGCAGGCTGCAGGGAACGGTACATCCAGACCAAAACGAGCATGAGACAAAGAAGACACAAATGACAAGACAGACAGAAGACGGCCAAAACGAAATCGAACTGTCAAAAGTCAAGAGAAATCAAAAGAGACGAATCAGATAAATTCCCGAAGCTTAAGCTTAAGCCGGCGTTGAGGTAGCAATATCACGGAGGTAGGGGAGGTAGGGTTATGGTTCTTCCCTTTGCTTTTGAATTCGACGTTCCTTCTCGTTCATGAGGCGTACTGTCGTGGTTCAACCGCCTCGTTGGGGTGCAGGAGGTTGATTGTGTAATAAGGCTCCGACGGAGACGGAGTAAAATTCATGAGTCTTGGCAGCTCCGTCTCCGCTCCTCAAGCCTATTTGGGCACTAGCGTCTAAATTCTCTCCGTTCGAGCCTTGCTGTGGACCAGTTTGAGGCACTCTCATTGGCCAGACGTCACCTGTTGCTGATCACGTGTCTTCGATTGCTTCAACGGCACTTGGGCATTTTGGACGTCTCGTCATGAATCTCGCGGTTTTCCCATGTTTCTTTCTCGTGTCAATGTCAATTTCTGCATGTCCCGAGTTCGTCTTAGGTTGACTTTAGGATTCTTACTTTTTGACCTTTTTTCACTTTCTTTTTTTTTAACTTGCTCGCCTCCCCGGGGGTATCCACTGCGCCGGCTCCTTCCAGATGCAGGTTCAACGGTTGGACGGTTGGGTCGCGGCTTCCTCGATACCCGCTCAGCCCACGACTGTTGACCATGGCCTGTGACCGTGCTTTTGACTGCACTTTGACCATGTTTGTGACTATGACTGTCCATGTCTGGCCTCCTTGTCTATCTCCTCTTTCCCGCATCTCGCTTACCCCTGTCGATTTTGTTTCTTGTTGACAGCAGTTGGGGAAAGAGAAGCACGACGCCGAGTACGAACACGAGCATGCATATTTCTTTTTTTGTTGTGGCTTGTCGAAGATTGTCAAAGATTGTCGAGAATTTCGTGTTTGTCATGTTTGTCATCTTGCTGGGTTGGCCTAGTCTCGAAGTTGGCTGAGTTGCTGACTTGTTGAAGTTGCTTGTGCTTCTGCATGTTTGCATCTGATACGGATCGCGGCCCTGCGGTTGCGGCCTTGTGGCCGCGCTTCGGTGCATCGGTGCATCGGTGCATCGTGGCATATGTCTCCCGACGACACCATCTTTGCCCTTCCCTAGGGTTACCGTTGAACCACATGCAGATGCTCAGATTTCCCCTCATAGGGCCGCCCCTCCATTGTCTCGCATTGTTTCTCTTTCCTCTTTGTTATTCGATTCGGTCGAAACTTGGCCATGATTTGCTTTGCTAGCATGGCCTCGGATCATCTGTTTCTACGTCGTAATTACATGTCGGCAGATCGAAAGAAAACAAAAGATAAAAGATCAAAGACCGAGGACTTGAACAATTCACGAGTCTTTTATGTCATCACAGGTCATCACAAAAATGGCATCGTAGGATTGGGACATTAAGAAAGTGCAGTAGCCATGCAACGCTCACAACCTGTGGCGGCATCTTGGTGGAGTTTCTGTATTTGGTCGGTCCGATGATACAACGGACAATCGACAATCATGAACTACCTACTACAAAGAAAGAAAAAAAACAGGACACACAATTGTCGTCAACGTCTTCGACGTTTCTCTTTTCTCACGCACCAAAAAATGATCTTCAAAAAATAGGCGAGCACCACTTCTTTTTTCCTTACCTCTCTCCTTGTCAATCTCCATGTCAATCTCTCGCCTCTCGATGATGAGACAACAAAAATAGGAACCTGCCGAACTGCGCCTACACCTCCCCAAAGAGGGCAGGCCGCCAACCGGTCCGTGTAAGTGGGTTGCCACACACACATGTGAGATGGAGAAAGAAGACAGAAGGGGGCCAAGGAGAGAAGGAAAGAAGAAAAAAGAGTGGCGCCCAACCCAAGCAAAAAGCACGAATGATAAAAGTTTGTTTAAAATCCGCGGGTGGAGACACCCCCGGTAGTTTCAAAGTTTCGCACGAGAGGGAGAACTAAGACCGACCCAGGCTCAGACTTGAGTTGTTGGACCCAAAGTCTAGGTCTTAGACACCCCAAACCCAATTCGAAGGGTCCAGGGCTGGACCGGGGGGGGGGGGGGGTAAGAAAGGAAAACGAGGAAAAGCAAGCAAAAAAGAGATAGGGAGAGACATGGGACAGCGGAATACTCCGTACACCAGTGCCAAGAAACACCAAAACGCGGTAAGACAAAAAGCAAGGCAAAGCGACAGAAGACTGGATCGTTTTGCTCACTTACTCTCTCAGACCCTTTTCTATTTCTTGTCTGGTACAAGTCCCGCAGCTCATGTCCCGCCACAATCTATTCTTGTTTGTCGGACCCCTTCCGCCCTCCTGTCCCCCTTCCCCTCTCGGCATAATAGAAACCGCGTTACGCCGTAGCAGAAACGGTCGATGATGACTGTTTCTCCTGAGCCAGGAGCGCCTCCGTCACACCGTTGCTGCCAACCTGCTTCTGCTCCTGCAGCTCGCGGACAGCCTGGGTGATGCCGAGCTGCTCGTCGGTCCAGAGCGGTTTGTTCTCGGCCGCCGGGGGCGCGCCGACGCCCAGGAAGCCACCGGGCACCTGGCGGGCCCAGTCCGACGTGCGGCGGATACCAAGCTCGGTCCAGATGGAGTCGACGGCGTGGACCAGGCGGTCACGGAACTCCTTGACGTGGCCCGGGGTGGGGGTGATGCGCAGACGCTCCTGGCCGACGGGGACGGTGGGGTAGTTGATGGACTGGACGTAGATCTGGTGGTCGTGCAGGAGCATGTCCGAGGCCTGCTTGGCGACCTCGGCGTCACCGACCAGGATGGGGACAATGTGCGAGGGGTTGGGGATGACGGGGATGTCGCGAGCAGCTAGGCTCTCCTTGACGGCGCGGGTGTGGAGCTGCTGCAGGCGGCGGTCGCCGCCGTAGCCCATCTGGTACTCGATGGCGGCACGGGCGCCGGCCATGGTCGCAGGGGGCAGAGAGGTGGTGAAGATGAAACCGGGGGCCAGCGAGCGGATCATATCCACGAGCTGCGAGCTACCGGCAATGTAGCCACCGACGCAGCCGTAGGCCTTGCCGAGGGTACCGGTGATGATGTCGATACGGTCCATGAGAGTACCGCTGGGGCGGCCCTGGACGTGAGCATCAAAGTCGAGGTGCTCTGCGACACCAGCACCGTTGGGTCCGTACATGCCGACGGCATGGACCTCATCCAGGAAAGTCAAAGCGCCGTACTTGTCGGCGAGATCGCAAATGGCCTCAATAGGGCCAATAGAGCCGCACATGCTGTAGACGGACTCGAAGGCAATAATCTTGGGGACGTTGAGCGGGAGGGCGGCCAGCTTGGCCTCGAGGTCCTCAACGTCATTGTGACGGAACACAATCTTCTGGGTGCCCGAGTGGCGGATACCCTGGATCATGGAGGCGTGGTTCAGGCTGTCGGACAGAATCACGCAGCCCGGCATCTTACTGCCGAGTGTGGCCAGTGTGGCATCGTTGGCCACATAGCAGGAGCTGAAGACCAGGGCCGCCTCCTTGGCGTGCAGGCGGGCGACAGTCTCCTCAAGGTGGACGGCGTGGCGGTTGTGGCCCGAGATGTTGCGGGTACCACCAGCACCGGCACCGTACTCGTCCAGGGTCTCGTGCATGGTGCGCAGGACCTGGGGGTTGCTGCCCATGCCGAGATAGTCGTTGGCGCACCAGACGGTGACGCGGTCCTCCTTCTCGGCCATATGGGCGCGGGGGAAGTCCTTGGCGAGACGGTTGATGTTGTTAAAGTAGCGGTAGGACTTGTCCTTGTGCTTCTTGTCGAGCTCGGCCTCGTAGAAGCCCTCGTAGTCGAACTTAGTCTGCATCATGGCCGGGGCCGCAGCAAATCCGGGGGTAGTGCTGGCCTTGTTGGCAGCGGCCTTGGCGGCCTTGGCGGTACCGGGGATACTAGTCGGAATACCCTTCTCGTTGAAAACGTGGCCGTCAACAGCTCTGGCCTCCTGGGAGCGGCTGGTATGGAGGCGAGCCGTGCGGGGAGCCGACGAAGCAGTCGCCGAGGCGGCCGCATGGGGGCAGGTCCGGGCGGGGGCCGGAGCCGAGGCGCGGGCGGAGGTCGAGAAAGCCTGCGAGAGCGAGGCAGCCACGCCGCGGTAGCCCATGCTGCTGTTAGCAGCAACACGGCTGGTACCAATACGAGTGGCCTGGACGGCCATGGCCTTGCCCATGACGGGGCAGCGGCCGGCAAGCAGCTGCAGCTTCGAGAGGGCGCCGCCGCAAGGAGAAGCGGCAATCAGAGCCGACGAAGCCTCAGGAGCGGCAGCCGACTGACGAGAAGCAGTCGAGAGGGCGCGGAGAGTAGCCGGCGAAGCCTTCTTCAGGAAGGGGCACACGGCCTTGGACTGGCGAAGAACGGCGTCCATGGTTGCGTGGGAAGCGTTGATTTTTTTTTTGTGGTGATTGTTTTCTTTGTTTTGAATGTGGCGTGTATATCAATCGAAACTCGGACGGCGTGACAGTATGCGGACGAAACAGTGAGAGAGGCAAAATGCAAGATGGTGATGTCTCCTTTTGAGGGTTACAGAAAGAAGAAGTATCCAAAATGTTGCAGTTCCTGAAAAGTAGTGACAAAAAGAGAAAGAACGATCGGTGGTTGGTTGGGGATTGTGGTGTGTGGCGAATCCGAGGAAGGGACACCCGAAACACAAGCAGGAGGCCAGGGTAAAAAGGCGAGAGGAGAAAGAAAAAACGAAGAAAAAAAGTGCACTAAACGGTCCACTGGTGACTGGTCCGCTAACAAATTTGGTGACAATTCGACAAAATGCTCGTGCAAAGACCGAGCCAGCGCAAGTGGGCAGTGAAAAAAAAGAGGGGAAACACCGCTAGCGCGGGTCTTAGGGCCCAGTTTTCAGTGCTCTCCAGCGAAACGCAGCGAAATTGAGCGCTGGAATCGTACGTGCAGGCGGAACGAGCGCTGTGTCTCCACAGCCAATATTTTATTCAACTGGTAGCCGATATAATGCTTGTACTCACACACATACAAAGTAAGTACAAGGGCTCATGCGGTGCTCTCGTTCCGACAAATGTACATCCATAAACACGGCAGGAGCAGATGCAAGACGAAAAGGGCGAAAAGCGAAAAGAGACGGCCGCCCGAAGCAGAGGCCGAGACGGCATGCCGATGTTCCACAAGAGGAGAGACTCTACAAATTCAACAAAAAATGAGCAGAAAAAGGAAAAGCAAATGCCTTGGACATAATGGTCTGATGCTGCAACGGTCCGTCGCTGTGTCATTTATGTGACATTTTGCACGCGCTGTATGCACGTCCTCTGTCAGCTTTGCTTGTGTTTGCTCGTTTAAACTCAACTCGTGTTGTCTTGTGTCTCCTTGAGAGGCTCCTCAATCGGACAACTGTCGATTGGGTGGTCTGTTCGACAATTTAGAACATTCTAGCTCTTCAATTGTTCCCACATGGAGTCGGTGCATCCAGCCGACTTTTGATGCTTCAAATTACAGAAATGGGTCCAGCAACTGTCTCCGGAACACAGTCCAGTCGTTCCTTCCCGGTGTACTTGTGTCTTCTCGGGATTCGGAATTGTCAACTGCCTGTGTTCACAACTTTTTTTTACTTTGGACCTCTTTTCCCACCGAAACGGAAACAACCAACTCGGCGGCCGCGACCAATCAGGTGCCGTACCCAGGTCAGCCCAGTCCCCTTTCAGGCACTTTTGAGCCTGTCTTCCCCGCAACGGCAAGTCAAGCCCTTGTGCCCCTGTGCCTTGTCAGGACCTTCTTTCCTTCCCTGTGACTGCTTGCTGCATCCAACATGCAGAACGAAAAAGAAAACCAGGAATGAGGCAAGACACATAACGGCCGCAAAAAAGGGCAACAGGCTGGACACTCTCGTCGAGTTCGACCATGAACACGATGCCCTCCCCAAGAGTCGGCTCTGATTAGTTGACCCTCGCACATTGTTGCTACATGGCATTGGGGTCTGACAAAGTACTTTCACTTTATGGGTTCAACGGTGTACAATAGCGGAATCCTGCAGGGCGGGCAGGGGCCTCTTTATTAGGAGGCAGTTCTCCGGATCGGCCGCCAATGGCCCTGGAAGTCACTTTTTCCAGGCCTTTGGGTGAAGTGGGAAAAGGCACGCTAGCGGTCATGCAGTTTAGCCTGCTGCTGATTGGACTAGGCTGCGGCACAGGACCCTCAATAGGACACGCAAAGGTGACAAGAGTGGCCCTCCAATTCCGCCCATTCCACTGTGACCAGATCCGATCGGAGATCAGTGCAACTTGTGGCCGAACGGCACACATGTGTTTGCGGGTATGGCTTGAACTGGTTTTATTTCACGATTTTTATTGAGAAATATACGAAAATAATATGGAAAGAAAGAGGTGATACAAAAAGGAACTCCTTAACTGTGATACATCGGTTCCGTTAAATCGTTGCCATCTCTCCTCTCTTGACTTTTCACCATGCCTCCTCACCTCGCATTGATGTTGAACGCCTGAAATGCACCGAATATACACCACAGAAGCCTACTCACGAGTAAATGCAAAACCGTAAAACAAAGTCAACTCAAAAGACAATGCTGAAAAAGAGTAGAAAATAAATAAAAAGAGACGGGGTATCTATTAGCCGTGAGCGCCAGGGAAAGTGCTGCTGGGCTAAACATGGTTGAATGAAGCAAAATCAAAGCAAAATCAAAACCGTAAAAATCAGAATAAACAACGAAAGGCAAAACCAAAAACCCCTTAATCAACGACGAGCGGGCTGGCCTAGTCAACAACGAAGGGGTTGCGGGCATTGTCGCCTGCTTGCGGTCCCGAAGTCCGTCTCGGCGGCGGCGGAAGGATCTTGGGCTTGTTGTTGCCGTTGCCATCGTTCTTGTCCTTCTTGGCGCTCTGTTGCCGCCGGTCAGCCTCCAGAAGTTCGCGTTCGAGCTGGCTGCGGCTCTTATGTGGCGTCTGTTGACCATGTTGACCGCGTTGCAGTTGCGAGGCCGGGTCGATCCGCGGGTGGCCCCGGTGGAAGTTTTGTGTTTCAGGCACAAAAGCGTTGACTGGCTGCTGCTCCGGCTGCGGCTGTGGAGGCATGGGTAGCTGCGATGCTGCTGCCTGGGACATGGCGTTGCCCGACTTGGATGTGTAGGTGGTATTGCCACGGGCGGCTCGCTGCCACTCGGCTGGCATGTTAGGCAAATTCAGCGAAGGGTTATTTGGTGAGCGTCGATGTGGCTCCTGCGGTGGCGCCTGTTGTGCTTGCGATGCTTGCGATGCCTGCGGCGGAGATGTCGACGACTGTGCGGCCGTCTTGCGCTGTCTGCGCTCCATCACCTCGCGCATCGCTATTAGGTCACTGCTCATGCGAGGACGGGCACCACCCTCTCTAGGGGCCGGCCCTGCACCGTCGCTACGTCCCAGACCCATCGGGCCGCGGTCGAGGGTCTCGTGGTTCCGACTCTGCGACCGCTTGAGATGGTGCTTGACGTGCTGTATAATGGTTAGCTGGGTGTGTTTTGTATTACGTAGGGGTAGGACAGGGAACTCACATCAGGATCTTTGGCGCGCACTGGGGTACCACCCGCTTCGGATCGAGTCTCACCTTGGCCATGGGCATGCACGACACGGCCAAGTGGCCTGGAAGGTGGAGTTGCTGCCGCTGCCGTTGAAAATGACTCGTCAAAGCTAGCCCGGCCACCAGTACCGGTGCCGGCCAGCGAGTGCGGCCGGCTCGGAATGTCGTTGAGCGCGGTGTCGTCCATCGGCTCGGGCTTAGCGGTGCGTGCTACCGTATTCTTGCTGTTCAGAGTTGTGCGCGGCGGCAAGGGCGAGTTGTCACCTGGCGAGTACAGAACCTTGAGGTACCCGTTTTGGTACTCCTGCGGGTATTCCGTCATGTGTCGGAAGTGCAACCGGCGCACAAAATGGTCTTCTTGTGCAAGCGTTATGGCGGCCCAGCCATCGTAGTCAAAATCGGGCATGGCAAAGGCATTGGCAAAGACGGGGTCGCGGAACGCGCGGACCGCACAGCGTGTGAGGAGCGGGATCTGGTGTTCCTGTATATGTATCAATACGGCCGTCGCCGCCAGTTTCTTGGCTACCATGAGATTCCGCATGGCCTTGTCCGGCCTCGTCCATGAGCGCTCAAACAGTTTGCGCTCCAGGATGCGAATCACGGTCTTTTGGTTGGCAAGCAAGGTACAGGTGTTGGGTGTCGTATCGTAGTTGTACTCGCTCGGCCGGGTGTCAATCTCGGCCATGGCCGCATTGATGCAGTCGGTCATCTGTCGCTCTTCCATCGCATTGAAGGTGGCCAGCAGCTGGGGGTTGATCATGCCGAACACAGCAGCCTCAACGAATTCCGGCGACGAGCGGGCGAGGTGGTTGAGACGGCCCCAGTGTGCTTTGGCAGGCAGACCTGATGACACAAAGAAGGTGGTCATATCCTCAACCGTCCTGCGAGCCAGGAGGTCTGCTGTCTGGAGCTTATAAATGCATTGTTGTTGTGGGATGCTACCGTTGAGAAGCTTATCTGTCAACGAGTTGATGAAATCGTCCGAGCTTCCTGCCAATGGGAGTGGAGGCAGTTGGAGAAATCGTTCCGGTCTCAATCCTTGTGCCGCTTCCGACTCTAGTGCCGGTGCTGAAGTGGGTATAGTTCTCGGCATTGATACGGGTGCTGGGGTGGACAACGGTCTCGCCATCGATAACGGAGCCGGTGCCGGTGCAGGTGCCGCAGCAGGCTCTGGCACTGGGTCGAAAAACCAATCGTTGTCTACTGTGCTGTGGCCATTCGACGGAACTGTCATGGTAGGCGGTGGCGGCGGGAGTCGTGGCGAGGGACGTTTGGGCGGGGCTGGCTGTGCTGGCAGCTGTGCCGGCAGCTGCGGCGGCTTGGACAGCTTGGGCGCGTTCTGCGAGCTAATCTGCATGGGCAAGCCAGGCGGCTGGGTGATGAACGAATCGTGGGCGTACATGCTCGGGATCGGATTCTGGTTTTGTGCGGGTGCGGGCGTCTGTGCCGGTTGCTGTGACTGCGAGGCCAGCACCAAATAGGGGGGGGTGGCGGAGGCCTGTGGCTCTGTGTGTCTCGTAGCCGCTACATGAGCTATGGCTCGCGATGCTGCCAGTGTCGTCGGCGGGAAGCTAGCACCGTCGACCTGTGTGCGCTCGAGCCGTGGGATCGTGGCCGCTTCTGCCGGTGGAGGCATGCCCGGTGCACCGACGACCTGGAAGCCAGCCTCAAACCCGGCAGCGACAGCACTGCCCAGAACAGTACCACTCCGCAGGCGCATCCGGTTCATGTTGACGAGGTTGGCCGTCTCGAGAAGCTCTTCGTTTGTGAGGGACTCCTCGGGTTCCTCCTGCTCAAATGTGTCGGTCGAAATAACGCGGCAGATGCGGCCGTTGGTGGGTGCGCCGGGCCGCACGAGCGCATCCAGCACGACATCTTTGCCTTCTTGCTTGGCAATCGTTTCGTACATGATGCGAGGGATCTCCGGGTCCTTGGTGTAGTTGCGCACCTGGTCGGCCCAGGCCTGTGGGTTCTTCTTGTCGACAACGCGGGAGGCGAGCTGGGTCTTGAAGACGGCCTGGTCGTGCAGCACTGTCTCGAAAGTGCCGTCCATGATGAGCCAGTACACAAAGACGCGGCGGGTCTGGCCAATGCGGTAGGCACGGCCAATGGCCTGCTGCTCGTTGATGGGGTTCCACTTGAAGTCCAAAATGACAACGCGATTGGCGCCCTGAATGTTGAGGCCGACACCGCCCGCCGTGGTCGAGATCAGATACACCTCGTCGGTGCCGACGTTGAAATCCTTGACCTGCGCCTGGCGCTTGTTGACCATGGTGTCGCCGTCCAGACGCTGGAAGCGGCGCTTCTGTCGCCTAAACATCCCTTGCAAATGATCCAGCACCAGCATGCTCTGCGAAAAGACCAACACTTTCTCGCCCGCACGCTTGGCCTCGTCCAAAATCCCAATGAGCACCATGATCTTGGCCGAATGCATTGGCGAGTCAATGTTAGGGGACTCAACCGCAACGGAGAGCGCGTCGATCATCTCTTTCGGCAGAGTGCCGCTGCGTGCCGTAGTTGGTTTGTGCTTCTTCATCTCTTCGAGCCGCATCTTGAAGATCTTGGGGTGTGCCAACAAGAGCGTCAGGTTGACCATTGTGTTCCAGAGCTGCACGGTCGAGCTAATACCGGGCATAAAACTGGCAGCATTCACCCCCTCGACAAAGATCTTGTACACGCGCATCTGGAGCGGCGTGAGGGGTAAGAATAGGATAAACTCGCGCTTCTCTGGCAGAACGCCCTGCAGCGAGGCAATCGTGGCACGGTGGATCTTGGGCGCGACCGTGTCCTTGAGAACCTTGAGCATCTTGACGGCATGGCGACGCTGTGGCTTGGTACTGTCGCGGTAGAAACCCTCGCGAATCGGGTTCGAGTAAGTGGCACGAAACTCGTCTCTGGCAGCCAGGTAGTTGGGTGCCACCCAGTTGATCATGCTGTGGTACTCGTCCACAGAGTTGGCCAGCGGCGAGCCCGTCATAGCGATGCGCGCCGACGTGCGGAAGTCGCGGGTGACTTGGTGAATGCGCGACTTGGAGTTCTTCAACGTGTGCGCCTCGTCGGCAATAACGATGTTGGGCGTCTGCTCCAACAGATTCGAGGCCTCCTCGCCAAACTCTTTGAGAACTTGAAGGAACATGGGGTAGCCAATCACCATTGTACCGCCCTCAATGGCCCATTGGCGTATCGTGTCCATCCGCGCGATGTTATGCATGCTAGATGTGACACTGTATGCGCGGCCGAGTGTGTCCCTCTGTGCCCAGGCCAGCAGCTCGTCCAGCCAGTTTTCAACAAGGCCCGACGGGCACAAAATAAGTGTCTTAGACTGCTTAAGATCGTCAGGGATCTGGGAGGAGATGGACTCGTCGGGCGACTTGGCAGCTTCGGCGATGGCGACAAGCAAGGTAATGACTTGCATTGTCTTGCCGAGACCCATTGTGTGGGCGAGCAAACAGCCCTGCCGCGACTCTGGGGGCGCAATGATCTGGTTCCACATGAAACGCACACCCTCTATCTGGTGGTCTCGGATGTTGCGGCCGATCCAGTCGTTAACATAGACTATGCCGTGGTGTGCATCCTTGGCCGTGTTGATGATAAGCCGGGTCTGATCCTGGGACAGAGTTCCCGACTGCGCAAGGCTTTCATAAAGGGCCTTACGACGGTTCTCCTGTTCCTGGTGCCGGGCTTTGTCCTGGTCGCGCAGGTCTTGAGCGCCTTGGTCTTTGCGAATGTGGCGACGCCGATTGAGAGAATGTGAGAAAATAACATCATCATCGGAGTCGGAGTCGTCGTCAAAGACATTGCGGCGTGCAACGGGCCGGACATCATAAATGTCGAGCTCGTCATCTTCGTCTTCGTCGTCTTCGTCGCTTTCAATGTCGACCACTTCAATGCCAGTCCGGACAGCAGTACTCGGGCCAGGGACGGCAGTAGAAGTCGAGGTAGAAGCAGCAGTCGGGGCCGTATCCGGCAGCGGTGTGATCGATTTCGTTTTAATCTCGATAAAGTAGGGTGCAAGAGTCCGCAGCTTCACGCAAAATTTGCCAAGCTGCCCCTGCTTATGCTCGATGAAAACTTTCATGACTTCGCCCTTGGGATCAAAATTGCGAAACGGCAGGTCGCGGCAGGACACAAAAATGTAGAAGTAGCGGGTAAAGGCCGTGGTATCGTCCTCGGGGCCGGTACGAGGTACGCTCGTGTCGCCTTCGTTCTCAAGGACAGGAACGCAAAAGTTTCTCCAAACGACGTCGACGTCTGTCGTCGCAGAGCAGTAGTCGACCAGCCGCGAGAGCTGCTCACGGTCGGCGGTCCAGAAGATGGTGCAGAGTAGGCGAGTGACATCTCCAGCGGCTTCCCAATAAGAAACGCCCTTGTCGACGATGGCAGGCATGTCTTCGAGTGAAAAGTCTACATCCAGCAAGCCCAGCAAGCCTTGAACTCCGTCCAGCTTGTGAAAATCAGCCAAGGGCCTTGGGGGTGGCCCAGGCTCCCTGTCCTGCCTGCATATCTCCAAGGGGGCCTTTGTTATCCCAAAGATCCTGCTCTCGTACTGAGCATCGAGGCGTCTAATAATTTCCTGCTCTTCCGAGTTCATGCTTGAAGACCGTGTTGCACGACCACCCTCGTTGTCGTCCTTATCATCAGCGCCGTTGCCGTCCGACATGCTCATAGGTCCGTCGGAAAGTGTACCATTGCCGTCGCCATCGAGATCCATCAAACCACCGCCGCTGGCAAGCGCACCAACAATTTCATCGTTGATGATAAAGTTGTGCATCCGCGGGTCGTCGTCGTAATCGCCCTCGCTCGATGAACTTGTCAAAATCTCCTCGTCGTTTTCAAGCGCCTTGAGCCGGGCAGCCTTGGACGACAGACGGCGGCGGGGCGCAGTTCTAGCGACGACCACTTTTGTTGGCGCCGTCGGGGACGAGTACAGTCGAGCTCTCCAGCGAGCATCTTGCCGTTCCTCAATACTCAATTCGAGCACAGCGGACTGGAGCCGGATCTCCTTTTCGTTCTTCCACGCGACCTGCCGTATCTCTTGCACGAGCTTGTCAATGCGCTGGCCAAGCTTATCAGACTCTTCGCGGGCCCTGCTCATCAACAACTTGCGGGAACCATCGCGGCGGGCCTTGTTCCACAGCTTGTGCTCGCTGCGGCGGCGCTTGTCCATCTTCTTTTCGGCCCATTTCTTTTCAATGTCGCGAATGGCCTCGACAAGGACGGTGTCTACCGTCTCGATGGGGAGGAACTGGCCCTTCTTCTTTGGTTCGCCGTTGTTGTTCTTCTCCCGCTCTCGCTCCTTGGCTTCCAGTTCCATGGCCTCCCAGGTCTCGGTGTCGTAGCCTTCGTCGTCAGACTCGCCCAGTGCAGGAAGAACTTCGTCGTCCTCTGCTGGGTTGGCACCAAGTCCGAGAGGATCGCTGGCTTGTGCTGTGCGTGTGCGGCCCAGGTGAGGAATAGATGTTTTGCTCGGTTGAAAGTAGTGCTGCAGGGTCCGGTGGACTTGAAGTCGCCGTCCGCTGGGAATGGGTCGTGGAGCAGACCAGCCAAAGTCGGAGTCGCCGTCATCCTCGTCGTCTGTATTGTTCGGGTCGAGCGGATCGGCACCTTGGAGCAGCGTATACCTAGTGAGGCTCCAATCGCCCAGGTACGCACCCCTTTTGCTCTTCTTCCAGAGTCCATTCGAGCCGGTATCCATTGTGACCGTAGCTGAATCACCAAAGGGTCCGTTAGAACGGGCTTTGCGCGGCCGGGTTGTGGAAGAAACGTTTGTCGGCATCACCCTCTTGCGTTTCTTAGACCGGTCAAGAGGACTGGTCGGTGGTGGTTGTGGCGTATCGATTTGCATGGCGTCCGGGTAGGAGTGTCCGTTCTTGGCATCGGCAGTGCCATTTGCGATGCCATTTGAAGTGCTGTTACTCGTGCCAACAACAACAGCTGGGGCCGGTTCCGGTGCTGGTTTTGGCGCTGGTTTTGGCGCTGTCAGGGCGGCATGGCCTTCGCCGTTCTGTACCGCTGGGGCAGCAGCAGGTGTTCTTTCTGTCGTGCTTGTCAAGGTCTTCGTAGGTGACGGCGACGGTATCGTGACAGGCTCGTTGTTGTCGCTGGCAGCCTGTGATGTCTTCCACGCCCGGTAGCCAGGGCTCATCTTCTGGAACGTCTTGATGGCCACACGCAACGACAGCTTGTGGGGGATCTTGGTGATGCCCAAGTCGGCACACAGCGACTCAAAGCCTCCTTGGCCCATGTAGTCTTCGTAGCAGAGAATGGTTTCACCGTCGAGATCGTGCTCCTCGAGCTTGGCAGACAGCAATGCTGGATCTGGCCATCGTTTCGGTGGTGGTGCTGCCCAAGAACGTTTTGTTGTGCATAGCTCCTGGATTAGACGCTCATTCGACCACTCGAACGGGTCATTATTGTTACCTCCGCTGCCTGACATGGTGGCAGCCCTCCGGGAAAGTAAATATCTGTGGACAAAAACAATGTGAGTGAATGAGACATTGAGGGTGGTGAGAGACGAAAAGGGGGCGTGTATGAAAACAAGTATAAGAAGAAGAGGTTGCCACTTACTCGGAGGTGCATCTGGTTCAAAAAAGCAAGATGGTCGACAAAACAATAAATGCTAATAAAATTTTGAGGGCTCCAGAAGTCGTAGGTGATGGGAAAATGAGGTTGTGCTAATGAAAATCATGAGATTAGAATAAACCGAAAATGAAATTTGTTGAGTGGTCGTATTCGCCACCAAAGATGTGATAAGATGAGATGAATCTGAGGCAGGCAAAAAAGAGCCTACGAGGCCGAGCTATGCAGTGGATCGAAACAGGCCAAATAGCCCTATTGATGAAATAAAAAAACAAAATGTCGCTTGAGTCGAGGTTCTAGTGGTCGAGGTTCGCGGGCAAACGAGTGACGAGGTCTGGCGCAAAAAGTAAAAAGGCGACGAGGGGCAGAGAGCACTGAGCGCAAACAATGCGCCGCTAGAGGAGCTCGAGCAATTTGGGAGGGTCGTCGATGAATGTCTGCCCGTATGCGTGTCGTCCTTCTCACCCTTGGCTCACAAGAACCAGTCGTTGAGTCGTCGATGCAAGGGGTGCCTCGTGTGGCCTCTTCCAGGAGTGAGGTCGAAGAAAAAAAAAGAGTCGCCGCCTAAAACGGCCCTGGAAATCGTCAGCAAACGCGTGCGGCAGAGCGCGTAAAGCACCCGCGATGGGGGCATCGTAGCGCGGGGAGTGTGCCCCCATAGAGGAATATCGGTATATCCGTTCTCTCACAATGGTCTCAGACCCTTCTCAGTTTGGCGTTCAGTTCCGTTTGACTTGTTCATTTAATCACTTGCCTCGGTGAATTAATTAAGCCTCATATAGAGTTTCAGTAATCAATTCATAGCTTGCACTTTAGGCTGAACATGAGCCGCCCAATGCCTTTAAAAGAATCCGCCGTCAAGAGGCATGCATTCCGTGCCGCATGAGCTCACGTGACCTTCAAAGGATGATATTGAAGGAAAGAAACTGAGGAAACCTACTTCCTAAGTGAGCAGACGCACCCATGATATGCTTACAGAATTGTATGGATTTGAACTTCAGATCAAGCTTGGATGGGAGTCTGGAGATGAACAGGTGCAATTTTCGCCGAGATACTAAGTACTGTAGTGACGATCCTTGCCCAGCCGGTCTACAACTCCAGTCGCATATTGCTGTTGTCTTCTGTGTGACTTGTTACTTGTAGATTCTGGTTGGCCTTGCAGGGAGTATTCTAATAAGTATTCTTTCATGTCCATGCATTGTTTGTAGGCTAGTCATTGGAGATGGAACATGGCTAAACTTTTTTCTTTGCTTTTTTTTTCCTTTTTGTTAAATATGATATTTTTTCGGTCTTGTATTTACTAATGAAAAATATAATTTGAAAATAATTTGAAACACAAAAATATGAGCAAATAGCACGCCGATTTAAGAAGATATAAATAAAACATGAATTAAATTACATGAACAGAAAGATTCACCATGTCAATGTTTAAGCATCTACTGTGTAGAGCTTGAGTACACAACAGCTCCGGTCCGGACCTTTGTAAGGGGGGTGGATGTGGGGGTATGATCCCGCTAGCTCTGCTCACATAGCGCTGTAATAGCGGCAGCCCCGTTGACAAGTCGCCATCGCCGGCTGGGCGCGGCTGTCGCTTTGTAATAGTTGAAGAATTGTAGAGAAGGAACGGCGGCTTTTAGTGTTGCGCTTTCCTGCGCTTTTTGCACGCAATAGTTAGCCGCGCCTTCTGTCTTTGTCAGTGTTTATCTTTTCATACATCACGATCTTGAACTCATAACAATTTCATTTTGTTGACGTTGTCGGTCTCGCAAGTCCGTGCTCGGTCACTTCAACGACCCCTCCTTGTTTTTCTTCCGTTCACCCCCCCCCCCAAACAATGACCACATCCGCCCAGGGCGCCGTCGCCTCGGCCTACCCGCCGGCCGTGGATGAGGCCGAGACTTTGCGGTTCGTGCAGGTGATCAAGGACTGGAGCATAGCCAATGGCCTGACGGTGCGGCCACCACCAGCGGCCATCAGTGCTACCGAGGCCGAGCTCGCCAGCACACTGGCCATGTCGGCGCCGGTGACGCTGTTCCCGAGCCCGTTCTCGCGGTCGTGCTTTGAGGAGGCGCAGGGCGCACAGCAGGCGTACAACGAGCTGTACGCCAAGATCAGCCAGGACGAGGCCTTTTTGGGACGGATCGTGGCCGAGGTGGCGGGTGGCGACGAGTTCACGGCCAAGCTGTGGGCTGTGCACGAGCGTGTCAAGAAGGAGGGCGGCTACACGCACAAGCACTCGCTGGGCATCTTCAGGTCGGACTATTTGGTGCACCAGGAGACGGAGTCGCACCTGCAGATCAAGCAGGTCGAGTTCAACACGATTGCCGCGTCGTTCGGCGGCCTGTCGGGCCAGGCATCAAACCTGCACAAGTTTTTGGCCAAGACGGAGTACCCGTTGCTCAAGGCAGGAGGTGACAAGTCGGCATACAACCTGCCCAACAACACGAGTAGCCGGGACATTGCCGCTGGCCTGCAGGCCGCTTTCGAAGTGTACGAGCGCAGCGAGCCCAGCACTTCAGGCAGCCTCCCCCGCTGCATCGCCTTCCTCACCCAAGACGGCGAGCGCAACGTCTTTGACCAGCGCCACATCGAGTACAAAGTCGAGGCGCCCGTGTTCCGTGTGCCGTTCAGCGCCATCCTGAAGCAAACGAGTGTCGACACCAGCTCGCCGCGCCGGCCTCTGATCTACCACCACTCCGCCACCCAAAACTTTGAGGTCGCTGTCGTTTACATGCGCGCCGGCTACGGCCCCGACGACTACCCCGACGAGTCTGCCTGGGAGGCCCGCTACCAGGTTGAGCGGTCCGCCGCCATCAAGTGCCCAACAGTGCTGACCCAGGTCGCAGGAACAAAGAAGGTGCAGCAGGTGCTGGCGACACCATCCCCCGATGGCGGCGCTGCTTCCGAGCTCGGCCGCTTTGTCCCTGACGCCACCAGCCAGAACACGCTCCGTCGCACGTTTGCCAACATCTACCCGCTTGACACCGAGTCGGCCGCCGGCCGCCAGGCACGTGAATGGGCTCAAGACGCCGCCGTGTGTCGCAAGTTTGTGCTCAAGCCGCAGCGCGAAGGCGGCGGCAACAACTACTACAAGGACAAGATTCCCGCCCATCTGCAGACGGTCCCCGCCGAGCACTGGGCGTCGTACATTCTGATGGAGCTGATTGAGCCGCCCCCGGTTGCCAACTTGATATTGCGCAATGGCCAGATTGAGCAGGGCGGTGTGATTTGCGAGCTGGGCATCTACGGAACCTGCATTTGGGGTGGTGAGGGAGAAGACGCGTCTTCTATTTTGCGCAACGAGTCGGCCGGCTACCTGCTGCGCACCAAGGGCGACCAGAGCGAGGAGGGTGGTGTGGCCGCCGGATTCGGCTGCATGGACTCAGTGAACCTGGTATAGATTAGACGATGAGTAGACGAGGAGGCTTAGGGCCAGGCCTCGGCTAGGAAAGCATGCATTTGATAGCTTTGTCCTTTGTCGACTTATTCGAGCTTATTTTTTTTCCTGATTTTTTGTGGTATTAAATTCTATGTTCGTAGAGCTGGGATGAGCGTGGTATGGTCGAGTTGAGTAAATCGGTCGCTTCGTTCCCTCTCCTGTCCACCACTCCTAAAAGTACATTATCTCGACAGCAACTCCCAACACATCCATATACAAAAGAAATGATAGGCCACTCAATTGACCTGCGAGGCTACACTAGTCAACGAGAGACGGACTCGTCAAATGTCTATGCCGACTCGGTCTGCGCAGGGCGCTTGAGGACCTCGATGCTGCCTGCAGGCTGTTAGAGGAGTTCAATTCGATGAGGAAAGTGTGGCGACTTACGCTGCATAATGTTCAGCGAGCTCTTGGTCTTGCCCTCAGCGTCCTGGTACGTGCCCATCGTGGCATCGCCCTCCACGTACACCAGCGTGCCCTTGGGCAGGCCGCGCAGAAGCTCCCGCTGCGGGCCCTCAGGCAAAAAGCTCGACACGCGGAACCAGCTTGTCTGGCGGTTGTCGCGCGGGCCGCTGCTGCTAGCCACCACGTACTTGAGCACCTCGTGGCCCGTGCTGGTCGCCTGCAGCTCGGGAGTGTCGCCGAGGTGGCCGACAATCGTGATGCGAGCGACGCGGCGAGCGGGTGTCGTGCTGAACGCGCGGGCGGACGAGGACAGGGTGGAGGTGAGGCCAAGGCCACGGCGCATGACGAAAGACATTTTGGAGGGGGTGGTAGGTTGGGGAGAAAGAGTTTGTTGGTTGGTGGGTGGGCGGATATGCGACTGTTGATTTTGGTGGTCGTGATGTTGGTTGATTGCGATGTCAAAAGTCTTTGTTGGATGCGACGAAAGAGGGGAAGCACAGACAATGGCAGGAGCCAGTGAGGACCAGCAAAAGCCAGGCGAGCCAGGCTAACAGAACGGCGCAATCGCGCTCCGCGTCGCTCTAGCGCGTTTTGGCCCTCCCTAGCTTTGCGTTTGCTGCTTGTCTCAATTTAACAGCTTGCTGTGGCTCAAAATTATAGCCCGTGTACCTGACTACCGAAGTGTGGCTCATGCTAGACCCCCTTCTATCCAAACGCAGCTTTCGAACGGCTTTTGGTACATCCACTGCCCCTTGTAAACGTTCGAGCCACTGCACCAGCCAAAACACAAGGCCTTCCAATACGAATTAGGCAAGGCCAAAATCCAAGGCCCACCAACCGCCCGCAAATGCTGCCACAGCGCTGTGTACTTAGTGTTTTCAGCGCTTGAAATCCTTAAGGGGCCTGGGGCCGTACGTGCGATATGAATTGACTGTGGTTTTTCTTTTTGAAGGAGGTGAACTGAATAGGGTGAGTTGAATGAGGTAAATTAAATGCGATGAATTGACTGCGATAAATCAATTTTGACTGCGATGCATTGAATGCGATGAAATGCGATAAACCCATTAATATACGTTAAATGCGCTGAGTGCACGCTGTAATATACGCTGTAATGTACGCAGTATGCGCAGTATGGCGCTGGCAGATGACGATGGCCTGGTAAAAACACAGAGGTGGTGGCTCGATGGCTGCACGGGGCAGTGGTAGCCCTTTTGAACCTTGTCCACCGATCACTTCATGCACCGCAAACACGTCAAAGACAAGACGGACAAATACTCGTCGCCGCCTGCTGATTGACATCTCGTAAAAAATACAAAATCTGCCCCTCGTTAGCACTGCAAGGGACTGCGGTTGGTGATGAAATGAGACTACTACCCGAAACAGCCACGATATGCAAAAAACCCCTTCAAAAAACGAGCCGGCGAAAAGACTGGCCGTCCGTCGACGCATGGCGGACCAATATGACGTCTCAGATAGTCGAAGGACAGGCGCGCGAGCAATACTAAGAAACTGAATAGACTGCACGTTCGCGGGTGTGACGGAAAGGCCTGGCAAAGCTCCCTACCTAAAGCCCTTCAGTAGGGAAATTGCCTATTCAGGAAGGAGACTAACCCCTTTTGGGTCTGAATAGAACCATAAACAACCTCAACCTTCATCCCACTTCCCACGCATTTCCCACCAATTCGCACACACAACACACATTCCAAGACACGACGACAGTTAGCCCGGCATGAATAGAATTTTATCCCCTAATCTCCCACACCATGAGGCTATTTCCCCGGCCGGTGGCCCCCAAAAGAGGCGATCAGCCTTGGCCTACTTCCGGTCTCTTCCTTTGACCTTTTTGACTTCTTTTGATCCTTTTTGACCTTTCCGACCGTGACGGCCGCACTGTTGGATTGGCTCGACTGGCGCCATGGCAAACGCCGTTGTTGCATGCAACTTGCATACGTTACCTCGCTGCCCACCTTGCTTTTTGTGGCTTGGCTCGCTTTCCCGTGTTTTTTGTGTTTTTTTTTTTGCCAAATCGGACCTCTATTGAGAATGTTGGCCTGTCCGCTTCTGGCCTTGGTGTCGTCTCCCAACAACAGCCTCCTCGCCTACTGTTTTCTTTGACACGGTGATGAAGAGTGACAGGGCCGCCTCCGTGGCTGGACAAGGTCTCCCTGCCCTGTCCATCTCGGCACTTTCCCTTTCCTTTTCCTTGCTTTCCCATCTTTTTTATCACCTGTCGGATCTCAGTCTTTTTTTCTCAATAGGACAACCTTTCCTTTCACAGTCTTGTCCCGTACCCATCGACCATGAACCATTTCTTAATAGAGACTGACTTCCTCTATTATACCTTTGCCTCTCATCCCGTTTCTTGTTTTGCCCTTTTGTCACTTTGTCACTTTGTCACTTTTGTCACTTTTCCTCAACTCGCTCAATTTCCCACGAGGGCCACTTCTCAAACGAACTGGCCATGTCGATCCGTTATTCATGATACCCGGCCCCATCATGGCCTCCCATCCACGCCCATCAATATCCTCAATATCAGCAATACCCGCACCGACACCAAGCTGAAGCAGTTCTATTCAGAGTTTTCACCACAGTACCACCGCCCGCGCTGGGCGTGAATAGTGGGAAGGGGGGAGGAGGTCACATATCAGATTCTTCTGAGAGTCCTCTCCTGTCCTATTTACTATAGACGGATGGTATCCACGGTGTCTCCTTCAAATACAGGAGTTTGTGTTGATACTTTTCTCGTTTCACCCGTCTGTTCGGTTCTTCTTCCTCTCTCTCTTTGATTCTACTTGAAGAACACCGTGAGAGACAAGAAAGATATCAACCAACATCAAACATCAACAACCATCTCCAGCTGCTTGACAATCATCATCAACACTCGCCATAATGGAGTCAACTCCGTACTTCACCGACACGGGTGTGCTCGTCTTTGGCCGCTCCGGAACCATGCCAACACCACCAGCACTCGTTGCCAACGTCGTCCTACGCCTCATCCTCTGTCCCATTGCCATCCTGTTGACTTGTGTGCCGCTGAGGCTGCTCTGGCGTAACGGCGAGTTCCCAGCCTGCGTCTTTGTTCTCAATCTCTGGTTCCTCATCATCATTGTCTTCGTCAATGCTGCCATCTGGCACAACCAGGACTTCTCCAGCTGGTGGCTCGGCTATGGCTGGTGTGACCTGCAGGCTTTCGTCCAGTATGCACTCGTTACCATCTACAGCACCAGCGTTTGTGCCATCATGCAACGACTGGCGAACCAGGTCGGCCTGACGCGCGTGACGGGTCTTTCGAGCCGTGAGAAGCGCAAGCGTCTCATTATGCAGTCACTCATCATCTTCCCGGTGCCGATTCTGCAAATCATTGTCACGATTTTTGTTCAGGGCCAGCGGTACGCCCTTACACCAGCCAGCGGGTGCACCAATACCTACAATGCCACCGCCGTCTTCCTTGTCTTTTTCATTCTACCGCCCCTATTCTTTACCATCATCGCCTGCTATCACACATGTAAGTCTCACCCACCGCTTCCAACTCACTCGACTCTCCCACTAATGTCCTCAGTCCAAACGTACCGCCGCTTCCGCCAGGTGGACGAGAGTTCCCAGGCCGCTCTTGGAGGTACCAACTCCGTCGCCTATGCTCGTCGCCAACGCGCTCGCCGCAAGTTGTATTTCATGGTTCTCTGCATCCTGGTGCCATACACTCCCATAATCACCGCATTCTGCTCTGTCAACCTTATCGAAGGCTGGCCATGGAACTTTCCGTCCGATTTCAACACGGTCCACTACCACGGCCCAGTCCCCTACAACTCCATCAGCGTTTTGTCTTACACGGATCTTAGTTTCCTCTCGCTCAACATGAGCTGGATCCCCGTCGTCAGCGCATTTATTGCATTCGTTTTCTTCGGCACATCCAAGGAGGCCATCAACATCTACCGCGAGTACCTGCTCGCAGTCGGTCTCGGCCGCTTGTTCCCTGTTCTACAGGAGGTCTACGACCCGGACCGGACGGCCTTTGACAGCCAAAAATCCCAAAATTCCAACTTTTGCAACACCGCAACGCAGTTCTCGACACTAGACTCTATTAGGTATGCCCTTCCTCGTCTCCATCTCACAGTCTCTGCGAGACGTCTTGCTAAAAGCACAGTCAATCGCGCAAAGGATCCTGTGCATCCATCTACCCGACCGCGTCGACGGCCGAGGGTGAGGTTACAAACATGTGCTCACCGCGTTCCTCTTCCTTCTTCCACCGCGTGTTCCGCAAGGGGTCGACCGCATCGCCGGCAACTACTGGTGATGTAGAGCTCACCGCGGCCGACGCCCGTCCTGCACCACTGGCAGCCGCAGAGCCATCCTCGAGAGTTCCTTTCAACCCGGGTTTCAACTGCTTTACACCTCCTATGGTATTTGAGCCGTCTCCTTCCGTGACTTGGAGCCCCATCACGTACGCAATCTCTTCTGCTACCGGCGAGTCCTCCAAAATGCAGCAGTCGCAACACCTAGAACAGGCTCCCGGAGCCGGCCCATCCTCCACTTCTCCACACCCACCCACTTCGGCGGGCTCTACTGCCGCCTCTACGGCTCCTATCTTTGCAGCAAACGCAAACCAGGCCACTGGCCGTCATCGTTTCCACTTTTACACCTCTACCGCCCGGCCCTTTGATGGCACCCGCTCCAACAGCATCGGCGGCAGCACTGTGAGCACCCATGTGTGGTCCGACAGCAGCGAGGAGCTTCTTCCTGCGTCTGCTCTGTCGCTGGGTAACGCCGCCGAGTCAAATGGGCCCGGCAACAGCACCCGCGGCTGCAAGAGTGAAGACAACCTTGGCGGCCAGCAACAGCAGGGCGTCCGTGTGGACCGGACCATCACCACCAGTGAGGTGATCCGCAAGGTGTAGCTCGGTCTTGCTTCCTCTATATATATATTTTTTATTCTCCTTTGTCTTAGTTTAATGCTCCCATATTCGCGTCTGACGCATTTTTATTGTTTTGGCGAGCTGTCTCGAATTATTTTTGTATTTACGCTCAGTTTTAGCGCAGCCTAATCACAAATACAATACACGCAGATATCTCCTTTCAAAGTTCTCTAATTCTCGAAAAGTCCTATGAGCTTGTATTGGTGGTTCGTTGGTGTGGTGTGGCAAGGTAGGTCTGCAGACGCACTCTGGGCTATTGGCTGATGCTGTTGGTTGATCATTACTAAGACCATTTGTTTACTTCCCCTCTTTTGCATTTCTTGATTCGCCACCGCATCTTACCAATGTCATGGATGATAACGCTTGTACACAATTTTAGTAGCAATACAAGCATTTGAATTAAGCCATTATTTATTTTGATTTCTAATTTTCATTCTTAAAAACTATATGAGAAAATCATTTTCATTATCGGTTTCACATATTTTTTAAGTACTCTAATTCACGCCACTCAGAAATTGCCTACGACTTTTGCTTTGACAGTCATTTCACTATCCAATCTTCTCTTAACCAAGTATCTACACTTACGGCATCACCCGCACGGTCATACCCGACGCCTCTTAAGCTTTTATCTGGCTTCACAGGAGGTCATCATTCGCATTGGCTGGGCAACAACCATCCATGTGTTGATCACACGAACAAAAGTCCACACAACGTAAAGCTCTTGTACTTACCATCAAGCCCAGCTATGGGAAAATAATAGTGAGTGCCGACTTATCGTACGGGACTATCACCAACAAAAGCAGCCACACTTCACGGGCAAAACACATCCTTTGTACTCTCGATGTGGTTAATTGCTAGCAAGATCGCCCATATGAGCCCACTCAATAGTGGGTTCTTTCACGTACGGCCACAGATACAGGAGAACACGGGATCCCGTCCGCTCTCCCCTAGTTAAACCTGTAATCGGCGGATTAGTAGTTGGGTCGGTGACGACCAGCGAATACCCGCTGCTGTACGTTTTTTTGTTGACCTTTTTCTTTTTGGCAGGTTTCACTCTCATCTCCTGGATGTTTTTTTTTCTATTTCACTTTTGATGTTCGCGGGCATTTATGTGCCTGTGCAACTATGGTTGTGACAGAGAGGATACCTTAATTACGTGCACATGTCATGTACGTCGGGATATGTGGGTGTAAGTATCTCTCGTGCAGCTTCTTTTCACAAAACAAAGTATACAAAACATGTTCAGCAAGGGCATTGTAGGATAGAGCAAGCTGGGTCGCACAGTGGTCACAGTGGTTGCAGGCCTGTCTTGCGATTGCTTGGGAATCACGACATGGTTGCCTCACACGGACTTACACAAGACAAGAAGTTGAGATGAAGGAGTTGGGTCACTCAGGAAGCACCTTTCTCCCCAGGTTTCCTTTGAGTCTGTTCCACGGAAACATTTCGTGCCGAAACCATGTTTATGAGGTCTTTTTGGTAGAGCTTGTCAAGTTTAATAAGTTAGAACTGTGGTTGCCAACACACCAAGTTAAGAACACGGCACGGAGCTGGAGAAAAAGACCGCAAATCCAAGTATTCTGGTCTACCGTGTAATTGCACAGGAGACGACTGTCAAAACGCAGTACCAGTAAAGATAGACACCAAATATCGTTGACAGAGCGCTCATAAGAAAACCGGGAAATATCCATATTGAGGGATTACTCGAACATAGCACCGGGGCATTCTTTCCCTGGGACCTGGATCTGGGGTGGAAGGAAGACAGACAAGTCAAGAGAAGGGACGGGAAGTCGGTGTGAGCCGTGTCCCTACTATTCTCGGTGAGCAAGGGTACATACCTTTCTGGGCCCAAGTCACGGGAAGTCCCCCAAGCAATAATGAAAAGACACGGCTGGTCGGTGTATTGTCTCCTTCACTCCCTACGGCGGCATTAGTTGACACAGGAGAAGGGCATACTGCCCCATCCATCACGACACATACGACCTCTTGCTGCAAAACACAAGTTCCTTGCAGGTTGAGCACGACAGACGGAAGGAGAGCCGGGAACAAGCTTCGTCTAGAACTGGGCCCTGATCCTTGTGGTTTAAGCCCTATGTAAGTCGAAAGAGTATGCATCCGACGAGCCGATGACAGCTTGCTCTTTATTTCAAGTTTGTTAAGTGCGTGCGTCGACGTTTTGCGCAAGAGGGTTGTGAGGATCTCCGAGGTCGTGAAGCTGGCCGAGGCCCCTTTTTTTCGAGATAACTCTGCGCAGATGGAAACAGCTGTTGTGTCACGACCAGCCATCGCCAGATCACAGGCCAGATTTGTCCCATTGAAACATGTTTTGTCAATCACCAACCTCTTAGGCAGTTACGTGCTAGGCCATAGTACTGTATGTTTGGAAGACCTCATTGAAAAATTTGGATCTTAACGGTGATCTTATTTCCCATTAATTTTTGGTTTCTGTTCTCACACGCCCCTCCAATTCGCTTCGCCTTCTTTTTTTCTTTCCTGTTCTTTGTTCTCGGCGCGCCTTTTCTCCCCGGCAAACGCATTCGTGGTTGGGCGGCAGTCCGAGCGAGCTTTGCGTTCATCCCGTGCGGTCAGACCTTTTGCGACCCTCTCGCGACCCTTGTTTGCGTCTTTTCTCTCAACGGTGATTTTCAGGTTTCTCGAGAGTGCCAATAAAATAACTTCTAGAAGGATGCGAAAAACAAAAAACAATGGGGCGGATCCTGTCCCGAATGCTTTGTTTCTTTTCCGCCGCTCAGTGTCCTTCTCTCATCCTTCTTCGCAGACTTCACTGACATATATCAACGCAACCGAGGTATATTCTGGAACGCGCGATACAACGTCGACAAAGCAGCCGGTGACAAAAGCCAGCCACTCTGCTCTTCTTTTCTTACAGTGTGCTTGCACTGTCCGGATGCTGCACCGCAACCTCGCTTCTAGACATCGCGTAGACAGGTACGACAACAACGGCGAAAAATAGGGCCGGCCGGCTCGGGCGAGGACTCGGTTCCGGAGGATAGTTGCGGTTGATTCCGTATGAGTGGTGGAGTTGGTAGCGCCGGAGGGTAGGAGCCTGTTGTGCCCGTTGAAATGCTGTTGGTGGACATTTACCTCACTCTGATTCCTCAATCACATTGTTTTGGCGAGTGTATATAAAGAGTCTGATATACCCCCTTTACAACGTGTTTCTTTTCTTTTCTTTGTGTTTGCTCATTTACCAGATTTTTGTGAGAACTTTTATGGAGTATTCCTTTCGCCCTTCCCCTGCGAACACCGTCCGAGCAAAGCGAAGGAAACAATCAGAGCAGGGGGCTAAAAGAAGGTGAAAGAATCGCCCACCAAAATGTGAGAGATGACCGGAAGAGGGGACGACGGGCAGCCGCCCGACACAGACGCACACTCTCGCAAAAAGGGGACCACATAATTGCGTAAAGGAGGATCGAAGATGGCTGGTTGTAATCGGGCCATGAACCACAAGAGGCGACCATTTGGAAGGGAGAGAAAAGAGACACACCCTATAAAAGCCAGGGCTGGTCGTGATATAGCCTCACCAAGAGGGTTAGCTGTCAACTTGTGGGTGTGAAAATTAGAATAAGGCGAGGATGAAGATTAAAATAAAGAAATAAAAAACAAACCAAACTATCGAATATTGGACACAACTGAACATCTTATCAAGACGATTTAAGAAACAGCAGGCCGAGAATGAACCAAGGCGATCGAAAATAGCACACATCAGGCACCTTGGAAAACAGACACTGTGTGATGAAAACAGAGAAATGTTGCAGGTCAAGCCTCATTTGAAACCTATGAGTTCATGAACCTTGAGAGTTGACGACGACGCGACAAAAATGGCAACACTTTCTGTGTTTTGTTCCTTGACCATGACCTTGTCATAGCACGATTGTTTGTTTCGCCATTTTTTCTGTTTTGACAAGGACGAGGGCCATTTGTTACGCGCCTGTGCTGTAGCATGTCAGAGAACTGAGAATACGACAACTCATACCAAGGTTGCCGTCCTTCTTTGCTAATTGTCGCGTCGTCTCTGTTTCACGCGACGCGTTATTTAATTGAAAGAAAAGGAACGACAAAGCGCTAAATGGAGACAACCGTAGAACAGCTGGAGACGAGGCTACAGCTGCACCGCAGAAACTGCACTGCACCTTTACTCCATCAATAGTTGTAAACTCCCTCTCGATTTCTCCATCGTTTGACTCCGTCGACCTGCCTCCGGCTCTCAGACGTGGAGACATGCACTGCGGTGGCTGCGTTGCGTGAGAAGGCTGGATATTTTGAGGGTCTTGGTTAGACTGCCGTTTGAAGTCGCATCGCGTCGTGGAGAAAGGCTTGTCGTGTCATGTCGTGTCTTTCGCTTGATTTGATGGTGGAGTGTTTCCCAACTTGGTAGAGAGAGTGCAACCGAGTACGGGGCACAGTGACAATTAACAGAACAAACCTTATTTGTGGCGGCGGCGACACGACACTATGGCACAGAAGAGAAAAACCGTGGAAATCACTGTTTCGAAAATGTCAATTGACATTCGACGCCTCGTGAGTTTGGACTCTTGTTTCGGAGGAAATTGAAGACACACAATGCGGACACTCGAGAGACAGAGGAATGCACTGACCAGCTCGGCGACACACAGACATCTTCATTGTCTTTGTCATGATATGACAAGAGTCGTGTCTCGCTCTCGTTTGTTGGATACTTCTCTGCATCGTCGGGTCCAAATTTGGGCATTCTCGAAAGAGATATCCCCGTGCCGTCCTTGCAGTGTGCAGCTTGCAGCTCACATCGCCACTTCTGCCACTTCTGCCCCCTATTCGTTTCCCCGACAGCTCTCTGCCGTGTCTGCTGCATCTCCAAGTGTCCGCATTGGGCGAGCTTCGAGCTGCCGTGTTGAGCTGCTCTCTTCTGTCTCCTTTCTGTTTCTTTCCGACTCTCCCATCTCCCCTTTTTGTGCAGCTGCAGCTGAGCTGTTCCCGGGACTTGAAAGTTCTGGAACCGTGTTGCCTGTCGGTGATGTGGAGAGAGAGAATGCAGAGGGAAGAAAGACAGCATCGCGATGTGCTTAAAATAAACCCGGGAAAACGAGTAACCGAGTCAGGCGTGGTAACGGCAGACGGCAGGCAGTGGATATCGGACGGCAGACAGTTGGCAATGACTACACCGTACCAAGAGGCAAAAGTATGCAAGCGCTTTGGTCTAACACGCACATTCTCACCGCAGGTAACGGTCTCGAGATGGCCGATGACCGAGTCGCGTGTCATCGAAGAGAAAATCAGGATGCTTCGATGCTCAGGGGCAAGATGTGGAGATGCGCTTGCGACCAACATCGACAACAGACAACACGGCTGTTAGTAGGTGTTGGTTTAAGGCGCTGTCCCTTTCCTTTCACATCTCACCAACAAACCAATAAGTCTCGTGTTCGTGGTATCACAGCATCACAGACTGCCTGTGTACAATACTGGCACTTGCAATGGCTTGCAACATGTTACACAGCAACCAACAAGCTCTCGTGTATCACACCGACTTTTATGCCATGCTCCTGTGAGTCTTTCTAGAAGCAATTCTGTCAGACGTTGTCAGACGTTGTACGAAGGAGCAATACGGAGTAGTCATACTCTTGAAAGAAAAGAAAAGAAAAATAGAAGACTGAAAAGTCGGGCATTTGTTGTTACGTGGACCCTTCGGGCAGCAACGACGTCCACGGGTGACGGCTGGCGGCTGACGGGGCCAAGACCAAAGCCACGAGACGAAGAAGAGACACCTCCCTCCCGTTCTGACGGATATCCGCATCGACAAGGCCACATGTCTGTTCGACTGCCAGTCCTTTTGTTTTTCTCGTTCTTCTTCATCACAGCCTCGGGTTTTGAATCACAAACATGATGAGGACCAGGAGCGTCTGTTTTGAAACACCATTGCACACCGTCTTTTTTGTGATGGCTTCATCAGAAGGAAGGAGTGCGGTTGGAGATAGAATAATCATGAGAGAAACTCTCGTTGCATCTGTCAACACCCTCTTTTTCATCTGCGTCGGCAGTCCTTCAGCTTGTGAATATGCCGTGACAGTTATTACCCCTTAAATTCTTCCCCGCAAAAACACCAATTTTGTCCCCAACAAATTTCAAATTGACAGCCCATTTTCCCACCTCGTCTATTTGTTTAAAAAAAACGCGGGGGAGGTGAGGAATTTTGGTCGACGGTGTGGTCGAGAACAAATGAGAGATGAGGATAGACGATTTTAGACATTCACATGTCATCGTCGACTTCGTCGTGGATGTGCCTTGTTTTGTCTCGTGAAAGTGCAGTTGTGCTCCTGTCTCCTGTCGCTTAGGGCATAGCGCGCCTAATTCAAGCGCTGTAAGTCGTCGTAAGGGCCTTTACACTTGTAGGGGGCTGTTTTCTTTCCCCTCTTTGGGAAGCAATGGAAGTTGTAAAACCAGCCTTCTCGTCCTCTTTTGCCTCACCCTTTTCCTCTCATCGTCTCTCCACATGTGGGCGTGCAGATGTAGGCAATCTTGACTTGTATTCTTCCGCAACTTCGCGAGAATAGATGTGAAAACTTGAATCAAAATAATCTTCTTTCGTCCCTCTTTTTCGAATCCTCTTTGGCTCTCTCTGCCGTCTCTGGCCCTCTTCTTGCCGGCTGTCTTGCTCGTCTTTCGCCTTCTTTTTTTCTCGCGTCTTCATTCTGTCCCTTTCTCTGCATCTGACCCTGCAGCAGACATAGGCACTCCACACTCCCGTTCCATGTCGTCCTGTTTGCCTGCAGTTTGTCGACTCCGAGTTTCCATTTGTCTTCTTTCCCGCCTCTTTTTTCTGTCGCCCTCTTTCTCCCAGAGTGGCTTTTTTCTTTTCTCTTCATGCAAGCTCTTCCGCCAGCCGTCCTGTGTACACGGTAGAAAGAGGCCCCGTGCTTTTGTTCCTCTGGGTCTTCTAGGTCGTAGATTTCGTGGATTCGTGGGACCGGCTTGGAGCCTGGTTCCGCGGACTTTTTGGGTCTTGCCTCTTTTTTTTTGGGTCTGCATCTGGGTCTCTGGCCATTGCTCTGGGTCTTTGGGTCTCTGGGCCCGATGCAATGCACACTGTCTTGTGCGCCTGCGCCTGTTGCCTTTCAACGGGTCCCGTCTTTGAACAGAAAACATCGCGTCCCCATTCGTTCAAAAGGCTGCATCCATCTTTTTCTCGTAAAAAAAAACGCGGCCCTGCATGCTGCATGCACTTAAAGTCTTTTCCTGTTGCGCCTTGTCGCACCTTGTTCCGCCTTGATGGAGCTCCGTAGAAAACCAAGAGACATTCAAGTAAAAAAACAGCTGATATTTTGTGGGGAGGAAGCAGAAGAGAAAAGAAGGAATAGCCAGGGCAACTTTCGCAGAGGATTGTGTGTATCAAGGTTCTCCTGCAGCCACTACCTGCTGTTCTTTCTTCTCGGTGACGTACACATTGTTGGTAAACGGTCGCAATTTGAGAAGTAAAGAGATACCGACTCGCGAATACGTTGGCCGCTTGCTTCCGCAAATCCAAGCTTCTGTCGGTGGCATCCTTGAGGATTTTCCTGGGTTTCTTTCTCTTCTTTTTCTTGACTTTTCTGGACACCGTTCCGGATCCTTTTTTGCTGGATCCCGAGGCTGGGTTTTGGTTCCTGAAAGGCTGGGTCTGGAGAGGGCGTGTGCATGAGAAGGAAGATAGACCACGACGGGTCCTGGCCCTGCCGTGGGCTAGAAGAACGGACTAGTGGAAAGAGGCGGAAAGGAAAGAAGCAAAAGCAAAGAAAAAAAGAGACAAAAAAAGTCGTTGTCGAGCTGAATATTCGGGATATCAAGAAGCAGGCGCAGATGCAGGGGAAACAGTTTTAAGGCAGAAGAAAAAAAGACAGTAACAGAAAAAATCCCTTGCATCTGGGTCCTTTTGTCACCAACCTCCAGGGCTCGACAAAAGCTTGACAAAAGCTCGACAAAGGCTCGACACCTTCTTTTTCGTCCTTGCATGTAAAATTTGTCATGACTTTCTCAAGAAAAGGGAGAAATCTTCAACAAAAACACAACACTTGGCTCGACTTGAGGTCGAGATCATTGTGGCCATAGCCGCCCTAGCTTACTTTGGCTTACATAGCTTACATCTAGATTTCTGTCGTCATCCCTTTTGCACTCATGATCTCTCATCACCTCAAAAACTTGTAGAACTCATGGACAATTGCTCGGATGTGATAGGGCCCTTCCCCCACGCAAAAAAAGACCGCAAGCCACCCGACCGAGAAGCTTGGACCTTGCTCGGTGTTGCTTTTTCGACGGAGTACGGATACACAGTACGACTGTCGTCCACTTTGACGTCCACTTGACTTTTTGTCGCCGTTTCGATTTGTTTCTTTTTGTGAACAGTGTATTTTCGTGATTTTCATGCCCAACCGCGACTGTATGATCTGTGTGTCCCCCGCCTAACTTTTTTTGGCCTGCCCATTGTCTCCATGTCCAGAGCTCCATGTCTCCATCACGACTCCATCACATCGATGTCCATCGTCGTTTCTTGTCTGCCGCACCGGCAACCGCCGGCAGAACGGTGTGAACAGACATGAGAGCGACAGAAGTCAAAGTTTACTCAGTAAGTCAAAACGCGATATGCCTAAGCACGGTCCACCGCCCATCAATGTCCGGCCAAGGTCGCCCACATTTTCGCCCTTCGGACCGTGACCGCCTATTTGGAAAAAGAAAGCACACAAAGCGCAGCGCCGGCACTCACAGCCCAGCCCAGTGTTTGAGATTTTTTAGACATACAGACGTTGGCGAGGGCGTGGCCAAAACATGGCCCGCTCTCCATTCCCGGTTGAGAAGGGATTGGCAAGCAAGACAACGGCTGTGGACGACGACGCGACGAGGCGTCGTGGACTCTTGAGATTTCTTGAGATGGGGGCCGACGAAGCGAGCGAAGCGAGGACAAAAAAAGGACAAAAAGAAGAAGAAAAGGGGTCAGACATTGAAACGTCCCGACGATCTTCTTGGTCTCCTCTTGGACACTTCTGCAAGGACTATCATCACTGGATTGGCGATAGCTTCAGGCGTTGAAGTGACCGTTTTGGGCAACCGTCTGTGTCAGAGTTGCACTTTTGCAGTGTCTGAGCCTTAAGGGGAGGCCAGGCCATCCCTTCACCATTGCAGGGCAGCCCTTGCGGGCAGTCTTTAAACACCGCACATCGTCCATCGCACATCACTCTCAACGCAGCGCCCATCACAGATGCAATGTCCATTTGACTTGTCAATCACTACCCATTATCGCAAGCATTTCGCAGTTTCGCACATTTTGATAGCGCCCGCACAGGCATCTGAAGCAACCAGCGCAGTAACTGAGTAGTCTTAACAGTCTCAACTGCAGCGTCCTTTTTTCCCCTCTTCTTTTTTTCTTCATGTTTTCCTCCCCCCACTGCCACGATGAATTGACGAGTCAGGACGCGTCGTTGGAGATGGGGCACAAGGAATACACACAGGGAAAAAATGAGGCAAAAAAGACCGCTTCCTTCCTGTAAGAGAAGAGAAAAGAAACGCGAAAAGGCTGCAGGAACAAAGTGTAGAAAGTGACGAAAGATCCACGGCCATAATAAACAAAGTAACAGAGGGATGTGTCTTTCGTCTTTTGTCTTTCGTTCTTTCTCATCACCATCCTCGGCCTCCCGTCTTCTCTTTCTGTGCCTTGGACGGCGGTCCCGGTGTCCCTTTTTGCCTTTCCTCTTTTTGTTGCTTCTGGGGTTGCATCGCGTTCTGTGAGAAAAGACAAGGACACACATGAAAGGCACAAAATGCAGAAAAGACACAACACCCTGGTCCTTGGTCCCTGGATGCAAGCTGCCAAAGATTCCCAATTGGGACTGGGTCACTTTTCCATGGCACACCCCTGTTCCTTTTCTCTCACATTCACTCACTTTCTCCCCTCCACTCTTTATCTGGTCTCCCCACCCGTACCTGCCTGGGTTTTCCCTTTCCTCCCCGGACCAATAGGATGGCCTTTCTCCGTGTTAGTGACCCACTTGTTTCTTTTCTTTTTCTTCAGTGGTTCTCTTGGTTCTTCTGTCTTTCCTGGCTCTCACTTCTTCTGCTTTCCACAGCACTGTGGACAACCCTCGACAGGCTTCCCTGGCGACCGCTCGCCTTGTGTTTTTGGGTCTGCGTGTTCTGCCAGGGGATGTTTGCGGCAATTCTTTTAGGGCGACAGCGATGTCAAGGGCCCGGGGCGGTCCCCTTGTATGCAGTAGTTTGAATCCTTCAGCGAACAGAACAAAAAAACCACTCACTGACAGAGTGAAGGGGCTCTCCCCTGTGCTGTCTGCAGCGCGTCGGAACGGCTGGGCCTGGCTGGATATGGCAGGACAGGACCTCGCCTGCTGCCTCTTTTTCGCTTGCACAACTTCTCACTGCTTCGCTTGGCTGTTCCTGCATTTCTTCAACACTCTCGGCGTGGGGAGTGGATGTGGGAGAGTGTGGGTTGGATATGCGGGAACACAACGCTTCCAATCACTTGTCCATTGTGACTGCAGGCACAACTTTAGGGCTGGCCAGGCCAAGCCAAGCCAATATCCGTCTCAAGCGTTGCTGACGGCAGAAGAGGACGGGCACTATTTGCGTGTGCAATTTTCTTTCTCACTCGCAGCGTTATGTTTGTTGATTTGTTGACAAGCCACTTTCGTGTTCGTGAATAGTAATTAGCTTGCAGAATAGCTTGCATCTTCAACAACTCGCCAGAGATAGCTCTGCAGCAAGACGCCGGCCGAGCCTCTAGAGCTCTCGAGCTCTCCTTCGGCATAATACTTGGTGACTTGGCCAGAACTCTTTGTCCCTGAAAGTGATGTATGTGTAAATCGTGTGGTGTGCTAAAATAGAACCGTTGTGCGCGACATTGCACATCCTTTTGCCTCTTGTTGTTTTTGGTCTTTTTGATGCACATCCTCTATCACAACAATGGCCGACGGCAGCTAGTCGTACCTTCGCGAGCTACCCCTTTTTCTCTCTTTTGTTTTTCTGGACAGGAAAAAAGTCCGGCAAACCTGAGAGAGAAGCCTGGCCGACGAGGTCAAAATAACAAACGGCCAAAGCTCAGCGACGGCGTCGAGATCAATAGTGCACGACGACAAAAGAAGTCAAAGAGGATGCGGAGCCGTTGACTCTGTCTGTGCGTACTTTTGTTGTCGTTGAAGACTGTGGGTGTGGGCGAGACGGGGAAGATGGTGGGCAGACGTGTAAGGAGGAAATATCAAAACTCAAAAGTCCACAGCAAGGGAGAAGGGAGAAAGAAGAAGAAGACCATCTTCAATAACATAAACTTACAAGAGCACACAGTGCGTGTCTCTTTTTCAATATCCGGAGTATTTCAGCATTGCACGGAACCTTTGCATCGCACGGAGGATATCACTGAAAGAGCGGCGTCAATTAAACCCTGTGTCTGTCCTTGTCCCCTGAACAGAAAAAGAAAAGAACGCTTCAAGGTGAGAACTGATCAAGATACTCCGTACGTCGTTCAAAGTGAGGAGCTTTCAATTCGATGCTGGAGCTCAAAATGCTTGGCGTGGGGACCCTCTCTTTGCACCTCGTTCGTCAAAGAGACTGACCCCCAAGCTCTTTGAACGACCTGCCTCGGTGAGTTTGAGGTTATCAGCTTGGAGAGCTTGTCTTTTTTTGCCTCCTTCCTCTTCCATAAAGTAAATCCCGGAGTGCTTGATATCTGCAATACCGGTAATAAAGCACGTCAACGTTCTCTCCGGCGACATCAGAAGACATATCCGGATATCATCACCTTCCGTCTTCCGTCTTCCATCTGTCGATTTGTTCGTCGCCCACCCAATCATTTGGGAGAAACTTTTACGACTTGCTTCAATTGAGACCTTCTCAACTGAGTACTTTTTTATTTGTGCAGCCTGCGGGCGTTCAATACGATGCCCTCAATCGTCGTAGCTTGCTGCACTGTTCCCAACACCCAACGACTCCATACGGAGTACAACCACACACACTTTTTTGGTGGTGTACGTTGCACTCTCTCCTCGCAAGCACCAACGCGCGCCCATCGAACTCCATTGAATCCATTTCAATGTTCACAAAAAGTGAGATGTGAGCAGGCGAGGAGTGTTCTCCTTCGCCCCCCTTCACCCCTTCACCCCGCCTCACCTTGGCACGGTCCCAGAATCCCGACTATGGGGACGAGAAGAGGAGGCGAACAGCGGGCATTGTGGGTATTTTCGAGATGCTGGATCTTTGGCTCGTGGCTCCAGCACCAGTTGGCCAGGCAGGGACCAAAGAAACGAAGCTATCGATAAAAGCTGGGTCCAAGATGGAAATGCGGCGTGTATCAAAGAGGGGTGACGAGGGGAAGCAGCCAAAAGAAAAGAAACGAGATCATGGCTGTCCACGGAGGCTATCCCACGCGAGCCACGCAAGTGCGTATCCGGCGTTGTTCAACGCCGCTCTATCAAACAGCGCAGCTTGTCAAACCCCATGTCGTGATAATGTGCGGTTACCCGAGCTTCGTGGGGGGGCCTGCATCGTCGTGCAAGTCGATTGCTTGTCCTACGATTCTATCTTCGTCCTCGTTCTTTTTATCTTCTTCTATTCCGTAACACTAATTGATTCTCAATTGACCTAGAAAAAATGCGTCACAGTTTCCAACGCCACTACTCAATGGCGTAATGCATGCAGTTTTCTGGTGTTGTTCTGGTGGTTCTCTTGTTGTTTGTGGAACAGAAGGTAACGAAAGAGGAACGCCTTTCGCTACGGTAGGACATGCAGGGAACCACACCAAAAACCCACGTTAAAACCCACGGTTGTTAGTCTGTGGTGGGTGTGGTTGGTGTGGACTAGGTGTTAGTGGTTTTGTGAATTTGTCTCTTCTGTTTCTTGGTAAGACAGAGCCCGTTCCGAGCCCGCAGCCACGGAGCCCGTCAGGTTGGGAGAAAACGACCGAGACATTTGAAGAGAAACAAAGCTAAACAGTTGACAAACTCGAAGCGATGCAAGAGAAACACACGAAGTAAAACATGAAATCGGCGGGAAAGGTTACTAAACGAGAGACATCGCCGCCTTACCACCCCTCTTTTATGCGATTCTCTTTGCTTTTTCTTTGCTTTTTCTTTGCTTTTCATACTTTTTCTGCTTTTCCTTGAGTCTATGAACAGGGCCATCCTCCTCTCGGACGCCTTCCCGACGTTAATGTACTTTTTGCACGCGACCCAAGACAAGAGACAAGACCAAAGTCAATATTTCGTTGATGCAGGGAATACTCCGGCAAGGAGAAGAAGAGTTTTTACAGTGTCCATTTGAGATTCTTATTTGCTTTTTCTTTCGTGACAGACGCCGGGTAAACAACCTGACTGGCCCGTCATATTCTTCTTCGTATGCAAGGGGGACAAGCGGCAATGACAAAATCGACAAAAAATAGGGCCACTCTTTCTCTCCCACGCCCAGAAACTACTTCTGTGTATTCGCACACGAAAATTCCACGACACTGGACTGTACTCAAAATAATTATGGGGGCTCAAGCGATCGGGACAGCACCTTTCTCTTTTCTCTCCTTCGCTCCACTCTCCGACAGAGGAAGATAGTCCGTGGAAAAAGGAGGGCTGCTCGCTCTCGCTTTAGCTGTCACGACTTTCTCTAGATTCACTTGACTTGTACTCTTCTTATTTATGTTTGTTTTTCTCTTTTTCCCCTTTATCACACCCACGCACATATGCTGGACGGGCTTTATCTCGGCCGCCATGCCTTGACTACCCCGACAACAAGCCCGACACAAAAGAAGAAAAAACTTACAAAAGCCACGTTGGAATTGGCAGGCAACGGAGAACTGCTCGGAGAACAGGTGAAAGAGCATGTTTTACACCCATGTTCCTCCGGTATGGCCTGCCACACCTATTCAGTTTACTCCGTCGATCGTTTTCCCAACACCAAGGTTTTCCTACGAGCCTACTTCTGTTTCTTGCGCAAGACGATGGGGTAGAGTTGCAGTCGGCGTAAAAAAAGAGGAGAGGAGAAGGTGGCAGTGAGAGCTTCACAGAAGAAAGGCCCAGCAGAAGGCAACTGAGGAGTGTAAAAAGGTCGCTGGCGTATTCCAGATACGGAGCAAAAGGCGAATTAGGAAACTGTAAAGAAACTGGGAACAAGGCCAAAGGACACGCCAGACACCAGAGACACACCAGAGGAGGCCAGGCCCGCGGATCGTCGTTGAAAAATGACAGAAAAGGGGGAGGAGGGGGTTGGTTGGTAAAATGGGACCATTATCTTGGATTCCAAGAGCTCTCCGTTCTACGGAGTAGCGATAGCATCGAAAGCGAACAAGACGAAAAAGATGAGAACATGGGGAAGAGCTGTGTTAATTGCTTCCAGCTGAAAGGTGGACGGACGGCGACGTGCCGACGCCGACAGACTTTCACAATGCGACAATTAATACGCGGGAGCAGGCGAGGCGGGCACGTCAGAAAAAAAAGACAGCGCCCAGTTTCCCGGTATTCTTCCTTGCAACTTCTTGTTGCACTGTGGAATACTTTTGGAAAAGTAAATTGCGAGTTGTTGAACACCAATTACAACCGCAATTTTTTGTTAATTTACTTTCCCGTACAGCGTAATTAACTTTATTGAAATTACGCCAACAATAAATGAGGGGGAACAATGTTGTCTTTCGACTTTTCCTTCCAGGTTCGTTGTCTCTGCCCAGTTGATGTCGTACGGCGCATTGAAACCCAGACCTCTGAAACGACAACAGCGTCGTGCACTCGTACGCCAAAAGAAGAAAGTACAAATGGTATCTGGTCGCACTCTGCGCTCTCAAGGACATGCAGGGCCTGGTATCCTGCTCTGCCACTTTCCTATTCGATCGCAGGAGCAGCTTGCCCGTTGGAACAAAAGGGAAACTGCAAAGCAACTGAAAAGCTCGAAATGGCGAAAGAGCTGCAGTTTGTGCATCTGTGTCACATTGGAGCTGCACCGGGGACCATCGCCGTGGTATCAAAACTGGAAAAAGGAAGTAAAAAAAGGGAATAAAAGGAAAAGTCCTTCACGCTGCCAGCGGATGTTTGAATCCCGAGGTTACAGGCCAACAGCGCAAAAGCGACAACAGACAATATCAACAAAAACTATTCAAAATGAATATCAATCAAACTGAAAGCAAGGAGACCTCATGCAAAAACAAACCAAAGGAGCGGTGAAAAATGCACTGCTGTGTTGGCAGACACAGAAGTAATCGTCTACTGAGACAGAGCTAAAGAAAACAAGAAACGTTGAAAAAAGAAGAAAAGAAGAAAAACCGAAGAAAACAAGTTTTAACTCAACAGACAATATGGAGACAAAATACACTATCAAATCGGAAGCGAAATTCGCTGCTCCCCTTATCCCATGCTTTTTTTATCAGGTTCACCACATGTCTTACATTGCGCATGTGGATGTGTTGACATTTTAGTTTAAAACTTGTTCCGGAGTATTTTTTATGAATTGTTTGCGATACCGAAGCATGTGGCTCTCTTGCTTTGTGTGTCGGACCAAAAAATAGCCATGCGTTTTTGCCATGTTTTTCTTCCTCGATAAATGCCAAATATGCCAATGCCAATGCCACGCTTCGCCACGCACACATTGTTGAACCGACTCCCCTGACTTGACTCCCCTTGTCCTCCGGAGCCCCTCTTTTCTATGTCCAGGGGTGTTTCTCGAGTGCCGTGAGACAAGTGCGACAATGGTCGTGGAGAGAAGAGGACGGCGACGACAACGGACAGCGGGTTGCTGTTGTGAACGGGGATCACGGGTGCACAAACAGGAGTGGAGGCTCACACAGAAGGAGGGGAATGAAAGAAAAGTCTTGGCCAACATTTGTCCCGTTCGGCTGCCTTCCATATCCTCCACGAAAAGTCGCATTTGGTTGAAATAGCATCTCACTGCTTTTTTTGCGCTACGGATGCATGGAAGGATGAAGAGAATGAGGGATCTGCAAAAATGGAAAGAAAGGAAATGGACAAAAGACACCAGAACGACACCAAAACTCCAGCAAAGTTCTCAACGGCGGGCAAGAGGGAAAGGAGTGAAGGGGGTGTGTGATGACGAGGAAGCGGCCTTCCGATGCTAGACTCAAGATTTGTTCTTGTTTCTTCCCTTCTCGTGGGATAACATCTGCCTCTTTGGGCTGTTCCAAGTCAAACACATCACTGGCCAAGCCCGGCTTCGAAACAAACTACGGAGAACTATCATGCATTTCTACTGCTCTTTTGGTCTTCTTTTCTTTTTCCTTTTCTTTTTCTTTTTCCGGCATCTGACCCTGTGCGTGACGCACGTCTTGCATCTGTATCTGCACAAATACGGAGTAATTCTCCGTAAGGCGGTGTATATCGAGTTCAGTGGAAAAGGCAAAGTGTAAAACATAAAACACAAAACACACAAAACAAAGAGCAAGAGAGACAACTGGAAACAATCGGCGGCTATGCCTGGACCTGTTCGTGGTACCTGCACGTTGTTTCGAGTACGTAGGGCGTGTCTTGGAAACAGACGCGGCGGCCGCGATATCCACGATATCCACGATATCGTGATTGTGTTCGTCACCAATGTTACGCAGATTGCCTCACTTTCCTTTCGGGCTCCGCCGTGATTGCCAGGACCGGGCATCTTTATTCGGGTGTCCATCCCTCTTGTTTTGATTTTGAGTTTGCACGCCTCTTGACCCGTGTTTCTCCATTTTCGTGCCGTTTCTCGCTTCCTTCGCTGCCGCTGTGGTGCGGCTGCGCTGCGCTCGTTTCCCGGTCTGTGGTATTTCCCTTTTGGCCTTCTTGTGTCCTCCTTTCAATACGTTGGAGCGGATACCCACAGTTCTTTTCAAGGACCCCATTGAGAGCCCCGTCGAAAACCCCATCAAAAATCCAAGTGCCAGCACCGAGCAGGGACCAGGTCACCGAGAAAATAGACCTGAAACACGTTAAACTCCACAACCCTGTCGCGGGCAAACGAAAAACAAAAAAAAAACGGGCACCAAGACGCTCGTTTCCCTTTCCCTTTTAGGATTATGGGCCATTCTGCCTCTTCGACACCATTCGGCAGCTCTTCGACAGCTTCTTTTCCGTCGCCTTATGATTTTGAGGACAGCTTTTGAAAGGTCTCGTACGAGTCGGACAGGATTCGCGGAGATCGTGCTCAGCTGACCTGGACGTCGAGCTGCACAGACCCGTGTTGTTTTGTCTTTTATGGCCTTGTGGCGTCTTTTGTGCTCTTCTACCTCCGTACTAAATACCGTTGATATCGTTGATATCGTTGTTTCTGTCTGTATGTTTTCCTAAAAGGGCTGAATGCGTCGGACATGAACGACGGACGAACGTCGTCAGGGGGATTCTTGGGAAATCCAAAGATTCAAAGAAAGGGGGACCAAACCCAACGGAGGTCTCCGCTGAGAACGTTGTCGCAGATTGACAAAACGGGAATGAGAAATGTCAAGAGAACAGGGGAGCCGTTTGATTCTGTTCTGTTCTGTTCTTCTGTTTCTCCTGTTTCTTGTCGGCCACGCGCAAGTGCACCGAGAGAAGGGGGCTGGAAGGGGGATGGAAGGAAAGACAAAAAAAGATCGTCATCAACATCGATCGGATTGGGATATTTTAAGGGTCGATCTCTTTTTTTCCCCCTTTCTTTTTCACTGGTGGCCGCTCACACACAAAACCACTCCAATGCACCCAGAGCCTTCAAACTCAACTCGCTTCTTCCCGGCCGGCAGCAACTTTGTGAACAAAAACGGCATACTTTTGGAGTGTTTCTGTTGCAGCAGGATGCTGGAAAAGGAAAGGCTTTCACTTGTTGACAGTTTTCTTGCTCACTTACCCACTCACATTTGCAATGCATAAATCGGCTCCCCGCTGAGATATGCCTGCCTATATTTTGTTTGTGTTAATGGTGGACAGCAAAATATCGTGGCAGTTGTCAGTCGAGCGTGTCACTGGGAAGGACATAAAAATAGCAGAGGGAAAATCGAAATCAGCACAAAATAGCACAAAATCAGTCGTCACTCATAAGAATCTTACCGTGCAATCGTAGGCCCACCTCCCATCCCTGGCTCATAATATCCCGCCTGTAAGAAATATTGAAAATGAACCCCCCCGTATTGTTACGGCTCCGTCTTCAAATCGCCCATAAATCTCATCTCCTGCAAAATATTTCCGGCAAACAGGGGGACGGCCTGGAGGAAAAGTGAGTGAGAAAGGAATAAAAAACGACCCAAAAGACGTGCTTTTCTCAGAAAATGTGCCTACCATCGTCGATCCTTGCCGCCCAAGTGGCCTGAGAAAACCTCAATGTCACCCCGACAGTGGAATCCAGCATCCTTCCATCTTGGCTTGGCCTGTGCTGTTTTTTATGGGGTGTGTTGTCACTGTCTCCAGTGAAGAATAGCCCTGGAAAGTCACTGGGTGGTGAGCGGACAGAAGAGCTACTTGGGGGACCTTGTGGAAAAAACAACGCCACAACAGCCCCAAATCGTCGTTGGTCTTCCCAAACCCAGGGCCAGGCCTGACTTGACTGGTCTTTTGTCTGTGCCCAGAGAGTTGCATTTTCAGATTCTGTCGGGCAGGCCAGGCTCCAACACGTCGACCCACCAAATGTTGATCTGTATCTCCCCAGGCCATTTTGAATTGCCCAGCACGACGCTGTATGCTAGAGAGCCTTATGAAGGGGGAGAGCGGCTCCCTTTTCTTTGGGCGAACTCAGTGCTCTGAAATTAAACTTTTGCTTGATTGCCACGAGGTTCATTCGGCGTTGCCGTTCTTTTCTGAGACGAAGCAAGCACGTTTTGATAAGGACAGAAGGACGGTCTAGTTGACGATCTTTGTTTTGTTTTGGCTGTTTTTTATTTTGTTAGTCCTGTTAAGTTTGTAAGTTTGTTTATGTGTTGAAGATTCGCGTCTTGTTGGTGATAAAGATTCGCTCTCGTTCAGGGTCAGGGTCTCTTGACCCCCAACACAAGCGCAAGAGCTCTGGCCATTTCTCCTCGGTTCGGCTTATTCCCTGGACGTCGTGTTCTGCTGTCTTTTCTCTTCTTGTTGTCTTTGCTTTTCTTCCCTGAACTTGCTCATGTTCTGGGGGCTGACGTCGCAACTGACGGGGTCTTCTCTCTTCCCCTGTGAGACCAGCCTCTTCAATGCCCAAAGTGTGCTAGTCGCTCTCCAGGGCCTGGGCAGGCCTGGCTCTCGTTTTTTTTGGTGCTCACGACAACCTTCAACCCCTTGTACCTAGCCTTGCCTCGTTGTCGAATTCCTTCCCTTCCGCTCCAAACAGTGCTGCTAGATACTTTGGGAATGTACATATTTTGCACGCAAAATCTCCGTGGTGACAGTGATAGTGACTGCAGCGACCGCTGTGATTGTTAGTGGCTGCGACCGTGATGAGAAGCTGGCTCGGCTGGGCACCACGCAAAGAGACACTGTCTGCCATCAGCATCTCTTGCACTGTATCCCATACTCCGCTCCAGAGAGATCCATCAATGGGGCCCTCTTCTGGGCACAGTGGGCATGGGGCGATGCTGGGCACAACGTCGACGCAGGGTGATGCAGGGCGAGACGCAGGAGGACGCTCTGAACAAGAGAAAGTTTCTGCAAGAAAGACGCAACAGATGCAGTCATGCTCCACGAATGTCCATCAAGGCTCCACGAGTGCTTCATGGCCGCTCCATTACCGCTACATGGCCAGTTCCCCGGTGCGCCCCTTCTCCGTCAACAGACATGCCGATATGGGGCAACAAGCCCGTATCTGTATCTGTACCACGTCTGCACGTATCTTCCCACATATGTCACTCGCACAAAAAGGTTTTCCGCAGCGGGCGTGGAGCCGGATAATGCACGCAAGTTGAAGGGGGTTGCAATTGTCGAATTGGACACGTCGTATGCGGGAATGATGGGGTGTGGGAGCCTTTAGGAGGGGAAGAGTGAGAGGATGTGAGGGCGAGAGAGAGGAAGAGAGGGGAAGGCCACAAAGGTGATAAAAAGCTCTGGAGAGGTATCATCCGGGGCGGAAGAATGAGGTCTGTCGTCCGTAACCTCCAAAAGACACAATGCGAGGGCCAATTGACGATGTTAGCTGAAGAAAACATCGGGAAGATGGCCCGCCGGGAAGGTGTTGCGTTGCTTTTCGTCGCATTTGGTACCTTTGTGAGCTTGTCGTCCGCGCCTCCCCGCAGAATGCTAAAAACGACAGGGCCGAATTGGAAAGAGCAAAAATGTAGAAACTGGAAAGAGTCGACAAACCCCAGTATCTGTATCAGTTTTGCAGTGCAAAGCAGGGCAGGACGCAAGTCGCAGTTGCCTTCCTGGGTTTCGCTTGTGATACGGAGATGCAGAAGGCTGCAGCAGGTGCAGCAAGACTTGACTGAACTGGCAGCTACGAACGACATGAACGACACAAATGGCAGCGACACTGATAGGACACAGCCGATGCTCCGCACAACTTGGAGAAGGACGAGCTGGCCGTACCTGCCCGCGCAATCCCAGGATTCTGTCACGGGCGGGGCCGCAAGAGGTGGTTGCAGGAAGGAAGCAACAAGCAAGGTACAAAGTGCTCGACAGGTAGGGCAGGTACGAGGTACATCTGCTTCTTCGTTCCTGGCTGCGCCCCTTTTAAACATACAGGAACGCCAGGAACGCACCTGCTTCCGCAAGTGTGGAAGATGTTATCTCAGAGTCTCTGCGACTGGTCGCTCCTTCTTCACCCGTCACAGTCAGATTCAAGCAATTCAAGCAATCCGCAAAGCCCGCAAACTCTTTAGGTCGTCCCTTCCTTGTCAGGCATGGCAAGCCACACACTACTTCCTAATTCGGCCGCATCCTGACGTCGTATTTTCTCATTTCTCTGCATGTAACCCGTCTTCCTTCTCGCCCTCTCTTCTCTCGTTTTCGCGCTTCTCACTCGTCATGATCACTTTCAATTTGTGCAAGTAATTCGCACCCACACACACTCATTTCTCCCCTCTTTTTCGACATGCTCCATCCATCGAATGATGCGCCATCCTCGCACTTCACGCGCAATTGACGCCTCGCCCGTTGATATTGTCGGCGGCGTCAAACTTGGTCGCTTCATCAAACCATAAAACCATGTGGCCAAACAGAGGGCGCCGCCTCCAATTGCGAACGGGCTACGCCCAAGCAGCCCAAGCAGAGAATGAGATTTTTAAGCACGTCGTACTAGCACGCATACAGCCGGTTCCAACAGCCACTGGGAGCCATTGCGAGCGCACACACAAAATCAAGCGTCCCGTTCTCTAACGGCGTGGTGCCTGGCGACGGCGTCGGCACCATCCACAGGAGGTGTGTCGGACTGCCCCAAATACACGGCCTGTGCCTGGCTCGCCAAGAACGAAGACACGCGGATTGGGGTCTTTCTGGGCTGCGACGAGAGTCAAGGACAGTGCTGCAAAGGGCCGAATTGTTTTCGCACGGAGATGCTCCCTCTTTGCATCCCCTGTCTCTCTCTTCTCTCCTCTTGATTCTTCCCCCCTCTTTCTTCTATGAACAAACCCCCTGTTCGGTCCCTGCCTGTGTTTTTTCCAGTCGCCGGCGTTCCTGGCTGGCCTTCCGCTGCTCCTTCGCACTGGGATACGTCGGCCATCCCCAACACGGAAAACAGGATTGCAGCTAACACGACACCAGCCAGCAGACTATTCTTCCTCTGGCGTAGCCTTCCCCAGTTTTCCAGAGCTTCCTGGCAGGGGTATCCGTTGTCTCAAACGTGCTGCAACCTTGGGTGGGGAAGAAAGCAGAAGAAAAAGAGAGGAGAGAACAGTTGGTTCCACCTTGTCGCGCTTTTTACTGCCAAACAGCCTGCTTCACTCCTTTCTCGCCTCGCTCCGCTATTCTGTTGGTGCTGTTGGCGCTGCCCTGTTGTTGGCAGTGGCTTCAGAAAACAGCACTTCTTCGCGCGAAAGCTCGTCCCCCTCAAGTCTCACCAGCGGCCTGTGGTGTCCACCACTCAGAGTTCTCGCCGCTTCCCCTTACTTCATGGAGTCCTTCTTCATCGGCCCCTGCTTCTTTTCCATTGCGGCCTCGCTCTTGGTGCATATTGGGGACTTTTGATATCTTTTGTCTTTTTGTCAACCCACACTGCAGCCGCACCAGGGAGCCGAACAAGACCATGCTTTTCTCCAAGGCTGGCGTGTCCTTGCTTCGCTTGTGTGTCTCCTCACATCGCCTCTCCCTCTACTTGGCCATCATCTCCCTTCTCTTGTCTGTCACTGACTGTGGCTCTCTGCTCCTCACCTCGTCCTCATGCTCGCTTCCCCTCATCGCGGACTTATTAAACCGCGGTTGTCCCCCCGGCGGTCCTTCGGCCCATCATTGCATCTGCCCTTCCTTCCCCTCATGTGTCTGTCGTTGAGGAAAGATAGAAAATCTGGAGAAAGCTATTGTTCGCATGTGTTGATGTTTGCTAGCACCGTTGAGCCGGTTTGCTTGTTGGTCCTTTTTATGTCTGCCCCCTCGCATGCTTGTATGGACAGATTTTGTAAGCGGCCCCTCCACATCGCATCTCGACCAGTTTTTTATGCCCAAATTGTAAGATATCTTGCACAGTGCTTGGTAACAATTCGTTTCTGTGTGTTTCTATCCCCATCAGCCGTCCTCTTCCTCGTTAGACTAACTGGAGAAGCAGCGCACGTCCAGTCCAACCTCTGGATCAACCTTCAGAGAGCTCGACACGGTTCAGAAGACATCCACAGAAACGCGACCCAGCAGCAACCCTGGACCTGGCAAGGAACACAGGCTCCAGGGAATCGAAAGAGCGACTAAAGACGAGAGAAAAAGAAAAAAGAGAAAAAGGCGAAGGAGTGAGAAACGCGGCCCACAATTAGCGTTGCTCCGTCTTAAAGTTCACCCCCTCCCCGGTCTCCTCTCCTTCCTCCTATTTTGAATACACCCCCCCCTTGGGAGCCACCGCCTGCCTGGGCTACCACCACCACTCCGCAAACCGTTTTCTGTACCACCTATTTACGGAGTAGTTCTGTCACCCAGGTGGACTCTTCTTTTTTACCCAAAAGCGGCCCTTCTCCCTCATCGTCGAGCTCACTTCCCGTGTCATAATTCTTTTTCTTTTCTCTCTCATTCTTCATTCCCAGCATTGCATGTTTCCACGTCGACCTGGTTGTATCGTCACTCTTTAAGTTTTTGCTGCTTCAGTCACTCTCTATTACACACGCCAACAATATCACATCTACTTTCACGACATCGTCATCACTCTTTTCTCTCCTTCATCAACGACACCAGCACAACCTCGACTTAGACGACGACACACGACGACACAAACAAGACGACTTCCGATTTAACTACCGGCGGTCTCAAATGCAGAAGCTTCACTTTTGATATATATATATATCAGCCACAACATCACATAACTCACACAGTCCGCAGCCATGCCTTCTTCTATCAACCGTTCAGGCAGCATCTCGGAGCTGCTGGAGCCCGCCATGGAAGGCCCTCCATCACCAGAGACTCTCCGGGCCATCAGCAACCAGATGCGGTTGGCCTCGACCGCCGACAAGCACCAAAGCCAATCAAGCCACCAGAGCCACCAAAGTCACCACAGCCGTCAAAGCCATCAGACAACCTCATCAGGATCTTCATCGCTGCGCTCACTGACCTCGGTCGACCCGCACTCGTGGGACAAGGCCTTTGACAACACCTCCAGTCTCTCTCGCAAGTCTTCTGGCCGGTCAACAGCCAGCACAGCACCTCGCGACCGCCATGAGAGTGTGCAGATTTTCGGCAAGAACATTTTTGGAAAGCGTGGCAGGTTACGGCGTGAAAGCAGTGCGCAGAGCTCGTCCAACAGCTCGCTCTATTCAGCCGAGACGCCTTTCGAGAAGGGTGTTGCCATCTCTTCGCCGCCCCCACCACCAATGCCACCAACCTCATCACACGGCCTGCCAGCTGGTAGCAGCAACATCTCTAAGGAGCCCCTGATTCCCTCCTTCTTCAGCCGCCGGCGAGCAGCCAACAAGTCGGGCCCGCCTAGCGAGGACCTGGATGGACGCCGCCGTCTGCAGATTTCGGGACCGTACAACTTCCAGCACCTGACGCACACACAGAAAGAGCAGCTCCCCAACCTGCAGAGAGGAAGCCGCGTTGCTCTGCAGTCGGAATTTGTCTCGGCCCAGCAACAGAACGCAGCAGCCCCTGTTGACGGCAACCTGCGTGGTATCCAGGCCGAGAGCCTGCACTTCCCCAACTTCTCCTCGGAAACCCTGCCTATTGACGAGGATGCCGTTCTGGCTACCGTTCCCCGTCGGTCGATTATGCGGCCACACGCCTCTTCGGTCTCGTCGGTCTATCCGCCGCCTCGCCTCAATCACAGCAAGTCCCAGGACCAGCTGCGGATCCCGCCTCCCCGGCCACCACGGTCGCCCATTGAGGCTTCCTCTTTCTCTCCTCCTATTCCCCCTCCCCGGTTCTCTAGCCGGGCATCTCTCCGCCCTGGTGATCTGGACTCGATGACGACCAGCCCGCCTCGCCCTCGCACAAGCGGCGGTTTCCGGCAACCGGTACCTTCGACATTCTCGTCTGCCGATATGCCGCGCCCGCCTCTGATGCACGCCCACTCCTACTCGGCCGACATGAACATGCCCTCGTTTGTGGACACTCGCCGTTTCTCGCAGATGCCCGAGGTCTTCATCCCCCCTTCGGCCGTTGCCGCTGCTACTTCGCCCTCTGCAACGCCCGACGACTCGAACTGGCCCTTGGCTGCACCGGCCGCTACCTCGACGTCCACCTTTGACATTCTTCCCGGTGTCCCCGAGGAGGAGGAGCAGGTATTCAACCCGCGCAGCAGCGTGCGCAAGTCGCGCATGAGCATCGCCAGCAACGCCTCGTCTCTGCGGAAGAGCCACTCGCTGCCTCTTCTGCAGCAGTTCCCCCAGCCGGGATCTTCCAACACCCAGCGCCCCCCGAGCGCAGCCTCGGACACTCTGGGCCGTTTCGATCTGATGGCAGCACAGCGTTCCATTCGCGACGCGGACTACGCTTACGACGATGATGCCGACTCGCTGGCCAAGGCCAACTGGGAGGACGATATCGATTACTGCTACGAGCACGAGATCGAGGCCGACTGTGAGTACGCCTGGGACCGTCCCTCGCTGGATATGTCTCGCGAGGATGCTTTGGACGGCGTGACTATTCACGAGAACAGCATGGGCAGCCACGCGGTCATCCGCACCTCCAACATGGCCCATGCCCAAGCCTCGCCGCACCTGCTGAGTCCCGGCTGCTTTGACATGCCCGCCCTCAGCCCGGCCAGCCAAACCTCAATGGCTTCCATGAATGAGGCCGTGACGCCCACGACCCTGGCCATGCGCCGCCCGCCCGGTCTGACGATCCAGACTGGCGTGTCCGAGGAGGATGAGCTGCGGCCCATGCACCGCTTCTTCCACGGCCGCAGCGGCTCGCGGGGTTCTCGCGCGTCGAGCTTCAAGGAGTCGCACGGCTTCAACCTGTCACCGAGCCTGTTCATTCCCGGCAATGAGAATTACGAGCAGTTCCGTCCGCCCATGCGCGGCGCTCCCGTCGGCTTCGCTATTGGCGCCGACGAGGAGGACGAGTTCCCGACCTACGTCGAGTCGACCATGAGCATGGACAAGTCGATGCTCTTCATCCCGGCCCGCACAAGCGCTTCGACCACAGCGAGCCGCGAGTCTCGCGACTCGGTTCTGTCGGACCGTCACATCTCGGCCAACTCTACGGCTACCGATCTGACTCGTCTGACCATGAGCACTGCCTCAATCGAGGACCTCATGTACAAGAAGGATCTTGCTGAGGTTCCTCAGATCTAAACAAACACACACACAATTACAATTACAACAACCCAAAAAGTCCCTTGATGGGGCCAGGACGATGGGACAGACTTGCGCAAGACGCTTCATCTGAACCCCACGGACCCGACTCTTTTCTTTCTGTACTGTCAAAAGTACAAGCCACTCATTCTCCACACACACAAACCAAACACTTACTATCATTCACACTTTTCCTTTTACTTTCCTTGATACCTTTTTGCTTTTTCTACTTTGTCAATATTTTTCTTTTGTCTATTTGGGGGTTTTTCTGACATTTGTATCGCCTGGGTAGGCTTGCCCCGCGAAAAGCAAACTTGTCTCTTGCATCATTATTTGGTTCATCTTCTTTTCTGTCGTTTCTGGTTCCTCATTTTTTCCCTGTTTCCGTTTATAGATTTTCCTTTTTAGAGTCGCCCATTACCAGCATCACGGTATGCTTTCTTGGGCGAATATGACGTTTCACGACCTCCTACCACTACTTGTTGTTACTACTACCTGTTACCAACAAGAACCAAAACCAACTACCAACACCATCCTTTACTCCAAATCAATTTTCCTTTTTCTCTTTCTCATTTTATGTACACAAAAATCTCTGGGTGCTCTATTTTCTACATTTGTTTCTTCTGCTGTCTTTCTAGAGCTTTGGGAGGGCGGAAAATGCACAAAAGAATGGCTTCACCACGGCTTCGAAAACGAAGCTGAACATTCAAAATATCAAAATCCTATTTCAAACAATTGCTTTTCTCCTGCTGTGACATAAAACAATGAAACAACCTGCGGTGTGTAAGTCGACGCAATATCAAGGAAGGGTAGATCCGCGGATCATTCACCGCAGAGCAGTTCATAACTGAGACAAAAAAGAGGGGAAAGGTAAAAATAGAGGATACGGGATGGGCGGGAGCGGCCAGGCGGCCTGCGGGCGGTGCCGAGAAATGTGCAAAATAGGAAAGAAGAAAAAAAGCGACAAACACGACGTCAGGAGGCAAATATGCAGGAAAGGAGGGAGACTTACATACAGAGTACAGCCAAAGAAAGGAGTTGCTTGTAGCTCACCTTTTGATTTGCCCATCGCGACCGGCTACCTGCATCCAATGAAAACGTCCGGAGCTGGTTTCTGTTGCTTGTTGCCCTTGGGCTGATCCTTAAGCGAGAGAGTCGCCTGTTCAAAAAGGAAGCAGAAAATGACTAGAGCAGAATGGGAATACGTGTATTGAACAGAAAAAAGTGATACCTCATACTTTGTTGGATATGCAAAGAGAATGGCAAAGGAAAAGATAATCGCACTTTACAACTTTCTTAAGGCAGCTGAAAAAGAAGCGAGAGACTCCCTTTTCACATCAAAAAGAAAAACAGAAAGGAGGTATGTAGGCAGCCGACGGAGGAGACGGCCCGGCAAGCTGAAGGCTACGTCGGTCCTCCTCTTGTTCTATTTTCTGCTTTTACTTTTTTTCTACTTCTGAATTTTGTGTCTGCGTTTATTTGTTGTCCGCTCATTTTTGAAGATGCCCTTCCGGGATGTATGCAAGTCCGTACGTCATTTGGGACAAGATGCCGCGCCTACGATGTTCAGCCAGACTAAGCAGCTGTGGCCTGGCCGCCTAGTCAAGGGATCAGAGGAGGAGAGAGGGGTCTGAGCCAGGCCGGAAACCGACCCACAGCTCGCGATTTCTTGGGTCGTCGCATGTTTTTTGGGGGGCTTTTGAAAGTCTCCTTTTGTTTTCTTTTTCTAGGGTCACCTTTTACCTCCCCACGCCACTTTTTTGCAACGTCACTTTTTTTGTGCTTGTGTATTCTCCCGTCCTTGCATTTAATGTGTCTCGCGTCTTCTTGCCGTCGTCGCATATTCTTGTTCATTCTTATGTTTTCCTGTCAGTTCCATTGACTGTTTGAATTGCGCAGCCTCTTTTTGTCTTCTACATACAGTATCGTGTCCTCACGTCTTATCGAATTTTATACAGCCAGTTCGTACGATGGCTTGATCGTACGGCAACAGGTCCAGACCACTTCCCCCCCTCATATTGTTCAGCTTTTCCATTGTTTCCACCGAACCTGAAATAAATCGCATCGCAAAAATTGCCCACAATGTTTGGTTTGGGAAAACGACGATGCCAAAACTGTATTGAAGAGCTGGAGAGAGACAAAACATGTAATACGTCGTAGAACAAATCAAGGCAAGGCAAGACAAAACACAAAACGGCTGGAGATTTTGAGGGAAACGAGTGAATCGAACACCGCAAAATAAGAAAACGAGGCGTCTAAAAATTGTTCATTATTCCCTGCAGTGGTCCCATGGCTTGCGCAGCCTGACGACGTATTCTGTATCTTCTGTACTGAGCATCTGCTTTCATCCTAGTTTCCCCCCACACCTTTCCTTGTTCTTGTCCTACTGTACAGCTCGACAGGTCTTTACCACAGTGCATCGCGCACGCGCGTGTCCAGTTCTGGAAAAATCTAGACAGCTCCTTCCCCGTGACTCCAATTAGGTGCAACATTGCTGGTTCTGTGGTGGTGTTTCTTGATTCTTTGGGGAAGCACAAGAGCACAAGACAGTGAGGCTAGACAATGTCAGAATAATTGCGAACTGGCGACTCACGGCTTGCGATTTTTGCGGTGCAGAATCACAAAATTCCTGTGAGATCTGTTTTTTTCTTGCCTTGCGTTGTCTTGTCTTTGTCCTTCCACCCTCCGTTGCGTCTTGCCCTTTTCAGCCCTACTCTGGTGTTCTCCGTATACTTTGTACTGTCCGTGCCGTACTCTGTAACTCTTGCTCGTTTTGTTCAATATATGCCTTCCGTTTTGGAGAATTTGGAGGGTGGGTGGGATGCAGCTCGCAAATAGCGCTTCATCTCGAACCGTGGTGGCGGGATCTGTTTATTTCCCCACACCATCTTTCCATCCATCCACCCTCCTTGTTCATAACGACTTTTGAATCTTTTGTTTCGTCCATTCAGCTTTTGGCGATGATACCCAACGGAGCCATATCTCCAACAACAAAAAAGGAGGCGCAAAAAGTCACCAACGATTTCAGCTCGTGGGGTTGCTTGGCTTGTGTTTCCCACCCTCTTCTGTCTCCTCCCCCTCCCTTTCTCATGTTGGACGAGAGGTCAGCATTGGGCACTGATGCTCACCTTCCGGAACGGCAAGTAGCCTTGCGCGGAGAATTATAGATTTTTTAGAGATCGACAAGGCATGAATAAAAAGAGGCTAGAATACTACGTCGTATGGTGGTACATACCACTGCAAAAGGAATACGGTACATGTGTACAGACCTGCACAAGTGTACGACAACAGACAACAGGTGTGCGCTTGGCTGACTATGTTTGCGAAGGGGTCGGTTTGACTTGCTTTACATTTTCTTTTCACGTTTTCAAACGGGATACACGCAGATGCGCGGCACTTGCAGGCGAACAGCATACGGCTACGACGGGCGGCTACTTGCACCGAAAAGAAAAGAAAGAAAGAAGAAGGAAAATGGGAAACTGCGTCGCCAACAAAAAGAGAAAAGAAGGGAGCGGCTTTCGATCCTATTCGCCCATTATTCGCATCATCCACCCATCTGCGAGGCCCCACAGACAGCTAATAAGAATTTCTCTAAAGCAGAAAAAGGCTAACAAGAAACGGTGGCGGCACAACCATGAGGGGCTGAGGCGCTGTCGAATGGCTGTTTTTTTTTAAAATAAAATCAGATGCGCTCAAGTCTGGATTGCACCCGGTCGCCATTATAATCTATTCACAACATCGCGGCTTGCAAGAAAAATCAAAAATAAACACACCGATATAAATTGAATGTACGACGTACATGTGCGCAGAGTGCAATGCGGACGGGCGGTTCTTTTGTTTGTGTGAGCGACTCGCTCAACGGGCAATTAAAAAAGATACAGAAACAAAGTGACAGAAATAATCTCGTGTAAACAAGCTAAAAAAGCTATTTACGCGTGTTCCGTAACACGCAGCTCCCGAGGCACGACTTGGTTTGAAAAAGAAGAAGAAAAGAAAAGAAAACCCTGCGATGATCCGAATAGGATAGCATGCAGACGGTATTGACAGGCCTTGCTTCTTTTTTTGGCCCCCACCTTCTGTTTCCAAATATGGGCACCTACACCCAAAGAAGAAAACATAAATGGCCTGAGGCAAAAGACAGCCCATCCAGGTCAAGCTGGGATGCAGCAAGCCCATCAAGCCTAGTAAGCCCACGAAGAGCCCAGATGTGGCGAAAGAGTATGTATCTATAGGCACTCCTTACTTTTGTCCCTTTTTTCAAGCCCCTTTCTTTCCCCCGTCACTCGTCCGAATGCTGGGGTCGGCCGAGATACTTCCTTGTCGTCATTCGTCCATCCATCCCGTATCCAGGAGGCTGAGCAAGAGTTTCCAGGTACAGATCAGAGGCCCTGTTAAGCTGAATAGGGAGACGTCCATACGACCCTGTGAGGTTGCAGAAGCGACTGGCTTTGATTTATTTTGTTGGAAGAAAAATGCCAAACATCTTCAAATTCGGCAAGCAACAATAGGCCCGTTTTCAACGAGCCATAAAACAGAAACAATATGCAAAATGTGTATCTTTTCCCCCTTTAGTATATATCACACTGCATACACTAGTCAATACCTTGGATGACGCATATAGGCGAGAAGAGGATGCCGAATCTGGATGTCGTAAATCTGGTTCGGGCCTGCCTCTAGCTTCATTGACGTAGCCTGCTGACTCTGGCGGCCTCACAGGGTTTTGCCTGTTGGGACCACTAATATCGCTGGATCTTAGTTTGGATGTCGATCTGGTAACGGGGAGACAAACTTTGTAGAAAAATTAGAGAAGTACTGTACAGTTTCCAATGGGGTTGAAGAAGGGACAGGGCGCGGGCGGGAATGAACTTATCCCCTTATTGATTCAAGATAAAAAAAAATATGGAACTAATTCCGTCATGTTGTGGATTGTGACTGGCTGTTTGACTGTTGGAAGTGCTCAGTGGCATTTGATTTTCAAAAGAAAAGGAAAGAAAAGAGAAAGAAAAGAAAGAAAACACACCTCTTAAGGCCAGCCGAGTCCATATTACACACAAAAGAAACAATGTCAAAGGGAGGAGGTACGTTGTTCTTGCACATCTACCTCCGGCCCATCTCATTCTCCCGTCCTCGTTTTGCTCTTTGAAGGGATCACCCGTTTCCTCCTAGATTCAATTACTTCCCGTCGTCTCTAGCGGAAGCTTAAATATTTGTTTCTTCTCAGGGGCGTGCGGGTTGATCATCCTTGGGTCAAGACTCTGAACAACCACGGAAAGTGCAAAAACGGCTTGCCACCATAGGCAGGAGGAACAAAGAATGCAAGCCACATCTTTCTTTTGTTTTGTGCCCAGCCAGGCCCCTTGAGCGTTATACATAGTTGATCTCTGCATTTTTGCTCGTGTTCTTTGCCCGAATCGACTACAAGGTAGAGACTCCAGGCCAGGAGAGGAGGGGGAGCAGCGAGATTCTGCGGGAAGATGGAGCACTCCGCCCACCATCCCGTTTACCTTTGGACAGTTCCATTACTCTCCTTTCTGGAGCGCCTTGGGTCTTTTGCCCTGTAATGTGCCACACACATGATGTATTTGATTATTTTTTCTCTTTCTTTATCTTCTCCTTGTCCCCATGGAAGCCATTTTGTACAGAGTACAAAGTCCGTGTAGAAAGTAGCATGCAATGGACAAGGCCAAGAGCACACAAAACAGCACGCCCCTGGGTCAAAACAGACGTGTACATGTACCATTAGGACCGGCCCTTGTGGGAGAGCGGTATGCTGTGGTCAAAGTCTAGAAGAGATCTCAAGAATCGGGGGCCAGTACTAAGAATGCCTCTTAATTCTTGATGGCCCCAAGAATATCGAAGCCACGACCCTTGTTTTTTGCACTATCCAGGCTGGCCACCAAACCCGTAACCGCGATGCTCCCTTCTTGCCTAACCCTCGCTTTGTGCGCCCGTGTATGTACTAGGTACCTGGCGGATATGCGAAGGTTGTATATTGGGGTCAGAACAAGTGTTGGGGGGTCAGGAGGTCACGGAGAATTCGCAAGGTTGGCCAAGAAAAAGAGTAGAGGGAACATCGCGTGCCATGGAGGCGCCACACTCGGAGCTGGGATGGGAAAAGATCTAACACACGAAAAGGGCATCTAGAAAGAGATGGGAAATGTCAGTGGCAGAAGGAGGGTATGAGCAGCAAGATGGGGGGCACACCTGTTGGACAGAAGGGAAGGGGGTGTGGAGGAGAAAATAGTTCTCGTCATAATGCAGAAACGAGTCAAAAAGAAAGGGAAAAAAATGACAGCACGAGAAGAAGGGTGGCGGTCAAGGTTGTCTTTCCCACGGCATATTATTATGACTTGCTTCCCGACCCCCGCTACCACTGGCCCCAGGACGGAAGCACCGTGTTTCTCGTTGGGCCCCCTTGTTCCATGCGCACGAAAAGCAGAAAAAGATCATGATCACGGCCCCACAGTCCAGATTGGAGCACATCGTAAAGGATTAATACACCAATCCAAACAAGGGACATAAAAATGGTCAAAACAGAGATTTAGGGGAAATAAACTGTGTAGTATCCGGTCTCTTAACCAAAAGATTTTCCAGTGGAAAGGTGAAGAAAGCAATGATGATCGCGGAGGAGTAGGTGAAGCAGAGCCAGTACAAGCACCTTGTGCTTTAAAGCGAGCCTGGAAAAGCAACTGAATAGACGAATTAAATGGGGTCACAAGTATTGCATCGTAATCTGCATGCTGCATGCTGCACTCCACAAAGCAGTCCTCTATGCAGGCTTGTGAAAATGAGAAGGAGACAGAGGCGCAAGACAGAGAGACCTTGAGAGTTATTCAAGTGCTGCGAGGAGGAAACTTGCCCCCAACGCCCGGTCACATAAATCGCCTTTCCCAGCAGTCGGCGAAGTCATGGCTTGCTCTGGCCCCATGGCTGTTCTGTCTCCGTTTGGTTTCGAGGGAGCATCGTCTCGCGTAACTGTGGCGAGAAACCGTAGGCCGAGCTATTGGCACCAATTCTAAGCGAAACTAAGGTCATTATTTAGTCTCCTTAACAATAACCGGAATTATGGCAAACAGACGGAAATCGACAAGACATATTCCATACAAGTAGAAACCCTTGCACTTTGCGATGGCTTCGATTTGAGAAAGTGAGAGAAGCCTCTCCAGTTGCATAACCTCTTTGAACGATCCATAAATGGCCGCCTGAAGCCATAGTTGCTCGTGCATGTCGCCGTTGGTGTGAGTGGATGTGTGTGTGGGCGCGTAACAGGGCGAGAAAAAAGCACAGATTTTCACAACACGCAAGGGACATGTCTCTGCGTAGTTGGGAGACATCGAGTGAGTGGCTGCCGAGCCGACTTTGTAGGATACCCGTTCTCTTCTCACGCTGAACGCGGTTCGTTTCCTTGCGCGTGTATGCACGTGTGTACCCTTCTTCATGCCTGCTCTGCGTAGCCTTCTGCTACACGATTCAGAGACAACGATGGAAGCATCGACCCTCGAGAGCGGTAGGCTGGTTGAGAAATGCGAGTTGCCGCTGCACAGAAACAGAGCAGACAGCACTGTCAAGCTTTCATCCAATGGCAGCTCGTCGTCAACTCTTCCCAGTCATATATCACTTGTCTCAAAGGCTGCTACTCACCTATTGTTCATTCCTTTTGTTACTTTTGCCCCCTTTTGAAGAGTATGCGCTGGCCACAGAGGCCGGGATCCCGAGAGCAGGTCAGGTTGCGTTTCCCTCGACTCTCAGTCTATGCTGTCCTCAAGGGGCTCATTTTGTCGACGCCTCGTGGTCATGTTCTTTCTGTTCATGGAAAAGAGTAGATGTTCGTAACTCTTCAATCGCTCACAAACCTATACTATTTTGTAGCAAGCAAGGCATGGAGTCTGTAAGGTGAGCGGAATTAATAAAAGAAGCCTGCAATTAGAGGGTGAAAGGGGGAGGGGGAGGGTTGCTGGCGAAGAGAACACACTGGTATTGAGTGTATCCACCACACCCCATTGCTCCGAGGCCGTCCAGGGCTATATCTAAGTCCATTTGATCTCTCGACACTCCTTGAACTTTCTCTCTCCTTTGCTGACTCAATCTCAGCCGATAGCACAACCTTTCCTTCGACTTAAAAGACTACCCGGTGCCGGATCACGAGAATCACGCCTGTATCGCGCTGCACTGCCTCGAGAACCGGCCACGGGATCATCGACGAAACCAGCAAGCAATTAATTTCCTCTTCTGTAAGCCATCGCCGGGTTTTCTGAGGTTGTTGTTTAATTCAACACCGTGGAATCGACATCGTGCTTCGCATTTGGATAGCCTCCTGCGCGACTAACACGGACTATTCAACGGAACCAACTGTCAACTAATGCACCCCGCCAGAGGCCACAAGTCTCATTTGTGCTGAAGAGAGACAAAAAGTGAACGGCAGTCGAGATAAAAGACCGAGCAGCCATCCGCTTTCGCAACCCATGGCCATCTAGGAGCCCGCCCAAAACATCCCGCAGCCCAGTCGAGCTGTGAATGTGTGGGGTGACAAGCTCCAGAGCGACAGGGTATTTTTTGGTGGGGAGATCAAAGATCTAGTGTGCTGCCCTGCATTGAGATCTGAAGCGACCAGTGAAGTGGTACGACAACAATCGACTTGCGCCCCGGGGGACAAAGAGCTCGCCCTAGCCTTGGGAGAGATAAAAGAAAGGAATAAAAAGGGTTAAGAATAAAATAAAAGAAGAGACGAGAATATTCGAGACAAGTGAGTAGGGAAAGCGGAAACTGGGCGAACTCGGTCAGCCGCATCACAAAATATCCCGAAACAGCACCTAGAGCTCGACGCCAATACCAGCTATTGCCGGCGTGGGCCCAGATGCGAGCAGAGCTGGAAACGAGGTTTAGTCTCGGGTGATTCCTAGACAGGGCGTTCTTCTAGAACAGGTCGTTGTTCAAAAGCTAGGCTCGTTACCCTTGTTTGTTCTTTTTTATGTTTTTGATACTTCGATTCGGAAGCTGCCCTGCCTCTCTCTCATTGGGACTTCGGCGGCCCTTGTCTATGGAGGCACACATGCAGGTGGCGATACACATGTTTCTCGAGACATTGGCTTAGCCTGCCATGAATACATAAGAAGACACGGAGGTAAGTAATTAAAGTCGAAAGATGAATGGTGAAAAGCAAACATCTCAACCAAAAGAAAACACAACAGTTCGTCGCAAACACCAGATTGGGCCAACTAGTTTCGGCGACGTCAACCATGAACAACGAACAACAAAGCAATGCTCCCGAGCACTACTTTGCAACTATCGATGAAGACGGAGAGGTAAGCCTGTGGTCCGAAAAGATTTCTTTGTCGAAGTCTAGAAAGCGTCAGCAATATTCGCAAGAATAACAACCACGGGAAAATTGACTGACATAGAATCAATTAGGCATTACACCCCCATCATGTGGACATGGCGGCTGTCTCGGGGAATATCCATGAGGGAATGTTTCCTCTCCCAGGATACATGCCAATGGAAACAGACGGTCATTCGCAGACCGACTCATCGTTTTTCCATCTCACAGATGCAACTGGCAACCCGGCGCTGCCAAGCATCTCGACTTATGGCTATCAGACCAGCCACGACTGGCACCAAGCCGGTCACCACATGGCATTTCCCAGCCCTATGTCTTCAGGAGGCCCGACAGATGGCTCGCTGAACAGTTTCGGTCATATGCCCTACGGCGGGCAGCACCACGGAACCCAAGTCGAATCGTTTTCGTCATCATTCGAACACGGATATGTCCCAACATCGAATTTGGACCATGCGGTATCGTACGCGTACGATTGGAACGTGCATGGCGCGCAAAGTGGGCAGACGTCAGAGCACGATATGGCGTCTTCTCATTCGGGAACAGGGCAAGACAGCGCCGTAATGTCACCAATCGAAACGAGACCTGGGACAAAAACCCCCAGCTCTTTTACCTCAACGAGCAGTGGGGGACGTTACTCGGCAATGTATGCGGGGACAGCAAGTATCAACCCGCAAGTGGTTGCATCCATGGGTGGCGGATCTACCATCGCACCTGGCAGAAGCCAGCGAGAGAGCTCATCTACAGGCAAGAAAGGCAAAGGAAAGCAGAAGCCTACCCACGGTCGCCGCTCGAGCGGAAAGGCAGGGACAGCGCCAGCGCCTCCGGCGTCAGCGTTCACGAGCAGCTCTGGGGAGAGCAGTCTCTCGGGCAGTGTCGGTCTAAGCTCAGGCCGGGGTTCGCGGTCGTCAACGTCAAGCCGCATGGCCCAGCCATCAACGGAGAGGCTTGACGACAAGAAGACACGCGGTACGCATAATATCGTGGAGAAGCAGTACCGAAACCGACTGAATGCGCGATTCGAAGATTTGATGAATGCTCTTCCGCCAGAGAGCCTGCGGTCGCCATCCAGCGGCCTTGGAGACAGCAGCGAGGCTACAGCCACAGTCGATTCCGCGGAGAGACGGGCGAGCAAGGCGGAGGTTCTGGAGATGGCTCGGCAGCATATCCAGCAGCTGGAGCAACGAAGAGATAACCTGGCTCGCGAGCGAGATGGGCTCCTGGGCACCTCGCAGCGACTGCAACGAATATATGCCAGCCAGTCACCTGCCCACGGTCAAACTGACGGCAGAGGTGAGGGGAATGAGGATGACGAGGTCGAAGAATAGGGACCGGAACCATTTTGGTAGCCAGATCTTTTGGCCATTGTTCAAGAATTTCAACTTCATCTTTTGATGTCCGGGTTTTGATGGTGCAAATGAATTTTAGTGGACAAAGGCGCTGTGGGCCATCCTCGTTGGGGCCTTGCCTCATTCTCTTGATATGATTCAAGGCAGATGGAGAAAAATTCTCGACGCGGAAAAATAGTTTGAAAGAGGACAACGGAGAACGGCGTTTGATGATATGGTGTTTTTTTTAACATTGGTTTGGTGGAGTTGGGGTGAGGTAGTATCCCTGCCTGTCACGCCGATGGGAGTATGGATGGCAAGGGTCTGCCGATCGAGGTTTCGGGCCGCATGGTATGGTCAAGTCCAGCCCGTCGGCTTCTGTTATCATTTGTCAGTATTGGCTTATTTTGTTTTCTTGCAGGCGCATGGAGATTAGGACGTTCAAAGAAATAGGACATGAGGGCAGCTCACAAAGACGGCAGAGCTGTCGCTTCAAGGTACCATTTTTGGTGGTATTCGGCGTGGCGTTTTGCAGCTGCAACGATATTTTGGCACCCTCCGATGGTCAGATCTCGCCGCTTCGGAAGGTTGAAAGGACTGAGTGGATGTGGAGGTAGAAAATGGAATCGTTGGTATTTTATTGATATAGAAACTGATATTGTTTTTGATAAGTACTTTTCGATTGTTTTGATTTTCTCGTTTCTGCTCTAGTCTTCCGAAAAGGGTGTAGTTATGGGTTTAAGGCAGGAGCAGTAGTACTAGACATACGGAAAGAGCGATGATGCAAGCCCAGCTGATGAATTGTTTTGTTGGGCGCAATTTGTCCGTCGTAGTTTCCTACTGTAGATACTCGTGTGCATTTATTCCGCGACACAATACATCGTTTTTACCTAAAATCAAGGAAGGTGCGTCCCAACATGCAGCGGATACAGTCGTTCCTTCCTGTCAAAATATCAAGGAACCTGACTTTATTTTGTTTGTTTGCTGTCAAAGAGGGAAGGAACAGCGTGCATGCATATTCGGGGTGGACGACAACGAATGGAATACTAGGGAAAAAGCCTTATTTTGTGCCCTGGCAAATTCCGTGCCGATTTTGGAGGCCAGTGCACTCTGGAGAATGCACGCAAGCTGCTGAAAAGTGTAAAACATACCTGCCGGGAACTCTCCGATGCAGACGGAAGAGAAGACTCCCGCGCCATCCTTTATTATTTATTTGTTTTGTTTTTCGTATGCATCGAATTCAAGACTGTAGAGACACGACATAAGGTTTAAATTCAAGCCTTTTGTGATATTTTCCCGCTCTTCCCCTTTCCAACCAGTCTGCCCGGCGTATATCGTCAAGTAGAAGTTTTTTGCATAACAAAGTCTTCTACTCTCACACTTGCAGGTCGTCGACTACCAGTCGTATGGAGGCAAAATCCGGCATCTTGGCCAGTATATGGTTTTGGTGCAATGTGGCTTGCGAGCTGTGGCACCGAACGTAGACAAAAGGAGTCAACTCGCGGACATCAAAGCTGCCAAGGCATAAGTCACGAAATGAATGTCCACGAGAACCCGGTCTGGGTGGTCATTCGGTGACTATGAGGGACTTGATGCGGTGGGCGTACGGAGTACGGAGTACAGGCTTTACCGATTGTACGAATAGACGATTTTGGAATAAGTTGTGGCTTTAAAGGTTTGATGTTGAGAAAAATCGGCCGCTCATATGGGCAGCCTTTACAACTATATAAAGTTGAGCTACCAGCCACGAAAAATACGTACTGAAGACTTGAAAATAAAATAATAAACAAAGAAGAGACAATAAGTTCTGGGGCCAGTATATACTGGTTGTCCAGGCACATAAAACAAAATAGAAAGCCGCGAAGTAAAAACAACGGTGCAAACCCAGAACCAAGACCGAGACCGAAAACTCCTGTTCCCTGAGAGGTATCAAACCCAGACAAATGATAAAGAAAGAAAAACGGAAGCAAAAAGCAAAGAAAACCATAAAACACCTCCCCCATATACGGAGTTTTTACCCGTCGAAAACCCATTTTTGTTGTCCCTCCACACCGCATCAGATTAATACTGGCCGCCGGCACCCCACAGGCCTCTTATTCTCCGCGCCAGCCAGATGTCGCGGCGCATAATGGTGACGCGCCGGGCGTGGATGGCGCAGAGGTTGGTGTCTTCAAAGAGGTGAACAAGGAAGGCTTCGGCGGCTTCTTGCAGGGCGAGGATGGCTTGTGACTGCCACCGCATACCCTCATCGACGGGACGCACGCTCAGAGCAATTTCGCGGACCTTCAGTGCGTTGTTAGTGAGAATTGCATAGCATCAGCCGGAAAGGGCGAAGACTTACCACACGGGCAAAGGGCAGCTTGAGGAGGAGCAGGTCGGTGCTGCTCTGATATTTGCGGATCTCACGGAGGGCCAGGGTACCGGGGCGGTAGCGGCGCTGTTTTCTTTGCGGGACAGGGTCGCCGGCTGTGTCTTGTGTTAGCGATTGCGTTCCAAGAAGCTTGCCGACTGCGGCTGCGAACTACTTACGCTGAACATTGGAGACCCGCGCGGGCTTCTTGACACCGCCTGTTGATGGCCGGCCAGGGCGCTTGCCAGCTGCTGGCGCTGCTGCAGCTCGCTTCGGAGCCATCGTGTATTTTGTAGGGTAGGAATTCGGTCGGCGCTAGGTCGGCGCGTGGAGGGCGTGAAGATCGAGAGGTGATCGACTTGTCGCAAAGGATAGTCGCAAGTCGCAAAGTATCATGAGATGTGCTCGCACGTTTGAGAATGCGCAAAGGCAAGATGATTCTTTGTCGAAGAGAGAGAATGTATGTATAACCGACCGGAAGTTCGAGAGAAGATCGAAGATCGTGAAAGGTCGTGAGTGGGAGAAATGAGCGCGAGAAGCTGAAACGTCGGTTAGAAAGAAAGAAAAACGATGTCGAGGTGCGAAGTCGGTTGAGAAGGATTAAAAGAGATAAAAATAAAGCAAGGGTATCAAGGTGTGTAGAATCAATTTCAAAGTTTGTTATTGTTGGTAGGAGAAAGAGACAGAAAAAGATAAAAGAGTGTGGTTCCCTTCGAGATCATCATGAGCGCGAAAGGGGGGGTCAAAAAGAGGGCGCGAAACGACGAAAATCAATTTAATTGAGGAGGCTGGCGATGGTGGCCGCATTCCCCATAGCGCCCGTCGTCGCGCGCCGTGGTAACGCGTACAGCTAAGACTAGCGCGTAAAGTTAAATAGACTGATGACTAAGTCGCGAGAGTGGCCTCCAGCCACAAATATACGCCACAATATAACGACGTAGCCAGCGAAACGGTCTTGGTGGTGTGTTCTGGCACTGGACTAGCCTTGGGCGAAGGCGGGAACCAACCAGCCCGCCATGCGATCTCGCACTCAGGCACAGTTGTTACTAATTGGAGCGGTTGCCGCCCAAAGTAAACGTACATCCGGAGTTGACGAAAGGCCACCTCAACATCAACGACTCTTCTTTTCAACAACAACAAACAACCCGCCCTACGATACCCCGATTTCTGTCCGCTTCCCGTTATATCAGTACTTTTCCGTACTGTCTCTAACCCAGTCACTCATTTGGCCTTCTTTTCCATCTCGCCTTCCACTTGCGCCCGACTTAGCCCATCTCTCTCAAACTGTGCCGATTTACGACCAACGAACAGCTTCAACGACAACAGCTCCTGCGCCGCGCCCAGAATACGACGACAATATCCTTGCACGACCTAACAAACCGACGCACAACTTCTTCTTCATAATCCGGCATGGACCAGGTGATGGACGGCGGGCTCGTCCCGCTGGAGCAGTGGTTCTGGGAGACGCCGATTTGCACACGATGGTGGACGACGGCGACATTTGCGATTAGTTTGCTCGTACAGTGCCAGATCCTGACACCCTTTCAGCTGTTCTACAGCTACCGTTCAGTATTTGTCAAGGGGCAGGTGAGTACATCCTATAACCCAGCTCTTCTTCTTCGTGATAGTTCTCCACTAACCACAACACAGTACTGGCGACTCTTAACGACATTCCTCTACTTCGGCCCCATCTCCCTCGACCTCATCTTCCACGTCTACTTCCTCCAGCGTTACTCGCGCCTCCTCGAAGAGTCTGCCGGCCGCTCTCCTGCCGTCTTCTCCTGGCTCTTACTTTACGCCATGGCTTTTTTGCTCATCCTCTCGCCGCTCGTCTCGATGCCGTTCCTCGGCCAGCCGCTGTCCTCAACACTGGTCTACATTTGGTCGCGGCGTAACCCAGACACACGGCTCAGCTTTTTGAACCTTATGGTGTTCACGGCGCCTTACCTGCCGTGGGTGTTGATGGGCTTCAGCTTAGTCCTGCACGGAAGCATCCCCAAGGACGAGATCATGGGCGTGGTTATTGGCCACGTCTACTACTTCTTCACAGACGTGTACCCGCCTCTGCATGGCGGTTCGATGCCCATGGGCCCGCCCAACTGGTGGCGGCGATTGTTTGAGGGCCCGCCGCCGCGGCCCGAGCTTCCCGACGAGGATTTCGAGGATGAAGACACGGCCGGCGCTATTGACGGCACCGACCTGGCAGCCGCCCGTGCGGAGCGCGTCCAGCCGGAAGTGAGATGAGCGAGAGGCTGTGGAGGCGGAAGTGCCTCATCACAACAAACTCTTCCCGGTATTCGCTTCGCGGCATTGCCGCCTTCCGCGGGCCATCTTAGTTGTCCGCCTAGCGACCAATGTACAACGGACGCTCTATGAAGCGAACAGCCCGTCCAAGCATATCTATACGAGCGTTCTGATGTCCATATCCAGGTTGGACTACAGAAAGAGAACAGCCAGCGTTGTTTTGACGTGCTTTTTCGGCGCTTGGACTGTTTTTTTTTTTTGCTTGCTCTCTCTACTTCTGAAAGCGTTCACGGCAAGGCAAACGGTCAGTCCAATATATGTTGCCCAAATCTATTTTGGTTCTGCCAGGGCAAGACCGACATTCGTAAGGCAGTCATCACAGCGCGACTTTATGTACTATAGCAGTAGATACCAGATATCAAATACCAAATGTCAATGTCAATATTTATGTATGTGAGAATAGTAAATAAAAGAAGCAAAGGGTAACGCTATTTCATCCAACATTCGTCAGCACCGACAACCGTCGTCTAGTTGAGGTACGTGCTGACATAGCCCTGGCGGAACTGGTTCTCATTCAGCTCGTCGCTGCGGTTCAACGGCGTCCACTTGGGCTCGTCCTTGAACAGGCGCATGGCGTGGGTGTACTGACGGTCAGCAAGGTTCGATAATTAAAGAGAGTGGGGGAGCAACTTACGTTCGTCTCATCGGTGGTGAAGCGGTGGTAGATGCCGGCCGGCAGGATGATCAGGTCGTCCTTCTCGAGACGGATGCGCACCCACTCGTCTGTGGTGTCGCGCACGTCAAAGTAGCCAGCACCGCCGCGCACGTAGCGAATCTCCTCGTCCTCGTGCAGGTGCTCGTCAAAAAAGCTCTTGACCTTGGCCTCGTAAATGTCGCCCATCGTCGCCGGCGAGACCTTGATCTCGTCGCGGTTGCGGTAGCCGCGGTCGGTCGCCAGCTTGTCGACGTCGGCAATGTCGGAGATGCGGTAGTACAAGACGCCGAGGCGCTGCAGAGCATCGGCATCGACCTCCTTGCCGGAGTCGTGCGGGAGACGCTGGTCGCCCTGGGAGAAGTTAGTCAATCTTCTTTGTCCAGATCCTTGACGTGTCTGTACGCACCGGCTGGTTGTCGTAAACGTAGGCCTTCATGTTGGTGGTTGGGGTGGTAGTGGGGAAGAGGGTATGGTTGTAGTCGTGGTCGTTGGATCTCGAGAAAGTCGGGTCCGGGGATGCGGTTAATATACACGAATTCAGAGAAAATGATCGTCAATTTCGATGCCCGCTTTGGCTCGTCTTTGGCTCGTCTGAAAAGTTTCGGTAATTCGACAGGGTTCGTAATGTTCGTAAGGCGGATGTGAGAAATGCAAGGTCGCTGATTCGACTGCAGAAGGTGAGATTCAAAAAGAGAAAGACAGAAAGAGAGTCCGAGGGCAAGCGACAACGGGATCTGGTCTCCTGTTTTCTTGCTCTTCGTTTTTCAATTTTGGGGGGCATCGGCTTTTTTTGGCGGCGAAAAGGGCCAACGTCATATTTTAGAACGGGCGATGGGCGCAAAAACCGCATTGCGCCATTGGCTGCCCGCCGGGAAACGTGCTGCTGCCCCGCCCTCTCAAAGGGCCTCCTCGTCAATGGCAGTTGCGCCAGGTCCGCTGGAGCGCTTACATACGCAGGTTTTTCAGGGCCTAAACTCCTGTCTCCGACAAGTGGAGGGGACGGTGAGAGCTAAAGTAGCCCTCTCCAGTGAATAGGGCAGAAAAACGGGTCCCTTCTCACTTACACAACTTGGGCTCCTTCAGCCTTTAAAGGCCGGCATAGAGTCTATAGACTCTACTTCGATCTCGCAACTGTATAACATTTTTTTCTTTTGAGTTCTCCGTATCATTTAATAAAAGACATGATTTAATGGTTCTAGAGCAAAATATGGATGACATCTGTGGTGGTTTCTCTCTTGCTGAGCACCCTTTCGAGACAATAGAGACGACCTTTTGCTGATAATCGCATTCGCATCCGCATTCACGGCCTTGGCACTCGGAAGAAGAGACGGGGGTAGCAAGGGCGACCGTTTTATATCTTCTCATTCGGTAAATGGTAAGCTGACTTTGCAACACAATGGAGCATTGTTGCAACGAGCGCCTGTGAAAATAATTTTTTTTTTTAGCAATCTTCCTGAAACAGAAGCTCGCAATCATCTTATACGAGAAAGCAACACGGCTATGCGCCGTGCGTCTATTTCACATACCAGGAGTAGCGGTCTGCGGGGGAGCGTAATAGTACATAGTCAGAGGCCAGTGGACAAATTTTTCTGGGCATGGAGCATCCCTTGCGTGTTGACTTCATACGTCCGGAAGGCGCTCAAGGTGAGAAGCGCTTGGAGCATGACCAGCATCGAGGGGTATATAATGGATTTTAGGGTTCTTTTGAGACAGTGAAGCTCACCTTCAGTCTGGGTAGTTAGCAAAGCAACTCTGGCGGGAAATTTGTGTCAGAATATACGGGCAACTGTGGCCGAGGATGGATAAAGAGTGAAGCTTCACGGCCCTGCCACAATTCTCTTGTCCATTAAATCTAGTGGTATGACTTAACTTTCCGTCATCAATCTGGGCACCGGTAAAAATTTTGTAGGAGTCAAGAAGATGTTCGGTGGCCAGCAGTTGAGTTGGCATGCTAGACTGGGAAAGCCCGATCAATACACCGTACGCGTGAACTTTTATGCAGACTCATTCTAAACCATATTTTTCTACAGAGACAGTGGCATATTATATAACATTGTCTTCAAAAATCGGGTAAGGTTTAATTGTTGGCAGTCTAGTCATTTGAAATGGAGGTAATATCATTTGATGTGTTTGTTTACTTTCAGGGGTATGCTTCCGGTCCTCATTTATAGGTTCTCAACACCGTCTCGACACCGTCTCTTTTCGTATTGCATATATGATGGTATTATTTATCTATTCCATATGGAGTTTTAGTTTGCTTATGTTCATGCCAGTTGAAGCTCCCCACCAACATACCACAGAAACAACTTCCTTTCTCTCTCCCCTCCCCTTCTTGTATATCTCACACA